>JAODLL010000022.1:4704029-4729885 GCA_026546735.1 Forbesichthys agassizii | reverse complement strand
CCACCCCCCATCTGAGTTATCTCTCTCTCTCTCTCTCTCTCTCTCTCTCTCTCTCTCTCTCTCTCTCTCTTGTTTCCCTCTATACAAGTGTGGGGATGACTTTGGAAAAAAACATTTGTTGTCAGAGAGAGAGAATATATGGTCTGGCTGACTTTCATTATGCATACCGATAAGCAATAGTTTCGGTGTGTGTTTGCGGTAGATCCCCATTTGTGTGTGTGTGTGTATGTGTGTGTGTGTGTGTGTGTGTGCGCGTAACGTGCATGTCTGTCTGTCTGTGTGTCTGTCTGTCTGTCTGTCTGTCTCATTGAGGCAGCTCTACAACATGATGCCCCTCTGCCAACTGATTCTGTAAGGCAGATAATAAAGTATTATCACTACCTCTTACAAATCATAATACAAATAATATAGTTTCAGTAGCCTACAGCAGTCCCTATGTTCAGTAAGCACCTACAGTAGCCTCTACATGCCTTGTTAGTATCTATTTGGCTTCTCTCTTAACCTTCAAAAACAAAAACTCCTTCACCTTCACAAATACACAGTAAATAAAGATATGGTCCTTATGAGGTTAAGGCCCCTGACACCCGACCTTGCTGTCAAAAACCTCCTCAATTCAATATCCTCAGCACATACAAGATTCCGGTTTCCTGGGACTTTTCTGTGCTTGGATGGTTCTATACAGCTTTTATGTGTTTCCATAGTGAGCAGAGCTTAATGCCAAGGTTAGCAATGTACTAAGATGAGTTACTTCTGTCATGCTTCTCTCTTAAACATTAGCAAGATGTGCGCGGATGTCAACACGCCAACGCACGCACACACGAATGAATAGACTAACCTCGAGGCATAGAAGTGTCTGTTTCCTGAGATCGTCAATATTGGCAGAAATCACCTAGAGTACAACAAAAGAGGATTAGAGGATGATGTCTTTTGCAAGGTTTGTAGGCGTTTGTCAAATTTGTCAGTTTACTTTTAAGGGTGCATTATGCCTAGAGTGAAAAGCTTACACGATGTGTGTATTGATTTTTTTTCTAATCAAATAAATCTTGATAGTCTTGATTCAGTGACTAAGAGCTGACAGATGAAGAGATTCCGTTTTCTAGTATAGAGAGGCGGCCTGGTGTGCAAAAAGGAAAATATTCCTTATAGTAATTAGCTGGCTTGTTCTGTAGAATCCAATAAAGGTTTTTATTGTTTTTAGCAAGCAAATGCAGAAGGGCATTGGGTTATTAAAAGACCCCATGCGATGCAGCCACACAGATGTTTTGTTTATTCTGCACTCTTGGGTGTACAGTATGCAGATTTTTACGTCCAATCAATTTACCTTTACATTTTTTTATTGCTCTGGATAGCACTCTAAAATAGCCTAGGAATTTTAGTGCTTCCCTATGGTCACTTGGTTAAAGCTTACGCTACTATACATTTGAGTCAACCTACTGTATAATGAATCCATGTCCAAACAACAATTAGTTGTCCCTTCCTGCAATGTGCCTGCAATTTGTTTTACCATGGGTAAAGGTGAGATTAAAAATCTATTTTCCAAGAGAGACCAGGCCAAAAAGGCAGCACACAAAGTTGCAGACATAACAGAGTCACAGAAAATAAAAATACAAAGCATTTTAAACATTTAGAATATTATCCTTTATGTCGACAGTAATTGAGCTTTATGAAAACAGCATAAATACAGCTATGACTGAAAACATTGACATCCCTGGACTTTAATAATTGTTTTAGAATGGCTTTGAACACTTGGTACAAGCTCCTGTAATAATTAAAACACAGTGAAGCATGTTACAAGCTGAAGGGGCAGAAAACTGAACGCTGTTTGCCTAATTCAGTACATGCCATTGGCACGGTCATCAAAACACAGTTAAGCTATAATACGTATAATACCTTCAATAGTTGGTGAATGGTGAATGACAATGGTACGAATGAAATTTTTCATGCACTTAAAAAACACACATGGTGATGCTATTCTCCTACAGGAGAGTCGTTAATAATTCAACATGCCCTGATAGTGGAAAGGCTACATGGTCACCAAGGAAAGTCAGTACAGGTGAGATCATGAGAATAGTAGTTTCTCGTGTATTCTGCAATCTTTGGGATTTTGCACAGATAAAGCTGCTTCACTGCAGTTATTTATATTAATATATATTTCTATATTTGTATATACTATTCTTCTGCTTTGCTTTTGTGCTGTGGCTTCTAAAGAGGAGAAGTGAACCAATACAATATGCATGCAGAATATGCATACTTCTTTATGGACAAGAAAGTGAGTATAATAGCTTATGCACTGCAGCATAAAACCAATTTGTACTCATAAATGTAACCATATGAATATATATATTCTGCTATTTAATCATGTCATCATTAATATATTTTGACTTTGTAATGTATTATGTTTGTAAATACTGATTAAATTGTATTTTTTAATTTCTGAAAAGCTTAGGTCGTGAATAACACTTACATTAATTGCCATGACATCAAGTGCCACCGTTGTTAAAGTATAACAATGTTTTGTACAGTGTTATATTGATACATATAACCATATGGTGGTTGATTTGTATGAAGCATTGCATGCATTCCTTAAGATGAGCTGCTATAGGCACCCCTACTCTACCCCAAAGAGCTCATTGGCTCTCATTGTTCTTAACCTCTCCTACAGCCTGTGTTTCAAACATAAATAAGTTGGGCTAAAATATATTGTTTTGGTGACACTATAATGTAATTAATTAGAATATAATGTGTTTAGAATATAATGTAATTAATTAGAATATAATGTGAGCACACATTTAGGAAACATTTATTTGAAATGTGTGGTTGCCACAAAGGTTATGTTTTAATGTTTGTTCATTATTTTTGTTAGTATTAATAACTAATTGTAATTAACCAATGCTTTAAAATGTAAGATATACTTAAAAATATTAAATTATTATTTTTATGTGTCCTCCTACTACAATAACATTGTTTTACATTAACATTACATTACCTGAAATACCATTTTCATATAACAAAACTGTATTCAATGTTTGAGTGTTTCAACAATACAGTGATAGCAACATCACTTTGAAGACACTTTATTGATTTTATGTTCATCAACAAACTGCTAGGAGTGATGTTGTGAATCCATCTTACGTGACAATAGCAGCATTATTGATGTACACCCCCAAAACAACCAAGTGAAACATCGCTGGTATTGAGCTGACCACATCGTGAGCCTCCAGTGAGGCAAACTCTCTGCCTCAGGAGAAGTGCTCACCAGCTCAGCTGCTATTCCACGCTGCGTGTTTTGCCTTCCTTTGTTCCTCAAACACTGATGTGCGTCCACCCTCAGACAGCCAAACCTACACACGCTCACACACAGAGACACAGGCTCAACTCAAGCATGCATAAACACACTACAGGTTCAGTCAGAGACTACCAGTCAATCCTAGCGACTGTTCTAAAAACAATACAAGGCTCCTAGGCACTTCCTATAGACAAACTGTATGAATACAAAACATTGTCTGCATTGATGTTTTCTGAAAAAGAAAATAAGGACCAACTTTAACACATTTTGTTTTTCTACAGTCTTTTTACCCAAGCCAAGAGTCAGCACCAAGTCTTCTCTCAAGAGTAAAAAATAAAGCCAAGCTGGGTTGAACTAACTTCCTCTAGGCAAGGAGCGTTGAAGTCACGGTGAAAGCAATGGGCAAAGGGAAATATTGCCATGATCTGATACCCACCGCAAACTCAGCTGCACCAACTGTGGGGTGATTTGAAATGGCTGATGAACACATGCCAGCACAGACAGGGCATCTGCAGGGCGAATGCCATCTGTCCGACATACACAGCAAGCCTTTACGAGACCGCCAGACAAGGACACACCGATTTGATTCCCTTGTGACTTCTAGAAACAGGGACAACAGTGAGAGTAAGAAAGATTTTGTTCATTGGCAAGGGTTAATAATAATTAAAAAGTCATGAGAATGAATTGAATGGTGACTAAGGTCACTGGGACATCCATGGTGTATCAATCCATTTAGCTTCCCAGATCAATAGAGTTCTCATGACATAGAACATCAACTTCTGCAAATGTCATTACATTTAATGATATACAATAGTGCATTACTCTACTGGCCACTTTTGGCTAATCATGGACATGTTATTATATTATTAAGTATGTCCTTGTTTGTGACATTGTAGCAGTAGTGTTTTGTTTTTATGTTTAAATATAATATGTGTATCATGCTTCAGTTAGTATAGCATGTATAAACCAATTCCTTTATACATACTAAGCCTACCTCCGAGGAAATTAAATGTATAACATAAAGCTGCAAGCAGCAAACCTGGGCAATACTGTTTCTGTTACAGTTATGAAACCGCAATAATGTATGGGGAAGGGTAGAGGAAGGTGCAGAGAGCAATGAGCGCCACAAATCTCTCTGGATGGGGAGGGACCACACATTTTGTAATGCTGGATTCAACCACAAGGGGATATCCAGACATACAGTATAATGTCCCTTACAGGTCCTTTAAAAAGTGATATTATTCAGTCATTATAATAACAACATGCAAAATGCACATGTATGAATGTAATATGTTTTGGCGTTTACACTCATACACTTACACACATTTTTGCATCAAATACCATAAACAAATAGCAATAACCTTTATAAAACATAGGAGGTAACATTTCCTCCTTACAGGACTTTTTAGATGTCTTGCTTTAAGCAATGCCACTGTAGTGCAAAGCAATTATTATTGGTTGCCATAGAATAAAAATGTACTTCTGTATTTAGGGTCATTTGTCTTTTCGTTTGTCGTGCTCATGACACAACCGCTTAAAGCTAAGCAATGTAGCCTCTGTCATATGTTTAACCGATGGAGATAACATGACACATCTTATTTACATGTATGCTGAATTATTTCCTGTAGAATAATTTAAAAGGAGAAGGGCATTGTAAAACAATTATATATTAGTTGTGTTTAAATTGTGCATGGTCATCATTGCATGTTTAACATACTGATTTAAACATATTGATTCAAGCCCCAACTGAAGTTAAAGTGTGTGCATTAAAGTATTGGTGAATCAAAATTGAATATAATCTTAATTACATAAACAGTGAACTTGTAACACATTATTGCTGCCACCACTTGGCATTTTTCTATTATTGGCAAAGTACCTTTTGCTATTATTTACTGGTTACCGGCAAGCACACAGCCAAATATGGAGATACACTGTATGGGTCGACTGTGATTAAAATGAAAAGCAAACAAGCTCATTGGATTTGTACAGGTGGAGGCAGCAATGCTGGAGAAAGAGTATTGACATTTGAACTAGAGAAAAACAAAAATACCTCTCCATTCACTGTGATAATATGCTCACTCAAGCTCCGCCCCCCACATTGGACACGCATTGTCAAGGCTACAGGATAGTTTGTGTGGTGCGGTCTGCACCACTTTGTTTGTTTATATTTTCAGCACATGGGCAGCTAGTGGACTGTGAGGAGATATTCACAGAATTAGACAAAAAGTGTATAATATAACAATCACTGACTCTTTCCTCTCTCTCTTTCCTCTCTCGCTCTCGCTCTCTCCCTCTCTCTCCCTCTCTCTTTCCTCTCTCTCTCTCACTCTCTCTCTCTGCAGTTATAGGTGTCAGTGTGGCCCTTGAGGTGCTGACAGCATTACTTTAAATGAGACATGTATGCATATAATGAGTGCGGCAGGCCCGGGGCACGGCATAATTACATATACTGTAGGAAATGAAACACAGCTGCAAGTGTTGCCCACCTGGTAGGTAATGAGAGAAGGTCAACATGCTCTATTCTACTTCCATAGGGAGGGGACACAGCAAGGTTGTTCCACCTTACTGAGTGAAAATCTGTCAGGGATTGATAGCAGCATTCACCGGTCTGCCATGCTTCCCAGGTTTCCCAGTTACACAAGAACTCATCTGGAACTCAGTCTATGTCTTGTCATTACACACCTGGTTTCCATTCCTTAATTAGTCTTAGTATATGTATCCCTTATTGTTTCCTGTACTGGTGAGTATGTTTTGAGTTTCATTTAAATATATTGTTGTTCTGAACCCCAGCCTGTGTCTGGTTTCTGACACCTCCCCCATTGCTCTTGACAACATCTGGTATTATGTAAATAATACAAAATAAAATAAGCTTTAGAAGAATGTATAACTCCCATTGTCATCTGAAAATACAAGCTCTGACACAGCACATGCATTATAAGACAATATATCACACTATGCAGGCTTTGACACAAGGTAATTTCACAGTATGTTCCATAAATGTTCACAAGGCAGTACAAGCTCACTACTCAGCACTATGGACATGCGCCGTCTTTCAATAGTTGTAAATGCAAGCGGCAAAGCGGCACCATAACGATGTGGCAGCAGAGGGCAATATGTCTTGAGAATATATTTGAAAGGAGAACGTGGTGTCCATGGTGTGTCTGCAATACATCAGCAAGAGGTGCCATGGGGCAAACAGAGTTTAGGTAGTTACGCTTCACATGAGAAACGTTCATCTGGTTTGGCTTCATTTTGCATTCAGGTAACAGATGCATGGGTGTCAAATCTTGTGCTAAGCTCATTCATGATCATTTTTACCGGTTTGCTAGTAAACACTTTTCACCATACACAACCATGTTCTGAATTGCTTCATCGGAATAACTTAACAACAGAATACCATTAGCACAGAGTCATCTAACTAATAAGATGTTGAATTAATGGGACACCTACCAAATGTCAAGCGAATTAGAGGAAATCTCCATTGCATAATAAGAGTCATTTGTCTCTGCCACATTGAGAGGGCCACACACTGACACCAGAATGGTCCAGCCTGCATGCCTGGCCCTTCTTCCAGCATCTATCAGTGTCCCACATGACAGCCGCCATGGTATCGGGTCAATGACTGCTAGCCTTGGATCTCTTTGTAGTTCCTTTTGGTCCCCAGAATGGAGATCCATCAACAACGCAAAAAGATCAAGGAATGTTTCTCCGTCCTGACACAGTTACTACATCCATCTGCATGTGTGAACCTGCACAGAGCCCAGTTTGGAGGTAACCCCATGCGTGTGGTGTGGCCATTTGTATTGTGAAACTTTATTACACCCCCAGGCTTACGGTCACATTGAATATTATAGTTGCATTGCCAATAAAGGCATTTCCCATTATAAACCACATTGTGTGCATATATCATCCTAGTTAGGCAGTTGGTAATGCTATAAAACACTTATAAAACACAATAACCCACCAAACCCATTGTTAATCCATAAATAACTAAAAATGCAAACTATGCTATCATCATAATAATAATTATAATAATAATAATAATAATAATAATAATAATAATAATAATAATACATATAATAAAATCTGTGTATTGTTTTGGGTAAGAGCATTATTCTCTGCATGTAATAAATGTATACAATACTATCACTGTGGTCTTCTTTTCTAGAATGGTGTTCATGCTCAGGTTCCATATGAATCAAAGACAAGTTTATTTTTAAAGCCCCATATCACAGTTCATCAAGGTCCACATTTAGGCATCAAATAAATCTTCCAAAAAACATTATGAAATAATAGAGGGCAGGTGGCATATCTCTGACAACATGTAATGTTTTAAAACATTACACTACAAGCGCGTATACATTTGAATTAGTTTATTCACTGTAACACTCGACACAAAACGTTGGTTGTTGTTAGGCCAGAGATCTCACACTAATAACAGTGGAGCCATGTCATGTGTCAGAGGTCCTTGAGGTTTTTTTTCCTTTGCCAACCTCAAGGGAAATCAAACCCCTCTCCACTGTAGTATGAGTAGCCTACGAGTCGATATCAGTGAAAGCCTATCTGTTGGAGGAACATCTGTGTCTGCAGTCAAGCGACACATCCTGTCACTTGGGCGCTATCTCAAGTTATACGCTACACATTGTTTCTGAAACTATACAAACAGGCCATATATCTTCTCCTTCTTGGGAAGAGTATCACTGTAGCCCCGTATATTCACAGGGGTCCAATTCTAAGTTAATAATTGACTGCAAGTAGACATGCTCACACACCCAACTTACTTTACCCATGAGCTGCTTATATTGTTCCTTTCAATAATGATAAACCATTGCATGTCATAGGATACAACATTTATAGTGTCTCACTAAAGATCGAGGAAAGCCAAAGCCTTTAGTCATACCTGTCTCATGAGCCTTATTGTGGCCACCTTAGAACAATGATTGTTATAAGTGTAACATTAATTATTCATGTATTATAAATTAAACAGATGAAAATAGTGTTACTATAGAGAGATGGGTTTTTCCTGACTTTGATAGGCTATTGTCAATATCTTATCTCAAGACATCCTCAGACATGCAAGTGTGTTACAGATACATATTCATATTTGTTTCATATCTGTCCAATTCAAATGAAAGTCAGTGAGATAAGGACACTTTGTCTTTTCTGGGACAATCTATTTATCTTTTGCCACAGAGAATAATCTTACAGGCAACACCCCAAACCTCTGTTTTGATTAGTGCAAAAACAATAAATACAAATAAATATGTTGTCTCTGAGTGTCCCACTTTGACAATATGGGTTCCCTCTTTACCAATATCTTCTAAGTAGAAGTGGTTATATTTAAGAGTCAATTTATAGGGCTAATGCTTTGCTAACAACCCAATGTTGAGTCTAAATCAAAACTCACTAGTTCATTGTAGTCATTAATTTGTTATCTTCATCCCCTCAGTAGTTATTTTTGCACTCCTCTATTCCATCCCATTCGGCATCCAGCTGTGATAATAATTACGAGGTGAGTATCGCTGGTTTGAGAAGATGGATGCGATATTAAAGATGGATGAGTGATAATTGTGTTGTGGAGCATGAAAAGACTTCCTGGGGTTCCTGATTGCACCACCCTTCACCACCCACTGTGGATAGAGGCACACTTCACTGGTCAGTCGCTGCATGCTTGCTTCAATTTGGTGTGAAAATTCACAAAGTTATCAACATCGTTGTGGTTGTCCTTGTGTCTGTGTGTGTGTGTGTGTGTGTGTGTGGGGGGGGGGGGGTCAGAATAAAGGCAAACCTAGCCGATTTATAACTTTTGGATGCTCTCTCTGACCAGTTGTTTCAATCGAAGGCTATATTGGCCACTAGCCTGATCCATTGGGAAGTGTTCGCAGTCATTTCCTCCTTCATGGTGTAGACCTCTGGTTAATTTTGAAACTATTGGTTAGCTCTAAACCAAACGGCATTGCTAGAACTGTTTTTATTTGTTTCATCTAGCTCTACCACCAATTCGCGACACACTTGGCCTCAACGTCATCTTACTAACCTAAACTAAACTGGGCCGCCAGCAGGGTGGCTGCATACTACTAATGCAAACTTGGTTTCCAGACAATAATCTCAGCTCAGCGTGTATGTCAAGTTATATTTGCCTGGCTCCGCCAGACTATTGCTCAGATCAATTTATTTTCGTGAGATTAAAGTCTGGAATTCCTGTTTGCATTAGTGTTCACACAGCCACCCTGCTGGCGGTCCGATCATTTAGTAAGATGATGTTGAAGTCATGTTTCTAAATGGTGGTAGATAGATGAGGCGTTCAAAACAACTGCAGCAACGGCGATTGGTTCAGTGCTGTCCAATAGTTTCAAAATTAGCTAGAGGTCTACGCCTAGGAAACGACTGCAAACACTTCCCAATGGAGTGTGGCCATACACTATCTATCTGGTCTTTTTTGCTCTCTGCAAACCTAAACCACGCCGGTATAGCTGTTAATAATTGCTGATCGTTAAGTTTAGTTGCTACTCGGACACATTCAAAATAATTTCTAGGTTTTCCAGAATGATTGGAACTCACGGTGAAATGAAACTGAAGCTTGCGAGATCCGAATGGTCTCGTGAGGCTAAGTCTAATATGCCACAGCAGCCTCCCATAGAAAATATTGATATTGCCCAGGTGGCATACATTGCACCTCATATCTTTGTGGACCCTGTCACAAGGGGTTTTCATGTGAGTTTATAAAATTGTTTCACAGGCTACTTATAAAACAACAAAACAAGTTTCCTAGATACAGGTTGTTATCACTAGTAGCTTATAATGTTAAGGCCTCAAATAGTAGGATTTGTTCAGTTCAACGAGAGCTAGTAATATAGCGCCATCTAGTGCATATACTACATGGTGTGGCTCACATGGCAGACACAGGAAAACATAGCTTTGCCTCTGACAATAACAGTGCTCTGGGGAGGTTATATAATAGTAGGCTATTTTGGGAGAGTATAGGCTATGGGATTCTCTTCAGCTATTACCAAGTCATGTTTGTAACTGAAGCATAGGCCTTTCAACCACATTGCCACTTTTAAAACCTATCCTGACATGACCAGAGGTTGCTGCCAGA
Source organism: Forbesichthys agassizii (assembly GCA_026546735.1). Taxonomy (NCBI): domain Eukaryota; kingdom Metazoa; phylum Chordata; class Actinopteri; order Percopsiformes; family Amblyopsidae; genus Forbesichthys; species Forbesichthys agassizii. The sequence goes on along the minus strand of JAODLL010000022.1, from coordinate 4,719,500 downwards.
CATATTCAGAGTGTTAAATTTCATAAACTTAAAAAAAATAATTCCATTAGTAATATTATGTTTCTCATGTGGGCATTAAGACAAAAATATACAGTATATACACATTGTGCAGTCAGAGGGGCTTAGACTAGTAGTCCCCTTCTTAACAGTATATATATATATATATATATATATTGTTTTGTAAATATATAGTGTATGTATCTTTCACAACATGAAACAGTATTTTTCTGATTTAATATTTAATTAGAAAACTAGTTACAAAGAATTCACCTCTCCATCACTAGATTTGTGAGTCTTGATTTGGTGAGATAGAGGTAGTAATCCATCATATGCAAGTAGGTTTGAAATATATTGACACTCCCTTTATGACATTTTGAGAGAATCTTGACTTGAGGGGTTCCACTAATACGCCAACAAACTTCTGTACACTACATATGTAGATAGCAAAACCAGGAAGCTATCATGAGGCCACACTAGAATCAGATATGAGAGAAAAACTTCACTGCACTGCCCACAATTCAGCAGCACTACATCAGGGGTTCCATGAAACTAATGCAATGTGTTTCGGGTGTGGAATAAAACCAGGTATCAGCCAATACTTTGATGAGAAGACCTCTCTCCCTTCTCCATGACTATCTGAGCATCTGTATTACACCACTGAAAAGATGAAGAGTGGTGGTTTCAAAGTCAAACTTTGAACCCTAATTTACACGCAATCACAATTAATGTTTAGTGTATGCAGACATACGTAGCATGAAAACAGTACATGGGCAAACACGTAGTGTTTGCTCTTAATGGGAGCATTAGATGATAACCGCCTTAGCCCATCGCCCAAACACACGAGGCTTGTATTGGGAACCCACTGTTTACACATCAAATGGACATAGTGGGGACTAGAATCTGGGCCGCACCCACAACGATCCTCTCAGGGCTGCATGCGGATCGCTCCATCCAGACGGATGACCTCTCCGTTGATCATGGGATTCTCCGCCAGTGCTGTCACGAGGTGGGCAAATTCTGCAGGGTCTCCCAGGCGTGATGGAAAAGGCACTTGGCGGGCCAGGAATGAGCGCACCTTTTCTGGAAGACCAGCGAGGAGCGGAGTGGCGAACAGACCTGGACAAGAAGCAGCAGACAGAGGTCTGGTTCATAGTCTACCAAAGCTAAGCGGATGTAAAGGCAAGGGCTACGCGTATTATATCAGTACATAGAGAACGCGTGTCAGGGTGCGCTGAGCCTTTTCAGATGCGATACTCTTTCATCCAGCAGGGGGTAGCAGAGTCTGTCGACATGTCAGGTAGAAACGCAAATAGCCTACTGAACTATAGACGACAGCATTATTTTATTTCTACTTAAATGTCGGTAGCAAAAATAACGACGAATATGCTACAAAGGCATATACGCCCACATAACTACACTTTTTTTGCATTTACTTAATTACTCTAGGCAGGCACAACTTCATGTTTATTGTTTTCCTATTGCTCCAATTTGGAACCTATTTCTTTTCAAGCAATGCGTTATCTACTGTGTTGCAGCAAATCGCATGCATAGCACTTAGTATCGTATTCCGAAAAAGTTCACACAAACATTATAGTTAGCTGCTCTCTCTCTCTCTATAACACTTCTTCTGCGGCAGAGCAACATGAGACAGTTGCGCACCTCACAGCAACACGTGAAATGTTAGGCAAAAATCAGGACAACTCTTTTTTGCTACAGAAGCAGGCCTATGTGTCAAACCCTCCTTGCGTAGCCTGATGCGTCCGCATAGCTTAAATAGACTGAAGCAGCCCTTAATGTTCTCTTTATTAAATGGTATAGATTGCCACATCAAATCTGAATGTTCACATTGGTGTGACATGAGAGTTGTTAACATTTGGTTTACACTAACCAGGTGCTATGGTAACAACCCTAATGCCCATGGGTGCCAGATCTCGGGCAATGGGCAAGGTCATGCCAACAATGCCACCCTTGGAGGCTGAATAAGCGGCTTGGCCCACCTTCAAAGGAACAAAGTCTGATTAATCACAGTTAAGGCATGCTTAGTCATTCTCTAGAACGCTTGCCAACTTCAAGCTCAAAACAAAAACAAACCAGTCAAGCGGCATTGTTGTTCTGAGCAGTGTTCACCACTTGGTTTCTATTTACGGGGCCAGGGCTGTGTACAAGTACTGGACTATTTTCTCAGCATGCACAGAGAATGGTAAACTATGAAATATTTGGTGAATTTGACAAAAAGTGTATTATCTAACAATTAAATAACAATATCTGACTATAAATTTAACTATATCACATCCAATTAAATAATCCCTAATACAAGAAGCTGCTTGTATGTACAAAATAGGTATGCATGCAAAGGTACATCTAATGAGCACCTGTCCATCAAAGGCTGCTACGCTGGCAGTGTTGACGATGCACCCTCGGTGACCATCTGCATCTGGCTCATTCTTTGCCATCGCCCCCACAGCCAGACGAATCACATTGAAGGTACCACCAATGTTCACCTGCAAGCAAAACATGCAAGTTAAGACACCCAAATCTGGCCACGCCAATCAAGTGACATGACAGTTGTATAAGCCCTACTGTAACTCGTGGGTCATACTGTGATAACACGCTGGAAGTCTTCCAGGTTGTGTGGGACGTCCTTCTTAAAGTTGTACGTCTTGACAGCCACAGCAATGCCGGCACAGTTGACTGCCAGATCTAGCTTCCCAAACTTCTCTCTGGCAAAGGACACGGCTGACTGTACATCGGCCTCTGAGGTCACCTAAGCAACAAAGTAACCAGAATAAAAAAGTAAGATGTATCCCAGGATCTAAGAGAGCAAGTCACGTTTATTAATATAGCTGCACAGGACCTCATCTTACATGGAATAAAAACACCCCATTCCCCTGCCTGCTCCTCCCACTGGGCAAGAATCAAAGTTGATAAAAACCCTGTTGCTCATAAATAAAATAACAGTAGAAACGTTGGAAAGGGGGACCACAGAGAGAGATGCACATTGCAGGGTGGGGTGGTTAAGAGTATGGGTTAGAGTAAAGGTCTGTATCTAGAAAAACACCACAAAGTACCAGAATATTTATCTATCAACATCATACATACATACATAATACAACATTAAAAGCCAAAGAAAGATGTCAACTGAGCAGGAAGATTTTACACAAATGCATAGAATTATTTGTTACACTGCAGATTAAAATGACAAAGCTTTAGTTTGGCAGAAATACTGCTTGCATATTCAGGCCACATATGTACATGTGCAGTATGTGTTTAAACTAATAACATGTTGGCCTGCAAACAGCCATAATCGTTTCATTTAGTTTACCAACAAGTCCATCTGATGTGGTCAGTAAGCTATGGAGGCTAGTTTGTAGTCTTGCATCGATCAAACTCAAGCAGGTAGCTTGTGACTCAGTTAACCATGGTGCTGCTGGCCTAATTGTTGCATACTGTGGTGTTCTTTAACTCACATCTGCAGGTGCAAAGACACAGCGTTCTCCAAGGCTGGTTGCTAGAGCGTGTCCATCAGAGGATGGAAGATCAAGGATAACAGCAGATGCTCCATTCTGCACCAGTCGCTCTACAGTTGCCCGGCCAAGCCCAGAAGCTCCGCCGGTTACAAGGCCAACCATACCCTGATCAACAAACAGAACAGCCACGTAGGTTTGGGTAAAACTTGAGTAGAGGACACGTTTGAAAAAAAAACAAAACAATAAATAATGGGTGAAACTGAACACACTCGTTCTGGACAAACTAACACGTATTATGTTTATAGAACTGTCCCACCATCTCTAAATTATGTTAAATTGTATGATGCATACCCTCCACTAGCCCCCCCCCCCCCCATCAGAATTCTGTCAATAACAACACAACTGATGCCTTATATCTAAGTTCAGTAGCCTACTCTTTATTACTAGCTACAACAAATACACGCATTTTAAGGTGAGGTAAGTTACTCTCTATGTTCTATGAGGTTGACACCTCCCTCCATGTGTGCTGCATGCATCGTCCATGGATGACAATGGCCAATCATTTAAGCGGCAGGCGTATTAGATTTTTTTTTTCAAATGTAAAATATGTAGGAAACTCCCGTGCTTCTACAGTCTATCTTAAAAATGTATAACATAATTTAAGACACGCAATTCAAATAAGTCATAAGTCGTTTTCAAAGGCTTTGGTTTTGTTCTCCTCACCTTGACACTGCGAATATTCGCCATGTTCACACAAACACGCTGTTCGGTGCGTCAGACAGACTTGTCACGCGGAAGTATTCATGAGTTCCGCCTTGAAATTCACATATTAATAATATAATTTGGAAAAAGGCATGGTTGTTACATTTCAAGTATTGTATGACTAACAAAATTAGAGAAGTTCATTTCAAAGTGCTTCACACAATTTATCCTGTAAATTCAATTATTGCAAAATACGTTGATATTTCAAATGTCTGTACTTTTTGTAAACAAGAAGAGGAAACATTAATACATCTATTTTTCTATTTTACATTGGTTTCTAAAATTTGGAAAGATCTGTCTACTTACATTGTTAACCATTCAAATAAAAATGACTCATTTATTTTAAAATATATTATAGTATACTTACTTATCTCAATTTTGGATTTGTGATCAAGTTTATGATTATTATAGCAAAGTTCTACATTCACAAACAAAGATGTGCAAAATTCTCTCCTTGTTTACAACATTTTTGGGGGGGAATTGATACACTAATAAACTCAATAAAATGAATATAAAATAAAAAAAGTGAATTGCTTGTAAACCGCTATAATACTTTAAGATTACCTTAGACGACTGAATGTGTATGTAATTAGCAATTATTTTACATACAATTTTAAATACATTTATTTTTATACAATTAAATTAACTTTTTTATTTATTTAAATTTCCTTTTAGTTATCTATCTTGTATCTTTTTGTAAATATCATGGTTTATCTCACAGCAATGTCATCCCAGATAGCACACATACGTCTCGGCGACGTTGGCCTGAGGTCGTAACGTCGCGTTCAGTTTAATAACGTCAGATAAGAATCGGACCATAGTCGGATTTATTCCAAATATGTTCTCCATTTAAAACGTTGTTCCCCAGTTGTTTGTAACTAAGACGTTAATTAAAGCAATAAAAAAATATAAATAAATTAATGAGTTCCGTCACATACATTTTAACACGCTTGGGCCATGTCCAGTATACTGTAACGTTTCGTTTACATTCATATTTCAATGAACGCGAACGTCTGATGGTTTGCCTCAGTATGGTTCTTATTGGTTAGGACGCGCTTTAGTTGGAACGTTTTAAACACTACTAGGCCTACACTATCTCCAAAACGTTCCATATCCTAGATGTTCTATCAAAGTTGAAGTCCTGTTTCTGAATCTAGTAGGCTAGTCAGTTTTACGTCATTGTAGCAAGGAAGCCAGAACGCAAACACTTCACTAATCCACAATTCAACTCTCTACTCATTCCCATTTTAAACTACTGCGGGCTACTGAACGCACCCTTGTTTAAATTATTTAACTCATTATTATTATTATTACTGAACGCTGGAAAAGATGGAAGGAGGCTCTCACCTCACACTGCCAGCTTGGATAGTTTGGCACTGTCGATTTAATGCGCTTTACTCCACATCTGTTGTTGGGTCTGTTCTGATACTTCCTGGGGTCGAGGCTCAGCCGAGAAGTTTGTAAGGCTTCCCAGGTATCCGAAGGTCGCAGCTTCATAAGTAATTAACAACACCAAATAATATGTTAAGTTCAGAACCCCAAGACCTCCTGAGAGTCTCAACCAAGAAGGTTGTAAGGTTTCTTGGTGTCTAAGGTAGCGGCTTAGAAGTAGAAATGAAGTCAATAACACCATGAAGCAGCCAGGTCCGTTTAAGAGGTTTATTCAAGAGAGTGCTGACAATTTATGAAAAATCACAGCATATATAGGGCTGACTGTCCCAAAACAGGGCAGTGGCATGTTGTCACACAATCTATTTGAGAACAGTAGCTTCTGAGGTGCTGGTCAGTTACAATGTAATTCATTACCTTCGTCCAGAGACCATCTGCAAGATCGTCTGGCGTTGCTAAGCAATGGTCTACTTCTGTTCTCTTAGTTCTCCAGATTCTGTCTGTTCTAGTTACAGAAATGTATAGTTAGCAGTTCTTACTACACATGTATTATAATGGTGACATGATCTTCACATAATGTGACATAATAAAAGAATAACTGAATGTAAAATAATGGTATTTCCAATTTTCCCCATCTGCCCTACCATTTAAATGGATTGCAGTAGTCTACCGTAGACTAAATGCTTAATCTATTCAGACTTCGTGTTAGTGGAGTTAGTTGTGTCCTACTGCCCTTGATGGAACAAAGTGCATTTCCATTGCATGTGATGTGATATACGGTTGTTACTCATACTACAATAGTCTACTACATTACAAAACAAAGTAAACTTTGTATATGCATTTCATTTTATTGATATGTTAATTTTAAGATATGTCAACTACAATTACATTTCTTAACATATAAGGAAGACACCTTCAAAATGACAGTTACCTGGCGTAAAATGTATTTTGAGTGGTAAACTAAATATTAGACATACGGGTGTTAATGGAAACATCCAATTTCTATAAAAAATAATTAAACTTTTATTTTAAATTTAATGGATTGAAAATGGTATCTCTTTAAAATCATCCTAGGCCCTTAACGTCTATGGTCAGAACAGTGAAACATGAAATTTAAATACGAATGTTACCATAATGCCTACTTTTTAGCCATATTTCAAAATTGTTCAGTGTTCGTGCTCAGAGTTGGGGGTGAAGTTACATGTGGAAAAAAAGGATGGTCTTGATGTCTAGATGGTCTTACAGGTGTTGACCTACCTGTAAGGATCCTTGAGCAAGATACCTAACCTCTACCCCATAAAAGCAGGGTGTTTCACGAGGCTGGGCTATAGCCACAGGACACAACTAATCAGATCAGTATAGTGCATTGTTGCATGTCTGGTATTTAAAAGACCCAGGTGAGATGCACATAATCCAGGTGGAAAAATAACATCCACTAGTCAAACTTGCATTTTGAACCTCTGGTACAGACAATGATCACATTAGCAGAGAACATGGTGATGGCGGGCAGTTGTTGTGGTAATGCAGGCGATGATTTGGTTACCGTGAGAAAGACAGTAGGCTGTATAGTTATCTCCCAGATCTGGTGTGATCCTAAAACTATACAAACTACTACCTCATCCCACAGCACCCTTCTCTGGTGTCACTGTCCACAACAGTATTTTCAGTTAACCATACATGAATAAGTCTTACTGAACAAGGGTTCTAGCAGGCAGCCATCCCAATGCAACATTATTCCAGTACAGTGGCTCTCATCCGTGAACCAATTTGCCAGCAAACAAACGTGCTCAAAAGAGACACCACACAGAATATGACCTGCTGAAAACTGCAGAATTAAAAAAAATAGACATTGTACTGCTGAAAACTGCAGAATTAAAAAAAATACAGACATTGTAATTTTAAAGGGGAACGGAATCAAACAATGCATATGGTATACAGCAACCCAGGTAAGGAGTTATGAGAACAAACAAAAATATCACCGTTTTTCCTAATTGCATCCTACGCACGATGGTCACTGGACTCTGCCAACTGGTCACCTACGAAAGGACAGTGCACCTTAAGCACCATAGCAGTACCGTAATAAGTGAAATGTGCTGCAGGTACGGTGTACCGTAGCAAATTGACTAGAATACATAGCAAAACAGAACTGCAAGGCTGGTTTGTGTAAAATGTAAATGTACAACGTTGAGCAGTTATTAGGAGTCATTAGAGATTAAGTTGGGTTGATCTGTCATTCACTTTCATATACGGTTCAGTTATTCCGTAAACAAGCTAATACTAGTCTTGGCCATTAGTAAGCCAGCAAAAAGTAGCTAGCAAGCAGTGTTAGCTGACAGCTACGGTAGGTGAAATTAGCGGTTGTCGACCTAGCGCACATTAAGATAATATTTTGATAACCCGATAGATATGCCATAGGATTCCGTTATCATAGTCGTGTCTGATAGTCACTAATATCACCCATTTTGTTGGTGCTAAAAAGCTGAATCGGTGGTGTTTCCAATATCTCTTAGCCACTCCAGGTGGTTTTCCATATCATTCTCGCCATGATCTTTTCCTGTTGGAACGGGTGTGGACGCTGACGCGCAAACATCTCGAGATTACAAGGCTGGGTGCGTGGAACGAGATTTAATTTACATCTACCCTACCATCGCACTACCATCACTATCTGACAAATTGATTTGCCAAATCGCACAAAAAAATGTTTGTTTCCTGAATGTTTTCCCCCTCTACCAGTTCGTACAAAGCTGAATTTAGCACCGTTCCTCTTTCCCAATGATAAAAAACAGAGCAGACAAGAAAATCATTTTTTTTTTACTAAAAGAATAAATTTTATTTCAGCACTGTAAGTCATTTCCCAACCAGTACAAACATGACTGCCATCTCTGTCTCATTCTGAGCCATTCCTCCCCTCCCTCTGTGAGATCAGACCACCAACAGCCAGACAAATAAAAAAGCTTCCTTCTCCTTATCTTTCCAAACAGTCTGGTGCTTCCATAATGCTAACAATGACAAATTATACCGACCATAATCATAACAACAATAATGATGATGATAATAATTTTAGAATATGATTTTTTATAACCCTTTTCGCTGCACAGGTAGTTTTGGGTGGCCCTGGTTAATGAAATACATGCATCGGTACACATGTTGAAGGCATGAGGACCAATATTACATTACAACAAATGTACATCCAGGCAGAGGGATTAGACTGGAACTTCGGGGTGTTGAGGGCTGGGCTGGGGCAGTGTAGAGAGAGACAGACAGTAGAAAGCCTAATTTGAAGGGACAAGTGAGAATGCTGCCAAAATAAAAACTATCTCAACATCAGTGACAATTTCATTCCATTTATCGTATGACTTCCATTCCATTATATTTAATTCTGTAAACATTGTCACGCTCTCCTGTAGTAAGGTGAGAACAGTGCCTTTTAAACCACTAACACCGCAATCAGTTTATTGGCAAAGAGGGTGAATTTGGCCCCCAAAACATTTCCGAGCTGGGCTTTACTATCTCATAAAATAAAATAAAAACAATCATAGGCAAAATATAATTCCTTAGATATTTAAACTCAATGCAAAATAGCATAGTGTTGGAGGAAACTGTCAAAACAAAAACATGGGATAATAGTAAAGCTCTGCTTTGGATACGTGTTAAAAATATGCCTATAGTTTCTTTGCAAGACCACCTTTCATATGGAAGGCCAGTCAGAAGATACAGTTTTGGGGAGACATTTCAGCCTCTATTGTTTACCACCATCACAATTATCAGTGTCAGTCTGCACTGAGTCTGGGCAGTAAAGCCACATGTATGGAGAAGGGTATACAACCGCAATTCTAAAGGAATGCTTTGAAAACAGGCCAATTACAGCACAATTTAAAGTAGGTTCGTCAGTTGTCATTCCTTTGTACTTGTTAGTGTTAAGATCTGATTGTAGCTTGTGCAGTGGTTGTGCAGTGGTTCACATGGCCATTCAAAGAGGTTGCTAACAAAAGACAGCATGAGTGGGAAATGCAAGTGTATTCACCACCAACACTAATCACAAACACTTAACTGGCCATACTTTTGGGCCATGTGAATCAACCTGGCAATACACATCTCCTTATCCACAGGCTCACTGTCCAAGCGCGCCATTATCCTCCCTGTCTGTCTCCACGACAACCAGTGTCAAATAAACATATACGGTTACCTCACGTACTTGTCAGATAATCAAACGTGCTGTAATGTTTAATATATATATACTGTATATATATATTTATATATATTTTTCATATGAGAAAAAATATGAACTGGGGCACACTGTCAGGGGAATATTTGGGCATAGGAGGGTGCTATGTATACTTTGGTCTTGTTTTTAATGCAAGATGTTTTGCTGCTTTGTGCAAGGGCGCATAGCTCAGCTTCGTTTGATTAAGGAACAGGCCGCTAAATTGTCATCAGGGATAATACGAGAATAAAACATAGTGCAGACGACGGCTTTCGATCTAAACGGGCAATACTTACTTACGTACTTACATAATAATGGTGAAGTGTTCTAAAGATGCCATATAAAATACAGGTAAGGAAAATTGCAATCATTACAATTCAAATCTCTAGGTTGGCTAAGCGTATTTCAGTACTAACTGAAGCAATGGTAGAAGGATTAGATTCAAAGATGTAATAACATTAAAAATAGTAAGAAAACACATTTGCACAATTGAATAAAAGGTGATTTTCCTTTTTTCCAGACTCTGGCTAGATACATACAGAAACTGATTATCAACGTTAATATAACCTTTACTGTTAGTTGGGTTGGTTAATGGGCGGGGCAGCCCAAAGAGAAAACGGCCAATAGAAATGGTCCTAGTGCTAAAGGTGTGGCAAAGAGGGGGGATGATTAGAAAAGTGAAACGGAGAACGGAAACAGCAGGGGTTGATAGGGGAGGTTACCTGTGTGTAAATCTGAATGTAGGTGTGTTCAATATTTCCCTGAATCAGTAAGCATGGATTAAACTGACCAGTGTGACAATGTGTGTGTGTGTGTGTGTGTGTGTGTGTGTACGCGCGCACACGCACATGAGTGCTGAATGTGTGCACTCTATGAGGGAGAGGAACTAAGGAAAGGATTGCAGGTAAAGAAAAGGTACAAAATAATAGGGTATATTGGAGAATGATAGAGGGAAGGAAATGTGGAACAGCAGGTTAGGATAATAAGCATTAAAATCGCTGATCAAATATCTAAAATAAAATACAACTAATAAAACAGACTAGGACAAAAGAGGGACACTACATCATGTATCGTGTTGATTTTTTTTGATTTTTTTTATCCATACTAGCTAGCATGTAATTTAGGGTATAACATCTATATAGGTATGTGTATGAGGGTGTTTTCCTTGTTTTGTGCAAGTGTGTCTAGAAGATGATTATGTGTGTGTCTAGCTGACACATCTAATGTGTGGTCTTATCTGTCCATGCAAGCTTTGATGTTGCTTGATAATCAGTAGGGTGTGTTACCAAATAAAATGATGGACCAATGACCACTCCACTGGGAACGGCACAAAATGTCTTATAAATCACTTTAGCACGAGCAAAAGAGTGATGGGTAAAAAAAAGGAAAGGAAATTTAAAATGCAACTGTGTGTATGCATGTATGTATGTATGTATGTATGTGTGCGCTTGTGTGTGTTTAAATTCTGTTATCTGGCGAGCGATTCAAGAGAGGGCATCATCAACCAGATCACTCTGGCTCGCCGCAGATAAATCCATCTCCTAAAATGTACTGTTGCGATACACGTTATTGTACTAATGTCAAAAGTTGAAAGCAGTTCAGTATGACTCCTAGTATAGCTAGACGTAGTATTTCTGGTCAGTGGTGCTGTATTCTCTAGCCTAGGCATGTTGTCTGTATATCAAGTCCTGTGTAGTCGGTCACTGTTGCTTACTCTTACTTAACTAAATACACCTACAACAGTATTGTATGCATAATCCCTACCAATAACAGCTAAGAATTCCAAACCTTTTTATTTAAATTTGTGTTGGTGTACGAGACCAGTGAGGCCCAACCCTGTGCATTTGCCCCTGGGTCAGCTGACAACGCTTGGCTGTAATGGTTGAGTTCATAACGGAGGGAGACGCCTGACAAGACTACATTAACACCTACACCTAGTCAGGGTTTTTATTTTTTGCCTTCAAAATGCCATTGTCCTAAGTTGGTTTCCCAATGTCAATTTTCGTGGCACACAAGATAGAGCAGAAAGTCATAAACTTTGTAAGAAAATAAGGTGCTTCCTGTTGACTCGCCTTTCTTTATAATGTCAACTGTTCTCAGATATTGGTTTGCTAGAAAGAATGGTTATGGCCAGAATTTCTCAGCAAGTATCTAGCCATCTACTGCTTTTAAAATTGCAACTGTGCTACAACCGACTAAGTAAATACTTATACTTTCTTTGCCAGATGATACCTACTTTGGGGACACGTCTCATTTTCTACAAACATAAATGCTCTAAATAAAATATTTCTGAATCATAGACCTATCAGATTGTGAGTGGAACACTAATGGCCACCATGTGGTCAGACCTCCCAGGTCATGCAACAAGTGTGCCAACCTCTAAAGCAGTATAGGAGGAGGGATTTGAGTGTTTCCCGTTGGATTAAAGTGACACACCGGAGCTCTGATCGGCACAGGCTCTTGGTGTAGGGCCATCACCGTGACAACGGTGAGTCAATCTCCACCATAAGGTGGGCAGAGGGGGGCGAGGCCTTTTCGCATTGCAACCATGCCCCTGTCTTTTCATTGGTAAGCTTACTGGACTGGCCTTGTTCAAATAAACTTTGGGATTGCTTGCCCAAAACTTTATTAACAACAGCTCTTTACAATGAAGAATGGAGAGTCATTGGAGATTCACTGCAATTGAGGATCCCCACTGTCAAGTGTAACTGTATATTCATGTCTGAATGTGTGACAAACTAAGGGGAACACTGCAGTCCAGCGGTCACCCTAAACCACACCATTCGTGTCTATGTTTTCACTGAGCAGTGTTCTTTTTGGCCTTAAATCCAAAAATTGCCACAGTTTAACTTCTGTTTTTCATCTGGTAGAGGACTGTCCAGTGTGGTTGTTCTTTAGAAAACAAAGTGCTGCTTCTTCTGAAACCACTCTGTTCACATTCTGACGTCTCTCAAATAGATTTCTGCCTCAAGATGTAGTTGTACAAGTTTCAATGATTTAGTTAGGTGCAGGGGAAACCCTGAAATTACTGTAAAGTCCACTGTATAAGGGGCTTCCTTCCAATTAATTACAATAAAAAACAACATTAAGTGCTCCATGTTGTAATATACAATCAAAGCATTTGGATGTAGGGGCAAGGGGTGGGGAAGATATAATGCACTTTTTTTATGCGGGGAAGGGTACGACCTTGCATAATTTAGGGCTTAAGGTGCATAAATTCATTGAGTCTTCGCACAGCTAAGCGCTAGGCTATGCTACATAGGTCAAGGTAAAGTTAGCGCGCTATAATAATGGTTGTGCAGAAGTGCTTCAGTAATAGATGGCCAATCATTCTATACAGGGATTTGTAGCTTGTGTTTAGCAGTGCTGCTTACACTGGTAGGGTATCCTGTGAAGTCGTGGGGTACACGGGACCCAACTCAAAAATACAGCACATCAGTTTGTTCTGTAAAATAATCATTCTCCGACCACATATCCAGAGTGAGACTCTGAACATCTGAATGTCTAAACTCAAGTCAGTCACACCTACATGAGGTGGTTATGGCAACAAATTACTGGACAGGGCAAATCATAACAAAATCATGCCGTTGCAGGTAAATTACCTGCTTTGGGGCGGGTCAAGTGCAATACATTTTAAGATAAAACCCATAGGCAAAAATGATCTACCTTAAATAATTTTGTGTTGATTCACCCTATAACACTTAACAGCCCATCATAGCGACCAAGCCTGTGGTCAACTTTTCTGTAACCATACAAACCACATCCAATCTGTCACCTTAACTGCAAGCTTAGAACATCTGTATGTGCAGAGTCAAACTATGGTACTACAAAACAAAAAATTATATATATATATTTAAAAAGAAAAACTAAAACCGTGCTGCCCCCTGCTAAAGAGGGGTTCCTTTATGTTGTGAGCTGTGTCTGGCGTGGGGGGAGGGCAAGAGCTTCATGCTCATTTGTGTCAAAGGAAAGGAAGAGATTGTGTTTTTTTGTTTTTTCCCAGGGAGCGCTTACAGACTCATGGTGAAGAACTTCATAAAACAACATAAAACCACATGAGAAACTAAAAGGGGACAGCCAACTGATCTGACCTCTCACATGGAGCGACAGAGAAGGAGGGAGGGGCTTGAAGCGGAAACCTCCGCCCTTCACTCCCTGGTCCGTGTGATGAAGCCAGCCGCTAGCATGCTGGGCTACAAAACAAGGGGAAGGCAGTCGAACACAGATCACTCTCTTGAAGCGGTGCACCCTGGGAAGGATGCAGTCACTCTTCCTTCTGTAGCGCACCGTCTGACGGGCAGTTGTCAAGGCAACAGGGGACCTCCACTTCCACCCCCTCTGATTGGTTGTCTCTGCTGGCTAAGGCACATGGGATTGGCTGGGCCAGGGGGGCCAGGTCCAAGGGCTGGCCAATGGCGGAGGCTGCTGTGCTGCCATTCAGCTGTTGAGTGTCAACCTCTGTGGTAGAGCCCACCTCCTCTGAGGGCTTTGGGGGACTGCTGGATGGGGGGGGGGACATCTGAAAGGTTGAGTAAAAGTAAATGGCGTAGGGGGCCGGGGTCAGTTGGAGGAAAACAATGGCACAGCTGGTTAATTTCTCATGAAGCTATGAACTATTACCTGTGTTCTGCTGCCAGTGGGCTTCTTACCCCCTCTTAGTTTAGAGGGAATCTCCTTACCCCTCCTGTGAAGTGGGGTGACAGTGAATTATTTCTAACTGTATCTAGTCATATAAAAAATTGTATTCAAGAAAATTTTATAGAGATACATAGCATGCGCATTCTGATGATGTCATCGTCCATCCCGATGTTTCACTGTAGACATCACCAGATGCGAATTTGGTAGACATTGCCCAACCCTAGTTCAGGTGACCAGTTACTGCACTTCTTAACCCAGACTGTAGATAGCTCAGACTTTCATAGCTATACTCCGAAAATCAGAATCGGACAAAACTGGAACCAGTCGGCCTGGCTTAAAAGAAAACCCCCACAGTAATAAAAATGCAATCTGTTCACCTCTAGTAAAAAGTAGTCTCAACTAGTGCTGGGACGATTAGTCGACGTAACCAACGTCACCGGTTACTAAATACGTCGATTTGCTAAATGTACGACTCGAAAAAATATACCTATAACTATGCTCCAATCTGAAAAAATAGTGCTGTCAATGGACTATGAGAGGCAGCAATGAGCTGCGAACGCGCTTAGTAATCCTGAAATCAAAAGAAGACGACAAATGTGTGGCATAGTGTGTGTTTGCGTGTACATACCCTAATACATCCGCTGATATGTCTGTAGCAGATTAATTCGATCTGGTTTATAGCCTGTAGCGGTAAATACCAGGTGAGCAGCAGCTAACAATGTTAGCATTAGCACTCTGCTAGATGCAGCGCGTCACATGCATTGATAGAAAGCTTCAACGAAAACATTGCGGGACACAGTGAAAGAGCTACACGTGAACACGGATTTATTGAAGAGGAGAAAAATAGCGGAGCTGCTTTCGTTTCGGGCCCACCATTGTACAACATGTGCAAACGCATGCAGCTCCGCTCATCTGCTGTGTTCGAGGGCTGTCACTGTCTTAAAGGAACACTAGCGGACGCTTCCATTTTCCTCTGGCGCATAGACCAAACATGTTTACCCCCGCTGCCCC
>JAODLL010000022.1:4657981-4672278 GCA_026546735.1 Forbesichthys agassizii | reverse complement strand
AGTTGGAGTTTGACTCCTGACCAAACAGAGGTCTCCCATCATTCTTGATAGAGCATGTGTGAATGGGAGTAACAATGCACATTTCTTTGTATATGGTAATTTTTAAGAATCTCTAGTAGTCATGTTTATACATATTATATGATACATTTAATAAAATGAAGATGTAGGAAATATATTTCAGATTTAATCTGGTTACGATACTTTAGTAGACTACATTTCCCAAATGTATAGAGTTTTTATTTATATTAAGGTAGAAAAATAAACATTACTGAAAGATCAGCTAATATCATGGTCAGCTAACAGTGAATCATTATTTTAAACGATTCAGTGTTAATGTAAAATACAATTATACATTACTTACATAACAGAACACTCAGATAATGATAGTTTTTACACATGAACATGATTACAAGCATTAATTCTACTTTACATGTGAATACATTGTTGTACAGATGTTTTGTTTTGCCCACAAGGAGGCAGTGTAGAACAGAAATTGGATCGCAAGGCTGACTACTCACTAGAGCTGTGCAATGTAATGAACCCACACACATCAGAGAACATGGTCTGTTAAAACAGGCTTTACTCGTTTTTACTCAGCGATGTGGGCAGCACATCATGACAAAATGGCAGCAGCAACAGCATATAATCCCTTAGTGCAATATGTTTATTTATTTGCTGTTATGTTGACTGGAAAAACTCACAAAATATTAGTGTAGCGTTTATTAATAGGCTGACATTTGACAAGACGTTGGCTACAACTATTGTGTAACTGTAATCAGCAGGGAATGCTGATTTCAGTGTTGTTTGAATTCCGAGCTCTAAGTTCCTAGCCTTTGCAAGCAGAGGAGAGGTGGACAGACAGGTTTTTTCTTTGCATTGTGGCGGGGAACTTATTTTTTTCTAATGTCATGGAGGCAGAGTTATGTAAGAGGGGAGAGTCTTCCCGCCTCCCCCTCTGTTTTTGTTTTTCTCAATGAGCCAATGTCTCCTTGCATAGGCCTCCCAGCCTGTCCACTAGGCCCCTTTCCTGGAAACATAGCCTAGCGGAGGCCACTCAGGGGCAGGCCTGTGAGGTGGGAGGAGACGGCACGGGGGCTGGAGGGTGGGTGGGAGGAACGGGGTTCTTCCAGCAAGTCACATGCTTTTTTTTACCCTGGAGTCCCAGTCCTACATACGGCTCAGATACTGCGGGTGTTTTTTCGACAGCTATTTTCCTGATTGGATGTATCTAAGTCAGAGTACAGGGGACTACATGGTAGCTTCTGCGAAACCGCAGGTGTGAAATCTAGAAATAGTCATAATAACGCATGTCTTTTTTGCATAACAAGCCTTGTGTGCATTCAAAATTCAGTAGCAACACAAATCATTCTCATAAACACATTAACTGAAATATCAGCTATATTAATTTTGTTTTCCTACACATTCATTCAATGCAATTCACATTCCATTACAAAGTTACAGATTATTTAGCATGCGCACTATTCTTTTGCATTTGCAGGTGCAGTTATAGTATAGTATTGCAAGTGTTAGAGGTAAGAACTCTAGGCCTGCCCTGTATATGACTATATAGCCTACAGTATATTCTGCTGTATTAATGCAGTTTACTAAATTATTTAAAGGTGTAGTCAGTGATTGTCACATAATACACCTTTTGTAAAATTCATCAAATATCTACAGTCTGCTAGTTGCACATTCTGTGTGCAGCTCTGTAAATGGGAATGCAAACATGATGCAGACCGCACCACACCACTCTATAGCCTTGCTATTCACTGTGGGGGCGGAGCTTCTGAGGGATTACCATATAGCATAGAAGGGAGAGGTGTCCTTGTTTTGATCAAGTTCAAATATCAACAATCTATCTCCAAAATTCCTGACTCCATCTTTCATTTCATTAGATGTTCTAGATGGATGCATTGATTAATTGTGGTTTACAGTACATAACTGCTTATAAATATGTAAATAATAATACAAATTATGAAAAAAAAACATTCTTTGTATTACCACAATTCACTAATTCATAAGGAGTCTATTTGATGTGTGATATTGTAACAAACAAATTCATAAGAAAGAGCAATTATTTGTACTGTTCACTTTATATTGTGCATAACAATGCATTCATTATATGTGGGGAGCTAGTGGCCTCTGCTGCTATAGCCTATCACTGATTGATCAAAATGTATTACCGATGTTATAGTAGACCATTCTTCCCGTATTACATGGTCAATACCATTTGCACCTGACAAATTAATCTAAGGGCCTCAAGAGACGTTGACACCTTTACTCTCCCTCAAACCCCGTGAAAAATGTGTCCACAGACTTAGATTATTTATCATATTTACATTGTACAGTGGAATAACAAACGTCACATGAAAATATACGGGTTTTGGTTCATTAATGCATTGCGACGATTGGGGATTGTAGGCCATGGGGTATAGGTATATAGTCAATCAGTTTGTGTGGGGCCTTTACATTGCCCTAAAATAACGTTAATTCTAAATCGTAGGCCAATAGAAACATTTGTACATTTGGTAAACCTTATGCTATAACCAATCGGTTTTATTTGAATTTAGAAAAATTGTCACACGGCCTATGCCTATACAACCGCCTATCACCACACGATCACAAATAAAATAGCCTATACGTCCTTCATGTAGGCATGCTCACAATTATTTTATTAAAGTGAGCAGGCTTAATAAACGCAACACAGCCTACATTAATAAATACTTTTACGACTGGTGCATCTTTACCAATTCGTCGCTAACTACGTATTGCCATAATTGCCCTCCCAAAAATATGTTACGGTCCATCACAATACATTTTTATTTTCTATAAATAATATGGTCACATTTTTGAGTAAAGTCTATAAACTAACATTGTTAAATTGTAGGCTATTTAACCGTTAGTTAGCCTAAATAATTGTAGCACATGGATTGCTATATAAAAATCATATTGATGTTTGACTAATTTTAAAACCATAGGTTAAAGTTAAAACCAGCGCTGGAATGTGTTTTGTGTGAAGCGTGCAGAATGGAGAGGAATGCCTTTGCAACTCCCACTTTCCAAACGTCCAATCTGAAGCAAGTGGTGGTTTCAAGGCGCCCAAGGAGTCCCAGTCGAAGAAAAACAAAGCCTTGTGTAAAAATAAAAATAACATTATACATACGATATCCGGAATCATTAACAATTTGCAAACACGACGTGGTCGATCTATTTGAAGTATTTTTCTATACACGTCCCCTAGGCATATTTGGCGATGTTGTTTATCTGTAGTAAGGGGAACTTGAAACCGCCCCCTTGCCCCATTTCCTCGGTTGTTTTCCTTCTTTCGCCTGGATTCTCCATGTTGTTGGTGCTAAAGTGAGGACTTCGAAACGGCAGGAGGGGGGTGTTCGCTAATATAGCCTTAGAAAAGCTGAAACGCGAGGCTGAGAAAATCGCAAATAGTCTTCAAACCATAATTTAAGTGCCGTGCCCCTCCCAGGTGGACGAGAGAAGAAGCGGGGGAAAATGAACATTGTAACAAAATTCTGATCTTATCCGGATTGTAACGTGCGCCTACGGATGACAGTGGTATTGGCGATAATTCAGTTACTTGTCAATAAAACCTAATGAAGGCTGCTTATCAGTGTTCGGGGATAGGATTTGATTCTGAGGGCTCTGTGATTGTCAGATGGAAAGTTCTATTATCACCCAAGTGCAGAAAGAAGACGTTCAAGTGTCACCGAAAACGGGTAAGAAATACCAATTTGTTATCGATATAATGCATTTTAATATCTGTCCATATGCCCCATGTTAACCGCAGAATTATTTTCACAGCATTTTAAACGACTAGAGTATTGTATTAATCGTTGAAAATCCTAGCGCGTCCATTTGACAGTTCAGTGCCGAAGAGGTTGGATTGAGCGCGATCCTCGAAGCGAGTATCTTTTTTACACCCCATACGCTGACCTGTAATTTAATGTATTGCTATTGTTTGATGAAATGAATACAGTCAAACTGATTTCTTGCGATTATTCTTTTTTGTTTTACTAGCGAACATGCAGAAATATAACATGCAGTGTACATAGCAAAATATTCACCTTGTTTGAATTTTGAAGACTACATAAACGAAATGTATATTGATTGCCTCCTGCTCATCTCGGAATTTTATCTTATGTAAGCAAATGCGCACTTGTTTAGCTACAATTGGCATCCACATGTCTCTATTGTTTATCCTGTTGTTGTTGTTGTTGTTGCCTTATGGTCTATTATTATGCAAATCTATGTTACTTAACATGTTGATACAAATAGTGAGTTCTCAATGGTTTTTGAATTACGTTCAGTTCTTAAAATTAAGATTCCATGTGTTATTGTTTATCTGGTTCCAACCTGTTTGGCATATTCCACTTAGCCTACTACAAGGTACAGTGTGTGGGTACAGTAGGCTTTACACGTCGCACCACAGGCAGATATTAGGCTACAGTATTGTATGTTTTTTTTCACTGTCTTGGGAAGGGGGAGGACGTTGTAGTAGCCTATAGATCAGAGCGCGCCAGTGAAAACGACTGCACTATTTTCTAATGTCTCTGTTTTGGTTTTATAACGTGTAACACGACATAATGCATATAATAGTCAGATATATTCGACCATGTAAGTCACAATTTAGCTGGATCCTTGAATGGCTGGGTGAACAACCATGTTAGATAAACCAGGTGCCGCGGTATTGACAGTGGAATGCACAAACACGCCCCTCTATACACACACCCTCCTGCTGCCCATTGTAGCGCGGTTTCAACGATTCCTTGTTTGCACCCTTTTCTTCCGTGTTCACAATTATGGCCCAGTGCAGCATATGCTATCTTTTGTAGTTTTTGGAGGTAGCCTGCTACTAATATGATAATATTTTTCAAGTTGTCTTTTTGACATTGAAGAGGATTCATGTGTGATTTTGTCCTTGGAATTATTCTCACAGAATAACCGACTAGGATAAAGTAACCTATATTTTTCAGTGTCTTTTGTTGTATAGCCATGCTGTTGTTTTTTCTCCATTAAAAATATTTTTTCTAACGCCATTAAGGATTATTTAAGACTAATCGACTAATGTGTTATGTCATAGCCTATAGCACATGCCCAATACTTTTCTCATTAGAAATTGCAATAGGCCTACATAAATCCAATCAAAGTAATGCAAATTCAAATCCTTCTGTGTTTAGGGAATGGTTGGCATAGGCTACTGTAGGCTATTTTGTGTGCCTGTGGCATGACCACATTAAGGTCCAGTGTCCAATGTTCCCTAAACATAGTGTTATGTAACGTGATCGTGGTCACAAAAAAGGCAAGGTTCAGAGTGGACAACAGTGGTATAAAAATGACAGGCCATAAACTGTGCATAAATTGGCCCTGTTCATCAACCGATTCCCATTGGTATGAATTTAGTCAGTAAAATATGAGAACACTTCACTTTGCAAGTCCTTACACGAAACTACATGTTACTTGTATAGCCTATATCTTTGTCAAGAATGTTTAACCCCCCTGCTTTAGCATAGTGCTGGGATGCCCACAGTGGCTGATCAAAAACTGGCACAATGCATCGAGGTGTGACCGCCTGCCTGTGTCTTGACTGACTGACTGACTGACTGACGGCAATCAACTCAAGTCAAAAGAAAAAGGTCTTTGAGTTTAAAATGGTTGGAATGTTTTCTGTCTGTGCTTTCCGCTGAAGGTACCACTGAGAAGTGTGGCTTTCCCGCCCCCTGTGATTATATAACGTGTACCAGCCGCTTCCAGCGGCTGGGCAACAACAGCAGCCGAGGCAGTCTCATTAAAAACACATTTCTTGTGCAGACTCTGCCGTCCCTGTAGACGGACAGCGAATGCCTCTAGGAAAGAGGGAAGCACTGCCTATTTGGACTGCAAGCCAATGATTTCTTAGTATAATTCACATGATCTTAGAAATGAAATTGTTTATTATTTCATTTTCTCTTTTGGTTGAATTGCATGGTACAATGATTTAGTCCACCCACCCATTATTTTACAATGAGATGCGATATTGTGTGGCAAGGGTACAGTAATTGGAAGCCTTACATGTAATGCGTTATATCACGCCTTTAAAAGGCTGGATATGCAGTTTTGGTCACTGTGGTTTTCCTTTGCCCAACAGGCCAGGTGAGCAGGGCTTCCCTGAAACAGCCTAGGAGCTGTAACATCTTCAAGGCGCTCTTCTGCTGCCTTCAAGCTCAGGATGGCCCTAAAGTGCCGCTACCACCTCCACCATCACCACCTTCCCAACATGCCTTGCTGGAGTCACAGGAAAATGGGGCGGTTGTCAAGGTAACACTATTCTTATGCAAGGCAGTCATTTACAGTTTTTAAAACCGTTTTGAAAAAATAAACTTAAGTAATGCATAACCACACACACTATGCACACTACAATATGTGTATGTGACAATAAAAGCACATTTACCTTTACTAAATACATATTTATTATTTTTAAATATTTTGTAGAGCAATAAATAAATATGACTTAATTGCTTTTACTCGAGAAGGATTTCTTTTTATTTGAAGTTTCTTTTTTTTTTCTGCTAAATTGCAGTAAAATATATTACAGTGGTTTGAATTTTGGCAATAAGTAGCACACAAACACCACAAACACATCTGTGACATCGTAGATCAAATTAAGTGTGATTTTGTGTATACAACGCTATAAACTCTGAACACCTTGAACGCTAAACACAACTGTCTGCGGATACAAAATCACTTTGATCTTAAAATGTGATTCTCCAAAGATGATAAGCATGCCTGAGCCACTATCAATCTTCCAAGCAAAGAGATAAATATATACACTGTGGGCTCAGCAATACAGTAGCTGAGGTTGGGGTGGGGGGTTTAACTGTGTTGAACGATGAACCTGCAAGCATAGTTAGAGCTTGAGAGCCCTGGAAGGTTTTTTTAATGAGATGCCATGTTTGTTCATGTTAAGGAGTGTCTTCCAATAGCAGCAAACAGGAAGCAGCATCTGTCTGGCCTGGCTATTGTCTGTCCTGGCGATTGAAATGAAACTGAAATAGATATTTGTGACTATAGCCTTGCTATGGGTTGTTGTGAAAATGAGTACTATTATGCATAATAAAATATGTTTTTGTTTATTTTTTTGTTGTTTCGTCATAACCTGCTTGACTGAAATGTACTAGTGGTGTTGGCCTGGCCACATACATGTGAAATGACGAAGTCTCAGTCTTTTAAACTAACAGTTGCATGCCTGTCTGCATCCTGTCAGTTGTCAGAACCCAGCCTTCTGCCTGAGGTGAAGGCCCAGGACCAAGGAAAGATATGTGTAGTCATAGACCTGGACGAAACCTTGGTGCACAGCTCATTTAAGGTATCCGCCACACCTTTTGATGCCAGATTCTTTCTGAATTGCAGGACTATTTATAGATATTTCGTAAATGCGAGCAACTAGTCTTAAAGCAGTGTGTAAAGCAGTGGTCTCCACAGAGGGGGTCCAGGACAGCTTGCTTTCAAGAATGTTATTTTATTTTATATTTTTGGGTGGAGGGTTTGGGGCCACAATGTGTGTTACAATGATGGCAAATTCCTCTTGTGTGTCATTGATCAAAATGTTTCAGAACCACTTGAATTGTTTTGTTTTAAAACGTGCATGATAAAGCAAGGCTGTACTGTAGACACGCTGGTTCTCTTCAAATAGTTTGCTTATTTGTGTTTTGAGGTATTTCTAGTCCTCTAAAAACATAAATTGCACATGGGGAACATCAAGTAAATAGCATACTGTTTATGTAGGCTATGCACTGTGATTTATGGCAGTAGTGTTAAGACTGATTCAGTGTGTCCAGTGTTTAGCGGTTATGTAATGCCATGTGAATGTACATAGTACATACATAGTACATAGCTCATGCTCTCTGTGTTCTATCTCCAGCCTATTAGTAATGCAGACTTCATCGTGCCCGTGGACATAGAGGGGACCACACACCAGGTAAAGTGATGTTTGTTTGTGTGTGTACCTGCTCCAGAAGAGGAGGCGCAGGAGGGGTGTTGGGTGGTGTGTTTGTGTATGTATGTTGATGTGTTTGCAGTGGTTGGTGAGCTGTAAAGGGATGGGTCTTGTACAGTTACTTGCCAGCCTTGTTATGGCTTCTAGGAGCCCTCTACTGGCCATATATTAACAGTAAGATTGACAACAAATGGAAGCTGATAATTTCGCAACTCTAGAGTAGATTCTTTTTATTTAAAAAATAATTTGAAGAATGTGTTGAAAGATTTCAAAGTAGCAGTGTTGAGTTGTGGAGCGACTGCCATGGAAATGTGTGTATGTGTGTATGTATATACATGCCATCTGATTCCTTGGATCCCCCGAGCATGCGAGGACCTGCATTTCTGGGCCCCTACCTGGTTCAAGTAATCCAGGATAGGCTGGTTAACACCTGCACGGCCTATTCTTGATTACTTGTTTCAGGAACTGACCATTGGCAACAGAGGGTTGGACGTTTGTCAGAAGGAAACAGCGGTCACAGTGTAACTCGCAAGGAAAACCTTTAACTGAGAGTTGGTAGTCTAGCGGAGTTTGGTTCATCAGCCGTTTGTCTGTTTTCTAATTTCTATTTTATTTTTTATTCTTCAGGTGTATGTCCTGAAGAGGCCGTATGTTGACGAATTCCTACAAAGAATGGGAGAGTTGTTTGAATGTGTTCTGTTCACAGCGAGTCTTGCCAAGGTATCTCATTTCAGCTCGACCACAGATATATCGCAACTTATTTTTAACATGGCTGTTTTTTGTTTGTTGCAGATGTCTGATCTTATCAGTTATTCTTTGACTTTTAGATGTCTATTTGCTGTGATAGCTACTGCTTAACCCGCTTTTAGTAACTATATTAAAGCTTTAGTTAATCTCTGTGCTTTATAGACGTATAGCTAGCTTAGTGCTACCTGATACATCAAACCTACTCTCCTCTATGTTCCTGCCTGTCCCTTGGCCTCTGTCAGTATGCAGACCCTGTGACCGACCTGTTGGATAAGTGTGGTGTCTTCCGAGCCCGTTTGTTCCGCGAGTCTTGTGTCTTCCACCAGGGATGCTATGTTAAAGACTTAAGCCGGCTAGGCAGAGATCTCCACAAAACCCTCATCTTGGACAACTCTCCGGCCTCATACATATTTCACCCTGAAAATGCAGTGAGTGTTGTTTCTTTTTGTATTTGTTTTGGTGAGGATCTGAGGAGTGCTTTCAGAATGAGGTATCCATTCATAGTAGTCGACCTTGTGCAAAAATACAACTATATTTAAAGGGCTTTGCCTCTGAGGCTATTTGCATTCATGACAAAGTAATAACACTGTTGTCATGACTCCCTACCCCAGTCTATATGTGGAAAATAACAGGGAGACATCTGACTACTGTAAAAATGTACTCGATGTATCTTGTATTTGTATATTATGATATATTCTATGTATAGAATTGTGCTTATAGATTTCTTCTACTGTCTATATTCCTCAGGTTCCAGTGGTCTCGTGGTTTGATGATGTGGATGATGCAGAGCTCCTCAACCTTTTGCCAGTGTTTGAGGACCTGAGTCAGGCAGATAATGTTTACACCAGGCTGGACCAGTTGAGGGGGCCCTAGCTCATTAACCCAAGAGAACCTGCCTGAAATCTCCAAAACTGCAATTATTTCACAAAGAAGAGATGCTGAGGTCAACCTTCTAGACAGAGTTCTTTATCTGCCTTCTACACTAAATATACATTGAAATATGTCAGTCTATGATTATAGCAACGCTATGACTGGAAACGTACCCCATGGTATCTTTTTGTTTTAACCTGAAGCGTAGACTGCAATCTGAGTAGACTGCAGTCTGTATTGTAGTCATAGACTGCAGTCACTCTGAACATCAGAATACTGGCAGCCAAGAGAATGAGGAAAAACAACCAAAAGTAGTCCATTAGCAATCACTCCAGCTACTATGATTAAGTGGTTCTTTTGCCAAAGCAGAAGCCTGCCTTCCTGCCCTGACTTGACGTTGGGATGTTGTTACACTATTGTGCCTTTTGTAGGAACAAAACAAAACATCAGCTCAAGTTTTCTTTCCACAACCAACAGGTTTTATAAAAACTATTTTTTCTTCTTCAAGAAATCTATTTTTAAGTAGTAAACATGGTTCATCTATGCAATCCACTTCTGCAATTTCATAGATAAGACCTCCTATTTAGATAGTATTTGCATATAACAAATGTTAACATCAGCCTTATTTACAGTAATATTGTTTTATTGTTGATTTACAAGTATATCAGCAACAAACAAATGTAATTGTACTTCTTTGTACTGTAAAGACAATATTTTTGGTTAAATGTAAAGCATACAGTTTAAAGTGGTCAGTTTTATATTATTATATTGAGAAGAAGACGAGAAGCAATGTATTGGGGTTTATATCGTTTCGGAATTCCATATGGTCATTTGAAAACAGACACACTGGAATATTTAGGTGGCACATAAGATGGACATAAACTGCCACACTTTCAGTCAAGGTTACATCTAGTAAGTTAGTTAGGAAAACAAATGAAAACTTGCACTTGTTTTGTACTGACAGTTCTAAAAGCGTGCCTTTGAAATATCTGACAGAGATAGTGTTCTGCCTAGTCAGAGATGTATGCCCAGTGCTGAGAAGACACTGTCAAGCTCAAGTTAAAAGCCATGTGGCCGTGGTACTTGCAGTGCAACACTTGAAAATATCATCAGATATGGTGAATATTTGCTGTTTGCTTGTTTTCTGTATTTATTGTCCAAGAACTGTATTGCCCTGTACTTCCTACTGCTGAACATTTGAGGATGTACATTTGTCAACCTTGTTACTGGTGTTTAAATGTCCATACTTTTTTGTGGCATTCAGTAGCCTTTTGTCAATGGATAGTGCCAGCTGTTAATTTGACCATCAGTTCACTGAGGATTTAGGTTCTTAAGCAGTTAAAATACAGTAATTAACATAGCATAAAAGTCACACTTTGAACACAGCAGTTTTTTTTTAAATTGGTTGCTTCTTGGCATTACGTGTTTGATGCAATTTGCCTGCATGTTTGCCAGAGTTCAAGTTACCCAATAATACAATCAACGACCAAACGTGTTTGCATAGGCAGTAATGATTTCACTGTCTGTTTAATATTTATCAACACAAATGAAAGATGTTTTTCTATCTGATCAGACCAAAATCAAACTGATTTCAAAGTAAAAAGATCAAAATAAAAGTTGATATTTTCCAAAGCCTGTGTTGTATTATGGTTTTAGTAGGCTATTTAAGAAGGAAACCATATCGCCTTATTTGTTACCATCTCAACAGAACCAAGGTAAACTTGGGGATGTTTAATTTGGTGCAACGCCTATGCCTCATAATGTTCATATAACGTGGTATTCCCATGTAGGCTACAACACATTAGCATATATTTATCAGGCGAAGAGGTTCTTAAACATTTCCATTCAATTTATACCTAAGCTAAAAAAAAGCACAAGCTTTTCAAACTACCCTTTCAGAAAATGGGAACAAACGTTATTTGAAATAATTCCGTCAACGAACTAACGGCTCGAAATCTCAGGACTTGAGCATCAGTTCAGTGCCAGGTGATATATTTTAGAAATAGACATACCGTACCAAGGAT
Source organism: Forbesichthys agassizii (assembly GCA_026546735.1). NCBI lineage: Eukaryota > Metazoa > Chordata > Actinopteri > Percopsiformes > Amblyopsidae > Forbesichthys > Forbesichthys agassizii. The sequence goes on along the minus strand of JAODLL010000022.1, from coordinate 4,660,650 downwards.
CACGATATGTGCTAAATTATCTGAATTTAGATCAGTTACAATATGTCCATCAATATATTTACCCAGGCAAGGAATCTATTTTATTACGCGTAACCTAGCTACTTGCAATGAAATAGGCCTCATAAAACGAGGTAACTTAGAAATAGACATCGTTTACAAATCGTACGATACAGTACTTGACTTGCGTCTTGAAAAAAAATGATGTGCAAGAATCATGACTTGACATGCAGCCAAACTAAATTTCCATGGCAGCCATTTTAGGTACACTAGTAGCAGTAGTACCAGCAGTGGGCTATTTGGATAAGCTACAACAAGAGGTTTATTTCTTCGAATGCGATTTCGAGGACCTCGTTTTTGTTGTAGGCATATAAAGACCAAGTACAATAAATTGCACCAGTATATAAATCCCCATGGATATAAGTTGTTATTGGTCGATTTGGCGTAGGCCTACTGGTTAGTTCTCGCTCATTCTGGATTCAGATGTCGTGATACAGCAATACCCCTCCGCCGAAATCACTCAAAGTAACTCCTTACATTTTGGGCTGATGTACATTTTCTATACGGAATGCCCATTGTACGATGACACACATATAGACTAATAATTAACAAAGGTTATTATATTAATACCCATCTTACTGCGACCGTAGTAAGGTAACTGGTAACAGTATGCGAAGGGACCGTTTTCGGCGGGGGAAACAGTTTCAGCACGACACCAGTGTTTTAATGGGCGTTGCCTTAATGACATCAGTGTGTTACTAGATGCTGAGTGACACGTACTGTTTTCCACTACAAATATAATACACAACAGGAAGAAGTAAAGATATTGGACCCTGGAAAGAGAGGTGCGTGCTGAAGTTCGTGTTTGTGTAATGTATTTGTTGTACTGCAGTTAATGTTGCTAGACAATTAATCGACAAATGAACGGAACGTCGAGCGTTGTTAACTGATACGTGCTACTGTAGCTCGCTAGCACAATTGTGTTAACGTTAGCTTGTTGGCTTAAGTTAGATATACAAGCTAGCTAGCAAGCGCTAGCTACCATCTTGTGTGCCAGCCACTGTTGGTAACTGTCAACTAAACAAACACTGCTCAGTTATTCATGCTCCGTTATGAGAGCCAGTTTGTGCACTAGTGTGATAAGGCTCCGTTGTGTATGTAATTGCCAGTATGTTGGGAAAGTATGTTACAAGTACGGTACCGTACTGGTAATCATTTTGGATTGCTGCTACGATACCGTAATGAAGAATTACACTTCAGCCGTAATACCATAATTATTATTTACCAATGTCTATTCTTACCTGGTCTGATCTGTGCCTGGGCAGATATTGTTACTTAAAGCTTACTAAAAATCTCACCAATTAAACTACTTGTTTGTTGGGTTTCTAATTGTGTAAGCAGTGAATCAAGATCAAATGGCAGTGGACTAGGGTAATTTAGATTTGTTTTACCTTTTGTTGTTTCAGTTTGATTGACTATTCCATGTTTTCGTCTAGACAGGCTAACACCATAAGCAAAGATCTCTAGAGATCTCAAACCCTGGATCCAAGATGAACGTGTTTGACCGCAACATCAACTTTGATTCTCTATTAAAGTTCTCCCAGATGTAAGCAAGCAGTACAAGTCATTTATATGTAACCTGTTCACTTAAATTATAACTGATTGGGACAAATGATAAAACATTTTTTTAATGGTCTCCTATATTGTCTTCCATTTGTATTACAGCCCTCATTCCACCCAGGTGCACTTGAAGAATGTCTATTCCAGCTTGGCACTTTGCATGTTTGTGGCCGCTGCGGGCTCCTATGTCCATGTTGTCACCCGTCTTTTTCAGGTAATATCAACTCAGTGCAACAGTTCACCTGATGACAGCGTGTTCATTTGCATGAATTCAGTTATCCAATGAACAATACAGAACACACAAGTTCAGGCAGACAAGATGGTGGAGGGTTGTTTTTATTAAGCTTGTTCTTTCAGTTTTGGTTTGGCCCGGTTCACGCTGATCACAAGTGGATAGCTCAGAGTGGGCCTATGTCATTTCATACCTACCTGGCATTAGAATATGTCTATGGGATTCTTTTTATTTTTCAGAGGTTGTGGAAAAAAAGCCAAATGACCTCTAAATAAACTGTTTCCCATGAACATCATTGGTTTAATTAAGATATTTGCCTATGTGCAGTTAATGCATAGAAGTCCATACAGACACTAAATATTGGTGCTACATAGACAGTCCATTCAGACTGTGCTAGTGACAATTTACACCACAGTGTCTGCAGAAGTATACTTTAGGTGAAGATTTATTTAATTTACAATCCTTGAAATGCTTTTGATCCTATAATTGGATTGATATTGTGCATATTTCCTTACAAATATCAATCTTTGTCAGGGAGGTATCTTGTCACTACTGGGGTCTCTTGGGATGATGTTCTGGTTGGCTATGACTCCACACAACTCTGAGACAGAGAAGAAGAGACTTGCCATTCTGGCAGGCTTTGCTTTCTTTACTGGTAAGCTGGCAATTGCTCAAGACATTTACTTTTAACGCAGGCTAGTGAACCATACAGGTTATGAAAGTCTGTCTGTCTGATCAATCATACCAAATTTAACACACCTGCTCCCCATTCACACCTGAAACCTTGTAACACTTACGAGTCACATGGCACCAGGGAGGG
>JAODLL010000022.1:4639435-4651763 GCA_026546735.1 Forbesichthys agassizii | reverse complement strand
TCTTCATTGTTGTCACATGAAAAGATATGCTCACATATTTGCAAATATGTGAGGGGTGTACTCACTTTTGTGAGATTGTGTGTGTGTGTGTGTGTGTGCACGCATGCTGAAGTCATAGTCTTCCATGTATGGGAACCATATCAGGGTCACTACCTTCCTGTCTAACTGAGTAATATCTCACCAGGTGTCGGCTTGGGCCCTGCAATGGACTTTGTCATTGCCATTAATCCAAGGTACACCAGCGGCTTGTCGCGTTTAACCCTCTGAAATAAGTGTTAATACAATCAACATTAATGCCAAGGAGAAATTGTACCATGTGTTATTTTCTAAATTTGTATTATTTACATTAGTCATAGAGGTGTGCAGTTTTTTTAATGTAGCCATGAATGGCTTTTGTCCACTTGTGGAAATAGATTTGTACGCCTCTATAAATGTTTAACTTCAGTAGGTTGTTCTGTAGTACTCCCCAAATGTAATAGCAAGTGGTTGTTGTTTATTTCTGTCTTTACAGCATCATTGTGACAGCTTTCCTGGGGACCTCCATCATTTTTATTTGCTTCACTCTCAGTGCTCTCTACGCCAAACGCAGGAGCTACCTTTTCCTGGGCGGTACATACTTCTGTGTTATTGAGGCCATGACCTGTCTGCAGCTATCACACTTTCTCTAACACTAAAGCAGATGTACTGTATATGCCATACATTGCAATTCATTTCCACAGGCTCTTTCTCTCCACTTCTCAATGTCCCTCATACGATAGGATTATTCTACTTTACCATTCTACACAAAACATTAGCATTTTCTTTTGTAGACAGTCTTAACATAAGATTATTATTATTATTATTATTATTATTATTAAATGCCCTTGTTACCACAACTGTATGGTGTCATAGATTTTCTTTTACTTCTCAGGAACTCTGATGTCTGGTCTGTCCCTCCTGTTCCTTATGTCCATTATGAACATGTTTTTCGGCTCTGTGATGCTCTTCAAGGTAGCTGAGCAGTTTATCCTATTATACAATCAATCCACATGTGGTAAACGTTGCAGTAGCGCTGAACCACCTCTCTGTTCCATTCTGCTAGGCACACATGTATCTCGGCCTGATCATCATGTGTGGCTTCGTTCTGTTCGACACTCAGCTCATCATTGAGAAAGCAGAAAACGGAGACAAAGACTACATCTGGTGAGCACCCACGTCATAAATCTGCTATAATCATTTATGAAGAACGTGAAGCAAAGTTTAAAAGGCCACCCATGGGAATACTACAGTACAGACAAGATTTACTTTAGCTGAAGCTAATATGCGGTGCTTGTCTTGTTTTATTTGATTGTAAACATGAAATGCATGCATTTTATTTTTCTTGTTTCAGGCACTGTGTGGACCTCTTCCTTGATTTTATCACCATCTTTAGGAAACTAATGGTCATCCTTGCCATGAATGAGAAGGTAACGTTGATATTTAATTATACACCTAATCTTATGAAGCTTTCTTTATTAGTAGTATATTTGATCCCTTTACACCCTGCATAAATACACAATTGCCTTAAAAATAACAGATTTATTTGTTTTTCCAGGACAAGAAGAAAGAAAAAAAATAGAGTGAGAGCAAAATGTGTGGAAATAAAAAATGTAAATCAATCTGAGACGAGGCACAATTTGCAGGCTGGTGGTGCTTTCACTTTCTATCTTAATTTCTTGAATTAACTCCTATGTGGTCTTATAACTCAACCTAATTTGATTTATAACTTACATGGTTTGAATGTGAGTATATGGTGAACTAATGCTAGTCCCTTTTCTTTGGCTGTGAATGGTAAAGTAGAGTAATGCTGCAGTGATCGTACTTGGCCACTAGATTGGAGTGTTGTCCTATAAAGGCATCCTAGAAGCTGAGCAGCATTTAGGTTCTCATATTACTTTTATTTAGTGCCATAACTTTTACACAATAGGCTCCTTTAGTGGGTCATGTGAGCTTCTGAGACTGATGGTTTTATTTGAAGTTATGTAATTTCTATTTGTAGTTCTCCTTAAATCACTCAAGTTGTGTGTGACAAGAAATACGGTGTTCAGAATGCATCCCCTTGTAATTATTTATTCCCACAAAATATTGTTGTTGACCAATGTTTTAAGAGCAGGAATGCCTAATTATCCTATGACCTTACTTGGCAGTCAGGAGATTGGGCTCTGGCAGGTGAAGGACAAAAGTCATTGCAGTCTGCCTACATTTTCCAAGAAAAACACTGGTCACCTATTCAAATGTATCTATGTAAATGTGGCTTTCAAACAATAAACACGGTCAACAATACTGGGTCTCTAGAAATTAGTATGCCAAATGACGTGATGTTAACTACAACCTTTTTGGAAGTCTGTATACTGTGAAGAATTTATTTTATGGATGTACTATTGAAAATCTAATTTGATACATTTGCTCAAATAAATTTGTTGAACGTGATAAACTGAAGCCATTTTGTATTGATTCCAGGTGTCTTGTAATATGGAATACTCCAAACTGTGATCCCACATATTGTAATACTACAATAAGAAACTGGGACTAAATCAAAACAGTTTAATTAGAAAGTTGAAAAACTGGCAGTTGGTACATATGACCTCTATTATCTAAGGAACAGAACAGAAATGTTGACATACAAGATATGAACTGAACCTACTAAGCAAGAAGACTGCAATTTTCACAGAAGGATTACAAAAAGATTCCAAATGTACATTCACTTAAAATAAATAAATAATAAAAATACATATTCATTGAATAGTGTAGCCATTTCTCTTTTCTATGATATTATTGCTGGTATATATTACCTTTTAAAACGTATATTATGATTCAAAACACAGACATTCTGACAACCGCTCGGTCGCAAGAGAAATAAACAAAATTGTTTATACATTTCATTTGTAATGTATGAGTTTATCAATTAATCACAGACAGGAACGTAACTTTTTTTTTTAGGAGTTCAATAAGGAAATACTATGTTTCAGTACATTACATTGTGAACTGATGTCGAGAACAAAATGGGTACATTAGTACAGTATGTCGGCTATTTGAATGCTTAGCGATTCATTGCTTTTATAAAACCCTCTAACAGGGTCAGATGAAAGGATGACGCAAAATTCAGCTATTTCATTTTTAGCTTGCCCATGCTTTTGTAGTTCAGTATACAAGAACGGAAGTGCCCACACTCATTCAACTCATTGTGAAAAACCGAAGTTGTGTACAACCTTCCCTTCTCTTAATTAGGTGGCTTTTGGTATTGTGTTTATTAGAAATCCTGAGGATAAGTCCATTAATCAACCATTCCTGTTGCAACAGCATCAAAAGAATGTTCTGGCAGACAGAAACAAAAGCACAGTTCCTTTCCATGTTCCTCAAAAGTGGTGGGGTCAGCAGCATTGCAGTACAGCTAGCAATCAAGGCCATTACCACTGCTAGAATCTAGCGAGTCTCCACTAGGGGGAGCGTTTGCCCTCCGCTTTCTGTCCTGTCATCCCTGGCTGCCGCAGGATGACAGGCTGTCGTACAGAGAATCGCTGAGCGACTCTGGGGTCTCAAGGACTTGAGGGCGGCTGGGGGACAGCGCCTCCTCTGGCCGCTCCCTGAGCAACTCCAGCCCTGCCTCCCGACTCATCTCGGGCACACTGGGAGTACGAATCTTCCCCCTGCGGCTCAGCCCCGACTGTACCGGGACGGGCAGGTTGCCTGGGTCGGCCCCACGGCTAGATGAGGGGCCGACAGGCTTCACACTCTGGAGAGATCACAGCAGCACATATTTTACTGTATGTAACATGTTGGATGTCAAGTATAACGCAACAGCAAATCATTAAATTGTGACTCTTTAATATTCAGGCGCTTCATAATTCATCTGGGAGTGCGATTGTGCGTTTTACATTATGTAAGATGTGAGTGCAGGCTTAAAAATGTTGACCTAAATGCTTTTTAACTGCCCGCAAAGCTTTTCCAATATGGCAGAGATAAAGCCCTTTCACACGGTCTTATCAAGCACAGTCCCCAAAATGCGGCCAAACGGCTTAGCACTGTACGACTCAGCTAAAATTAACTTGTCATTTTTATTTTTTGGCGGAAAACCTGTTGGTAATCCTCTGCAGTCAACGCACCGCTCGGAATGGCGATCCATAGGAAGCAGGTTCTTCCTCTTCTTCCTCTACAGCCAGGTAGACCTCTGTGGGGCCAGATGGAGTCTTCAGGTTAGGGAAGGTCCATGTCTTGGTGCGTGCAGAGAAGACATTGCTTCCGTGGACCTCTTTCTCTGTAGCAGGAACAAAGGACACTGATTCACATCATACTTGAAGATATTTACCAACACATTAGCTGATAGATGTTGATTTAGTTGTACTACCAAAATGTCCATATCCAACTATAGTGTTTAAACCATAGAACTTATCTTATAAGATGCTGCTCTTAAATCACCCATATTCTGTGTGAAACCATACTGTAATATCTAGTTACATCTTTCTTATAAATACCACTAGTGAATTTAGCATGTTGTCTAGCTTTTAAAACGGTAAACTATTTAGTGTTGTAGCGTTTGTGGTCTCTCCAGACATAGAACGTCAACACATCCAGCTCCCATTTCCTAGAGCGGGCGTGACAGCGTAGAAAGGGGAGGCGTGGCACCTTCACGGGCGACCCCGGCTGCGCTGCGGCCCTCCAGCATTGATCCGTACTGGACGGTGGGGACCAGCTGTCTGTGTGTGGCGTAGCACTCCTCCTGGGAGGTCAGCTCCCTGTCCAGGGTTCGCGCCCGCCGCCCAGCCTTCCCCGGAGAGCCCGAGGCGTGGAGCTCCGTCGCGGCCCTGCTCTTGGACAGGCTGCGTCCCGCTGCACCGGTGCCACTGCAGTCAGGCAGAGGGAACGTACCGATGCCGCTGTCCAGGGTGTAGGTGGACGCCCCAGAGCCTGGAGCGCAGAGTTGGATACCAATACATTGTCAAAACTACACACTGTAGAACACCTATAGGTAGTCCGTCATTCTGGAGAATGCTTGCTAAATTATAACTCCACCAACGGCTCTCCCTTCAATGCCAGTGAGTGCTCCCTCAGAAGCTCCGCCCCACACATTGGAAACGCATTGCGGAGGCTAGGATATTGTTGTTGTTCCTATTTACAGAGCCAGGGCAGTGTAGAAGAACCAGATTCTTTTTTCAGCACAGGAGATATTTGGTGAATTTGACACCAAATCAGACTATACCTTTAACATCGGTAAAGTGTGCCCCCCAGCTCACTGTTAACGCTTTGGAACACATATGTGCACGTGGCTTTAGGGGAGGGGCAGAGGACTGTCACCGAACACTGTGCGGGAGGTGTCATGCCCTCTCCAGTTTCAAACTTAAACAAGGTTTTTGTACATCTGGTTTAAGGGTAGTCCCACACACAAACAGAGGAGTGTACCTCTTCCACCTTTAAGTAACAAGGATTAAAGTGGACTTCTCTTACCTGCAAAGTGCTGTGAGTGAACCAAGTCTGCTAAATTGTCATCTGATGTCACGTTACTAATCCCGTCTGAACCCTGCGTATAACGGAAAGTGGATCATGTGAGAATTGATCTGCCAAATTCGTCTTTTTCCCGTATTCTCTCCTTTTTCATAGTTAATATGCAAAGAAAGGCACTAGGAGAGCAGAAATGGGGAAATCTACCTTCTCCATGTCGTCTCGGCTGGTTATGTGGCTGATGATGTCACTGTGCTGACTAAACACGGGCCTAGATGTTTTACAATCAAAGGAGAGCCTCCGCTGGGGAACGCTGATCATGTCTTTCCCATCCACCCTGCAGTTGTGCCCATGCAAGGAGAAAAGAACAGTCTCACATAAAGAGCAAAAATATAATGCACGACAACATAGTAATACCAGTGGCATGGTGACAGTCTTAACGGTATAGTCATTCTGGGGAAAGCTGGTTGAACTCTATCAAAACAAAAACACATCGCCCTTCAATGCCACAGGGTGGAAATGCAAGGAGGATGCGTTAATACGACCGGAGATGCCATTAATATTATAATAATAATAATTATTATTCGTATATCACTTTTCATACATAATTGCAGCTCAAAGTGCTTATATATAGTCAGACATTATATAAATTGATAGGCCTAGTCAGTTGCTGTTTCCTTTTCACAGACTTGCCACATAAATGAATATGTTTACATTCTGCCAAGAGACAATACAGGCAGGTAGGATATAGCCTACAATCACAAAAACGGTTGCTGATAGGCTTAAATGAATTGGGTCTATTCAAGGAGCAGAAGAATGAACGTGAAAGTTAAAGAGTTAAAAAGGATTTTATAACAGCAAGTTATCAGCACATTATGTGAATATTGCCTAAATAGCCTACAATTCATCCTCGGGGCCTGAAGAAGTCATCACACAAGCTGTTTACAACATGAAACTATTAGGCTGCATAGGCACCTTATCCAAAGTTGAGTGGTTAGGCTACTGACAGACAGTTAAAAGTTGGTGGAAACTAACCTCGTTCTACCAATCAGACATTAAGAAGAGACAGAAATAGCCTGTCTGAGACAGGCGCGTTTAGTCGCGTCCCATCTGTCCTAGGCTAGAATACTGCTAGGATACTGTTGTGAACTTGTGTGTGGTCTGCACTGCTTTGTTTAAGTTCCTATTTACGGAGCCAAGCCTGTGTAGAAGTGCCGCATTCTATGTAATGTAATGTAATGTACATGTATTATTCTATGTAATGTAATGCTTTGTACATGTAGCATTCTATGCAATCAATGTAATGTAATGTAGCATTCTATGTAATGTAATGTAGTATTCTATGTAATGTAATGCTATGTACATGTGGCATTACATGTACTATAATGCTATGTGTGTAAAGGAGGTGTTCCTTGCCTGTTGAGCAGCTGTTGCATGAAGTTGTCTGAGCGTGCTCCCCTGTACATGACAGCCAGCTGTCCCTGTGCCTGGTCCATCACCACCTCGCATGAGTGACCCCTCCCCGACCTCTCCACGTAGGCCCGCTCCTCCTCCAGGGCCTTCCTCAGCCCCTCCGCCTTCTCCATCAGCGTGGAGATGTTCAGCCCCTCCACCCCTTCCTTGCACCTGGCGGCCATCTTGACCGAGTCCTTCCCCACCGAGGGGATGTTGATCCTCCACTCCTTCTTCTCGTCCTTGGCCTTGACACTGCCGTCTGCCTTGCGGCTCAGCGCGGGCAGCTTGCTCTTCTTCAGGCCGAACCAGCTGGCGATGCCGTTTGACGCTTTCTGCTTCACCTCCACCGGCGGCCCTCCCCGGTCCTGCTCCTGGAGTTTCAGCACGTTCTCCTCGATGCCCTTCATCACCTTCTGCTCGATAGCCGACTGCGGGCTGGGCGCGGTCGGGGGGAGGGGAGGAGGTGGAGGAGGAGTAGCCTCCATCTCCTCCTGCTGCTCCATCGGGGGTCTGGGAGGGGGCGGTGGGAGGGAGTCTCCGTAGGACGGGTTCTTCCTCCCTTTCCCGCTGATCTTGGAGCGCTCCTCGGATTTTGAGGCGTAGCGCGGGGTTCCCTCGGCTGGCTTGGCCCCCCGGTGTGACGAGGGACCCTGGCAGGGTTTGGAGGGTGACTTCGGGGGTACTCTGTGGGGGCTGTTGTGGCTGTGAGGGCCGAGGCCTGCTTTAGAGCTATAGGGGAGGTTCAGGGAGCCAGGACACTTCATGTTGTTGCGTAGCACCTGGGGGGTGTCTGTGTTGGGGGATGGAAGGCCTATTTTACTCTTGGGGTTCTCTGACTTTGTTGTGCTCTGGTCGGACTTCACCCCCGCTGGGGCAGAAGGAGGAGAAGGTCTCAGCCCTGGCTCATACAGCGGAGAGGCTCCGGGGTACTTCAACCCAACGCTGCTGCTATTGCTGCCTTTGGGCTTACCGTCCAGAGAGTCTGTGTTCTTGGAGGGCCTCTGCTCTTTTTTCTGCTGTTCCCCGGGCCTCTCGGCGATCTTGCTCTTTCCATCGCTATAGGCGACGCTGCTCTCAGGGCTCGCGGCCGCGGTTGATTCCACCGGCCTCAGGCCCACCTGTAAGTCCTCAGAGCTCCTGAGCTTGCCCAGCGCCGCCAGTCTGTCCTTGAAGGCGTGGTGGCTGGAGTCAGCTGGGGACCTCCCCGGGCCAGTCCCCGGCCTCTTGGGGATAGACGACGGGTCCTTCCTCTTGGACGGAGGCGGCGGCGGTGGTGGCGGGGTGGGCAGTTGCTGGGCGAGCTCGGAACCCTGTGAGGCGGCGATACCAGCAACGATTACATCTTGTTCCGGTTTGCTTCTGGAATAGTTGACCCTGTCCTGGACCTTGGCCAGGGCGGGGGGCAGGCTGAGGTGGTTCGCCCACACTGGGCTCTCCGTATCGTCCTCGTCCCCCTCGTCCGACGTTGATTCGGAGGAGGAGGAGGAGGAGGAGGAGGAGGCAGAGTGTGCGCGCTGCGGAGGGGGCTGGAGAAGGACACTGTCGGGCAACGACTTGACCAGCTTCCTCTCGCCTCCGCCGGGTTTGGCGTGGGACGGAAGCGAGCTCCTCTTCTCGGGGTGCTCCTGCGTGCACGCGACCTCCACGTTCTCGTACAGGGGCACCCTCTGCGGCGCCTTGGGTGCTCTGAGGCTGGCTTTGGGCGCCGAGAGGCTGCTGTAGCTGGCGTCCTTGGCCGGAGGGGAGGGCGGGTCTTCGGGCTGCGGCGGCGAGGTCGGGGCTGAGTGTGTGGCCGGGTAGGACTCGGACCGGGCCGGTGGGGCGGGCGGCTGCCGGCACCTCTCCGTGGTGGTGGCTCGGCGGGGGGGCACCGGGGAGTGGTACACCTCGTAGTTGTTGGTGCGGCAGGGGATGCGGGAGCTCCGGGTGAGCTGGGGACTCAGGCGGGCGGCGCTGGCCGCGGCCTGTGGCTTCTCCACCGCTGCGGGGAGCTTCAGGAACTTCAGCAGCTTGGACGGGGAGTTGATGGCGGACGCCTTTACGTCGCCCAGGCAGGAGGAGCTGGGGGAGGCTCGGACTCCTTCCTGTTCCGGGACGTCTTTCTCCGGGACGCTAGGGGCGTGGCCCGGGGCCAAGGAGGGAACCACCACTCCGCTGTGAACGACCTCGCTGGTGCCCGCAACATTGTCCTTCTCCGGGGCGGGATAAAAACCCGACGCCTCCTGCTCCATCTCTGCTCTCCCATTGGACGTCTCCGGGTCGGTTAAATGTGGGGCGGTTCCTTCCAGGGGCTTGCCGCTATTGGCGCTGTGTGCGGAGGGCGGGGCAGGCTCCGTGCTCTCGGTGGCACATTGGCTGGTAGCAGCAGGTGGGCTGACGTGGTTGCCGTGGCTGCAGGCGCGGGGGCACGGCGAGGGGGGGTTGTCCGGGCTCCTCTTGCAGTGTAAGCAGCAGGGGTGGCCGCCCTCACACTTGGATTCCCCGTCGCTGTTGACGTGCTGGCGCCCGTCCGCCTCCGAGCAGGAGCAGCGGCAGTGCGTGGCGTGGTGGGCTTGGCACGGGGGCGGCGGGGGGTCCGCCGTGGCCAGCACAGCCTCGGTGGACAGGAGCGCCTGGCTGTAGTCGCAGAAGGACAGGCTGGTGGCCGACGGGTGGAACTTCAGGGGGTCCGTCTCCTCCATCTTGCGCAGCACCTCCAGAATGTGTGCTTTCTTCTTGAAGAACGGAGACAGGGCCTCCATGGACGCAGACGGGTTGCGGGGTCCCGGGGAGGCGTGCTGTGTGCGGTAGCCATTTCCCTTGTTGGAGGGACACAAAGACAGCTCTATCATTTTGATTAGTACATAGTTAACCAGGCTGACTAGCTAACTAAGCTATGGCCTCGCAAGACGAGGCTCCCTCTTGTGAGGAAGGGGACACAAGGGTAAAAAAGGGTCTTGAACAGACTAAAGGAAATGGCCACCAACACAACCCCATCGGGGCGGCGAGGCGCCCAGAACAAGCGCCGTAGTGGAACACAAAGCAGAAATAATACTTCACACAGAGGAACAGAGCAGCCAAGCTGCATGACTATCTCAGACAGTGGAAAAAACAAACATGCAATGTTGGTACGAGTACCAATATCCGCGTACAAGCCACCGCAAACCACCCCTCCAAAAACACCCAAGACCATTGCACGCGGTCGTCAAAGAAACGAGAAGCACACAGAGATTAGCAACGTGTGTCTTCATGAGGGGTACAATGGTAGAACGTAGATGTCAGAGCGTCATCGCCGGGGACTTCATATATATATATATATATATATTATAAACAGGTATCATGCTAATGATGTCAGTGAGCCTCAAGGCTCTCTGACATCATTCTGTGCTCTTTACATCGGCTGTAAGCATGCCCAGTGTTCTGCGTAATCATCACCTTGGCTTGTGCTTCGGTCTGGGCCGGCTCCACCTGCTTGGCAGATTCATTGTGCAGCTGTGCATTGTAGTCTGGGAGGGGCCCCGGCGGCACCTGTAACAGGAGATGCATGTGGCAATTGCGATGATAGTGTATACACTGCTGGCAATTGTGTGCACACACAAGTAAGAGCTGCATTGTTCCAGAGTTGGCTGGAACAATGGGGTGCAGAGGAAAAGCTGTCGGTATCCATACACGCCTACAAGTGTTTGGAAGCAGGAAGTGCAGTTTAAGCAGAAGTGAGCTACTACAGCACATGTGAGAGCCACAGTTCACAGGGCTATCCCAGACTAGACAGGCAACACATGCTGGCTGTGTTGAAATTCTCTATACTAGACACTAATAGTGTGCAATTTGAGCATGCGATATTGTAGTACGCAAGCAATATCACCAGCTGTAAGAGAGAATCACAAATTGCAAGCGTGCTTCCCACTGCACACTACTACACCATCCATACTGTCCCACAATGCTTTGCACTTGATCTCTTCACCAGATAAATGATTTATTAAGTCATTTTAAAATGTATTTTTAACAATAAAACATGTTTTTTTTTAGCTTTTATTGACAATTATTTACATGTTTAAAAATATTATTATCCTCTAAAAATAATTTCTGCTGCTGGTAGGAGGGAAGACATGCTATTAGTATGTACTTAAGTATGCAATATGCAGCACATATCCAAGAAGGTAGGGCTTACTGATGGTTTGAATGGAAGGCATGAGATGTAGTAGTGGGCTCCATTACCTGGCATTGAGCAGCAAGGTGATTGGGCAGCTTCTGCTGGAAGAGCTCACACAGGGCCCTGTTCTGCCTCTCCAGGTCAAACACCAACATCTTCAGCTTGATGCACTCCTCTCTCAGATCCTACACCGCAGCACAAGCGTAAAGCGTATGTATACAAACAATGGCTCTCGGATTCTGTACCATATCCTCTTTTGAGACTGGGGGTCGAGACCCGTCCAGGGGTTGCAACATGATCTTTTATGGTGGGTTCTGAACTTATATTGTATTTTATTCTTGAACTGTTTTACATGTTTTAGTTACAGAATGTTTTATTTAATCATTTTGTTTTGATTTTTTAATACAATTCCTGCACAGATTTGTCACTTGTTGTTATGTATGAACATACATAACAGAAGTTATATTCTAGTATGCTATTATAGCGTTCTGCTGCTTTAAAAAGGGGGTCTCAACTTTTTTGGGGGTCACAGTTTAGAGAACCATTGCTGTAAAAAAATCACAACAAACTGTATAGTCACTTTATGCATGACTTATGCGTGGCGATTCATCTTTCAAAGACAAGATTAATAATACATGAGATAAATGTAGTCTGTCTTACATTACCTTTTGGTTAAGTAGGGCTTGTACAACATGGTTGGCCACCTGATAACAAAAGGGAGAATGAATTATAATGAAGTTGATTCAGATAATGTCAGATGAGGGTAGTATTTATATTTAAATCAGAATTTAATAGAGCAGTTTTACTTACCTCATCCAGACATCTCTCATAAGCCTCTCTCTGACTCTCATTTGCTAACAACAGAGAAGAATTCTCAGCCTGTGAGACAGTTAAAATACCATTTAATGGTAAGAAATACAAAAGCTTAAACAGATCAAATCTGGATGACCCAGATGTACATTTAACCAATATGTATGTCCTTTCCTTTCAGAGTACACTTTAAATCTGATTCAGAAGAGGCTGCATTGCTCACTGAGACACTAGAAGAATTGTTTAGATATTGTACTGGTGCTTATCAGATACTTTAACATAATCTACAACATATTGTTAAAACATTAACTTTCAATAAATATTGTAATGTATTTCCTAAGAGCAACCAACATCAAAATACAAGACCCCATGGAATTGCTAATGCTACCTGCACAGTGGTGGGAGATAACAGGGAAGGTTGCTTCTTCCTCTACGCATTTGACAAAGCTATGACTAAAATCCTTTTTCCATATATAT
>JAODLL010000022.1:4594137-4628271 GCA_026546735.1 Forbesichthys agassizii | reverse complement strand
TGTGTATTTTTGAGTTTGTTCAGTTTTATTAAGTTTAGTTATATTAAAGGACGAGCCAAGGGCTCATGGCTGTTTTTCCTTTCCCCGTTGTGTTTTTCGTTCGTTTGCACTCACCTCCAACACCACGGCGTAACATATTTTTAATTCAGAACTATTTTCAATATTCTTATTACTAATTTATCATTTCTATTTTCTCTTACATACCCCCTATATAATCTCGATACATTTACAACATTTTACAGATTATACTGTCCATTACATTCCAATAGCCTAGATGGGATTAAAAGTCTTGATATTATATGCTCTGCTATAATATTTTTTGTTAATTGTGCCATATTTGTTATTTAATTCCCCTGAGAAATATATCAGATATAATATCTTCTCATGCATTTTTAAACTGGAAGCGAAAATACATTTCTCACAATGCTTCCACTCACATTAAACAAATATTCTTAATGTGTTTGAACTGATTAAAAATATAGTATACTTTTTTCCCCAATATCCAAACCCACATCACATCAATGCAGGTTAACACTCTAATGGCCAACAGATTACATTAAGTCTTTACTTAGAGTGGCTAACCTATTCCCATCACGTAATGATCTTGCCCTGTAAATCAAAGCAGAAAGGCTAGGACTAGCCAAATTCTTTCATCCAGCATCCAGCATCTGATATTAAATCAAATTTAATGGGGTTAACATCAAAGAGATTTTTGAGAGTAATAAAACCATTCATATTTTTTATGCAAAAACAAACATGTTTTAATTTGAAAGAAATAACATTGATGTTTGTTTTATACCGGAGGAATCCATTGGGAAACTCAGCCACAGAAATCTGTCTGTTTGCAGGTCTTAAATAAATAATTAAATAAGTATAAGCTATAGTTACTGCTTAAAACAAACAGACATACATTTGTAAATAAAGCACTGTCTGCATCAAAACAGAATTACGTATTCAATTTGTGAGTGGCAACTCACAACAGAGTTGCCACTCACTGCTAACAGCCACCAAAAATCTACCTGACATCTTGATCGTGCTGACATGCTTACAGGGGCCAAGTTATCAGCTCAAGTTGCTTGTGAGAGTGATGCTACTAAAATGGCAGATACGTGAGATCACTAGTGTTGTTTTTTGCACTAACTTTAAACTTCACTCCTTTTCGGGCCTAGAGAAACATACTTTAGGTGTGTTAAGGTGCATTACACCTGCATACACAGGCCATGACTAGCCTACAGAGTTATGCACACACAGTATGTTAATTTGTGCTTGTGCAGGGCACCTGGCCAATGCTGCATCAGAGCTGATGAAGTTGGACCATGAGGAGCCCCAGCTAACAGAACCCTACCTGTCCAAGCAGAAGAAGCTCATGGTGAGACTGGAGGGCAATGCAATTTTACATTTCCCCCAAATATTTGTATCTGGAATTGCCTGGTTGAAACTAGGATTACATTAGTATTAGCACATGCCCCTCTTGTATCTGATGGCTGTGGGTGTTGACACACTCTATATTGCTGCAATTAAACTCTTCCCCCTACACCTGCCCACACTAGTCGTCAGTTGTGCTTCCAAAAAATTGTCGGTAACTGGGGAATACATTGTGGGTCCTGAGGGTGTTATTACAGATGTATACTCATCTGGGTACAGTACCAGCATGCTTGTTTTTAACCTACTTTACATAATTTGTATCTTTGATCTCAGCTCGTATTGTTTTAACATTTGTATAGGCCTATGTATATCTATATGTAAAGCTAAAGTACTGCACTAGAGGGTATGACCGTATGACAAATCAGATGCTAATTTACTACTGGACCAAACAATTAAAACCTAATGACAAACGTTTGCTTAAAAACATAATACATTTTCAACGATTCATGGATTTTTAATTTAGTTTTAATGGTGTTGACAGGCAAAAATCTTAGACCATGATAATGTGAACTACCTGAAGAAAATCCTGGGTGAGTTAGCAATGGTTCTAGATCAAGTTGAAGCTGAACTGGAAAAGAGGAAATTGGGGTATCAAGGTAAACATTTCTATTTATTCTCAACATTATAAATGTATATTGTTTATGTTTTAAATGACATCATAACAGTAGTGTGCATTCTTTATCTCTTGCCAGATCAAAAGTATGAGTTGTGGCTATGCGGACCTGATTTTACACTAGCCGATGTCTGCCTTGGCGCCTTGTTGCACAGGCTCAAGTTCTTGGGACTTTCTAGGAAATACTGGGAGGACGGCAGCAGACCCAACCTCCAGTCCTTTTTTGTGCGTGTGCAAAAACGCTACGCTTTTCGCAAAGTGCTGGGCGACATCCACACTACCCTACTGTCAGCAGTTCTACCCAACGCATTCCGGATGGTAAAAAAGAAGCCCCCATCCTTCTTCGGGGCCTCATTTCTTATGGGGTCCCTTGGAGGAATGGGCTATTTTGCCTATTGGTTTTTAAAAAAGAAATACATGTAGTGAAGGCCCTCTAGTTGTGTTCAATGTCTGTATTTGTGTGATGTTTAAACTTTTTCTGTAGTGTTTTAAGACTGCAGGAAACATATGAATCTATATATATATAGAGAATACAATTACTTACCTGGGTGAACAAAGATTATTATAAACATTCCATGACAAGGAATTCTCTACAGCACATTTTCTGGTAATCAATGCCGACATCTATTCTTATTTCTGGCAACTTAAGGGTCTCATTTCTAAGACCTTCTAAGATTTGGGTGGAGGCATACATTAGGTTGTTATATTATCTTCGGTCTTCACAGCGCATACCAATACAAAGTGTTCTGTGGCTATATCACTATACACACACTAACAAGCACATCACTACACCATTGACTCACAGAACTGACTTAGACATTTGTTATCTATTGCTGTTCACCTGTATGTCCTTACCCTTTATTGGCCTGGGATTTACCAAGTAAAACTTTAGGAGATTGAGAAGAAACTGCCAGATTGTACAACCCCCATACAAACACACACACATGCACTCAGTTACTTAATTTAGACCACCATGAAACATGTAACAAAGCTATAAAACATTTTATTGTGGTTTGAATGTGAACAGGAATTTTTATATGATTGAGGTGGCTAGCAGTTTAGGTTTATAAAAGCATACACTGATAAAATGGTAGCAGTAATATTATAAATCTACTCCTATGGCACACTAGCATTGTAAGATATAAGTAATTGATGTGATATTTCCCAGACTGTATTGTGTGGATTATCTGTTATTGTATGAAAGATTTTGAGGAAGAATTTATGATGGAATTGGGTGTTCAATCACAAGTTGTAGATATGTAAATGTTACATTTGAGGCACCTATGGTATGTGAGGTGTTCAAGAGGCAGTTATTCATCCCTCAGTAATAACCTCCTGACAGATTTAGCATTGTTTTTACAGAAGACGACAGATATTTGTAAAGACCAGATATGTGTTTTACCACACTCCATATTGCATTATTTTAAAGGTTAAACTATTGGGGGGAAAAGTGAAAAGGGTTATGCATTCTCCTCAGTTTAAGATGGCAGTTGAGTCAATATGTCTGTTGACATATAGGCAATACTTTACTTTTTTGCTTCTCATCCAATTTCACCCTTTTGTATGCTTATAGCATATTCCTTACTGTTTTGTTTTTCAGCTTTAGTAGCCTTGTACTGTTCTAATTAAGAATGTAAAGCAATAAGAGTAACGTTGGTTTTACTGGTGGCCTAGTCGAACACTGAAAATAGACTAAACTTCTTATAACACATCTAGAGTATATCTGTCTTAAATTTGAATTTACAACATTTTAAACTGATCAAAGAGCGACCAATCAGCTGACAGTCTTGGGTGACAAACTAAGTGATTTAAAGTAACACTACTTTAAATAGTGATGTTCGGTAGGATTATGGTCATGTAATGTCTATTTGAGTCAAACTACATATTTTCTGTCACATTCTAAAGAAAAAAGCAGCATGTTGCATTGTTGCTTGTACAATTGACACAGATAGTGGTTAATGCTCTGAGTATTTGTCTTATTGCAATGTCCCTCTAAAAGTAAAGAATATGCTCCAAACTCAATATGCAGCTTGTCTAACAGGAATTACCATTGCAATTTAATTTAACTGCTTGCAATCGCTTGCAGTCTTTTTAGTCTCTATAGTATGCAGGCTCAACACTACATGAGAATAAAACCAAAATTTAAAATTTAAACAATTATGTATAATTTAGTAGTGCGTCCATGATTTAGAATTTTAAAAGGATGAAGGTAATGTCATTCTGGATATTTCTTTGGGTGAACCTTTAAATGTTTACATATTAGATAAATCAACTGAACTATGGGATGACAGAATGCAAATGTAAGAATCTACTGGTAAAATCTGACTTCACAACAAGGCTATCATTGTGAAAGCTTGAATATTTTACAGCAAAGCATCATTGTTACAAAAGTCTCCACTGCTCTTTACCCTACAATTTCATTTATATCTAATTCATAACTCACACAGATATTCAAGTTGAGAAATCCTAGTTGTTATTTATGGTCATTATAATTCACAATATTTTTTTATTTTTTATATTTCTAAATATGCATTTATTTATGGTGCTTTTTATGATGTTTGTTCATAAGCCTTAATTATTCAGTTGCCATCAATTACTAAATTAAATTATGAAAATGGAATATAAGTATGTCGACTTTTCCTTTTGCCAAAGGCATATTCTTATTAAATATATTGGCGAATTAGCCTGCCTATTCTAGTAAGACCAGCATACATCAATTACAACCATATTTTATGATAAAACAAAACAATTTTAATAGGCTAGTATTTAGCATGGCAGACATGCATACTTAAATGCATTTAATAGCCCAGTATTATTATTATTATAATAGTGATGATGGATCACTAACCGTATACATTTAAACAGCCTTTACAAAGGTAATCTTTAACAAGAATATGGTCCTGTGAAAAATGGCAAGTAGTGTTCAAAAATAACCCCACAGATCATTTTCAAGAACTGAGGTTAATTATAGGGTTAAAAAATTATTGGAAAACTAGCACAAATCTACAGATTCAAAAATCCAAGATAATGTACTCTATAGCTTACGTATTTAAATACAATTGGTCAACCATATTTTACACATTTAAAATACATAATATTTTAGCCCCATAGGCAAACCCTCTATGTGAAGAAACAAGAAGAATGATGAATGATGCTGCATTTGATGCAGATTGGCCAAATGAAAAAAGGCTGATGATAAACATAAGCTTTGTTTCAGCTCATATTACCACAAGTCATTTTTGGAACAGCATCTGCCAACCCCATGCACAGACTGCAAACCAATGCTACAGGACAAAATAACCCTTCGGCAAGTAGAAAAAAAATAGTACTTTCAATAACATAGCGGTCAACTCGGACCATGACAAAAAACATTCCATGACTTGAGTGTGATGTTTGCTTACAGTGCCTATTTGTTATAAGGTGGCTTTAGCATTGGCAGCAATGTTGTGAACGAAAATACATTAGCAACTTAGGCACGCTGTTTTTGCTCTTTAGGTTGGCTTTGAGGGGGCAGTCCAGGGGACAATGGTTTTAGATACCATACTCTATATGTCATATACCAAGCCAGTAGTGCACAAGAGGTCCCTAAAAACTTGTGAGAGAAATCATGAAAATACACTGAGGTACACATAAACATCCATATCCAGAGAATTACCAATAGGTTCAGAGCCACATACAGCACGTTGAGTGCAAATCTTTGCAATGTGGACAGACTAGCTGTCTTCAAGTTGGTCATAAGTGCAGTTTCCTCCAGTATGAAAAGCACAGAGTAAGCCAGGATAAAGGAGTGTCCTGAAATGTCATAGCCATGCCAATCAAAGCCAGCTGCCCTGCAGCTTGCTTTCAACGTGAATTCCTTACGGATAACGTCAACCGTGTCGGTTTCAATACACGAACCGGTTAAATCTTCTATGTAGAAGAAAGTCTCAGTGCAGACATACCACACGACGGTTGCCACTACCAGGGCAAGACACCTCTTAATAAGAAAGGACAAGCTCCTGCTGAAGGAGGAGTTGGACAGGAGTAGAAAAGGAGTCAACAGCAACAATGTCCATCCCCAGCACACCTTCACAAAGTACCTGTGGCAAGAAACGTGCATTTTATGTTAGGAACTAACCGTTGTTTCTTACTAGTGGTACTCTTTACATGTTCATTCTCCGATATTCCAGTGACCTGCTCAATGTTAGAAATAACCCAATAGACTATTGCACATTTCATTTCAGACTATTCAAATTAAACGATGTATTATGAAGGCATAAATGATCGATTCTTGATCTTTTAAATTTTGAAGTTAGCATTTACAATACAGAATGGTTAGATGGCTAACCCGCGTTAGCACACTGTACTTACACATTGAAGACATTTTTTGTATTGCTAAAATACGTTTTCGGAATGAGTTGTGCATCTTTTAAAAATGAGCCTAGCATTGAGATGAGCAAAAACAGCCATGGAAAATATCTTCGGACCACATATATCCTCCAAAGGAACATAAACTTGTCCACAATGACATCTAACACTGCCATGTTCACAACACGATAGCACGGAAGTGGCTGGTCACCTCTCTATGCTCTATGTTTATCTCTATGTTTAACCAATCAGGTCATCGGAAACAATGTCCCTGAAACAGACCAGCCTTCTACAATAAAATACACCCGCGGATAAAATTAAGAGAACATTGTAACATTTTCTCAGATTGTTACTGCTTATACATTTTAATGTTTTAATTAAATGTAATGTATGTAAGTCTAATTACTATGTCCAAATCAGTAATACTATTACAATTACTAATCCAAGTAATGCTGCATTACTGCTGTGTTACAAGAGAGAGATTTCTGGTCCTAGCACATTTAGTGTAGGCTAATTGAACGAACATGTCCAATCATCTGGTTTGAGAGGCTGCAATGTTTTCACTTTGGCTGATTATTGACTGCTAAGGTTATTGTTCCAATAAAGAGGATTCAATTCTAAAATGAGCTGGCTACACTGGTTTTCATTTTTCAGAGGGGCGAGACAGAGTATTGATTGTCAAAGTAATATAGTACCCAGTATTATTTTTAATACCCAGTAATATGTAAAGTAATGACATTACTTTTAAATGAGTAAAAAGCACATTTTAACTTATTACAATTCCTGAGTAACTTGCCCAACACTGGTGCACGCGTATTGCAAAATAAGTGTAGTGTAGCCTACAGCTACAATATAATATAGTTTAAAAACACAATACCCAAGATGGTGTCGATGAACAAATTTACATAGCATTATGTACAAGTCCACATACAGTCCCACCTTGGGTTCTGTTTGGTCAGAAGATGCATGTTCCCTGAAATCTAATCATTTGTAGAGAGGAAATTATGAATTATGTTGCTTAATGCATTTCTAACAAATATTTTGTAAAGGTTATGAATGTAAACACCTATGAATGCTATTATTTATTTATGCTTTCTGTTTATTTTCTTTAGAATAGTTGTAAGCAGGAATGCAAACAGCTATCTTATTCTTGCCCCTAGAGGGTAGACTAGTCTAAGAGAAGATATTGCAGGCTGTTAACTTGGGGTGTGTGCACACGCACGCACACAGCAACCAGGTTTCCTTTTTTTGTGACCTCAGAACTGCCCATTCCTTTCTTGCTATAGGTCATGTTTGCTTAGACAGAGCTTGTGGTCAGTGGGGTCAAGGTGTCACAAACATGCAAATAGAAATGTGGGTTTAAATGAATACATAATTCAAACTTTACTACACCTACAATAACTTTACGATGACACATGGTGTTTACTGCTGTTTTATTGGATATTCCTATGCTAGATGTACTCTATACAAACATGTTCTTGGGGTGGATTCCTCTCAGGCTTTGTCTTGGCAAGCACACATTTCCTAAACATTTGGTTTTCAAAGGACCATGTCTGGTGGCTTGGCTGATTGTGTCTTAGTTGATCACCTCCTTATTCACCTCTGCTGCGGGCAATAGGTGACTTAATATCAAATTGGAATATATACTTTTCTTTATTAACTCTTCCAGAATCCTAGTTGTGAGTGATTGTGGTAGAGCATGGTATGACCCTGGAGAAGTAGTTAGCAGTGTGTGTTCATCTGCTCTCAGATGTGGGAGTGGGTTTTGGCAACTTTGGCAAGTTTTGGACCCAACTGCAATTTCGGTAAAAAATAGAGGTGTGTCCTTGTAATGTGGCACTAAATATGAATAATAATAATTATTTTTAAAATATTAAGGACTGCCTTGAAAGATTTGTATAGTCAAATGTATTCTTCAATTGTGCTGTAACCTGGGAGAGCTGTTGTGGGAGAGAAAGTAAAGAGGTATTAGAGATTATGTTTTGTCTCTAGTTAGTGTCTGTATGTGTTGGGCTCCTTGGCTTATGAATCATTCTCTGAGTTGTAGATTTTAACTATAAACACAAACTTTTAGATGCAAATGACTTATTCACTATGCGGTTTTAGTAATATTCTGCTTGGTTATTTATACTCTACTAAACTATACTACTTTGTGCTTTACTCTGCTATTGCTATGCTAATATATGTTAATTTTCCCATTTAACCTGAATGATCATCTCTTATTTGGACCTTTCAGACTCTACAAGATTACAGTGTGCTTTTTAATGCCAGTAGTTCTCCAGAATGTAAAAGCAGACAGATGATATCATGCTGCAGCGGCAGTGGGCAGATTTTTCTTGTCTGCTCTGGCCAGGTCTGAAGCTACAATGTTGAACTTGACCTCTTATTGTGTAGTGGTGGTAACTTACCCTTAGTTAGCGGTAACTCACTGCTGTTCATTGTAAAAACTTCACTACCTGTGTGTTGCTTGACTAATTTCAAAATACAGTGGTAGTTGCACCAACACACCACATTATACAATTTTATTAATCAATAGTTTAATAATTTTACAACACTCATGGGACGGAATCACTGGATGGGCCAGCCTGCCTGGAAACTGTGGACATTTACAGCAATCTGCTATGAAATTCTCATTATAATGTATTCAGAATAATGTATATGACCCCAGAAAGTTTTGTAAGGCCATCACGTCTATCTCAAACAAAGCAATGCACATTATTTACCAAAATGTGTATACAAGAACTCGGTTGTTATACATGATACAACTAAAATCCTGAACTGTTTTAATAAGCACTTTGTATCTTCTGGTACGTTGTTTGATTCAGTTTCCTCTGTCTCTGTGCAACCATGTGCGTTTGAATTGTCTGGTCAATCCTTCAGCTTTGCTCCTTTCTCAGTGCAGGAAGTACCTGAAGGAGTGAAATGCTTAGATTATAGAAAATCACCAAGTCCTGATCTTCTTGAGCCCTGCTTTTTTACATATTCCTGTCAGCAGTGTTTCATGTTTGATGGATATGTTTTACATTTCCCCCCTTTGATGTGTCATGATATAGTTATTAACTATGTGACAGAACTGACATATCTGTGCCTGTTGCTAAATTTAAAAGCTAATGTTTACAAGGCTCTGTTGTCAGTGGGGTTGACTTTGCTCATTCCCATTCCATCAAACCATCAGCAAAATAGTCCACTGATGTAACCTTAGATAAAAATCCACATCAATGTCATGATTCTTAATAATAAAGATAATGAGAATTAGAGAATCTATATGCCAAATCAAGAGGCCGTTTACTTGTGGACATTATATGGTTCTGCTAGATAGCAGATACATCAAATAAGGCAAGCTCATCTATGTGGTCTAAAAGTTTAAAGTGCACCTTGCTTGTGCACCATTGACCCTATGGGACAGTTCCTCACAGTTCTTTTGATGGAGCCTTCTGACACCCAGCCACCAAGTCTAACATCACTCAATTGAACCTATGTGGAAGTATGGTGTAAGTCTTTGATGTGGAGTCACGGAGTTTACCTGACCACTGATAGCATACAACTTGTTGTTATAGAGCCTATCACTTGCAATTTTATTTAAAGTAGAAATAGGACTCCTCTCTGTTATTTTTAATAGGACATTCAAGCAACTCTTGAATGTGAACTAACTATTTTATGTGAAGCTGAATAAATAAAAGCAAATTTTGGCCCTTATGTGTTAATTATGAGCTTTATGTTTACTCAGAATTGATCTTTTTCACAGTTTCATAAGTAATTTGATAATATACAGCATGGGTGTAGATTTTGTTTGAACATCGGGAGGAATGCGGGGGGTCTGAGGGTTCTTCCACAGAACATTTTGAGAATCTTTGTTTTCTGTATTCTGGTGAAATCTTATGGAACAATTTGTGCCTTTTCTGCAACTTATGGTGAAAATGTAATTTTATTTAAAGGAAAACATGAAATACATGTACCCTGTTACAATTACAAATATATGAAAACTATGCAGTAAGAGTTATCAAACTATGTATTTCTCATTTTCTCTGGTAGGCCCCTGGACTTCAATAGCTCATATAGTCATGTTCAAAACATCTGTGTTTTGGGATGATCTTGGCTACAATTGCTGACTTAAAACAGCATTTTGGCAACATTTTGGACGTGGCCTATTCTGTTACTGCTTGGCGGCCCCAGTGTGTCTTTCATGTTTTTGTTGGGGCGGCAAATATATTTGTTCTAAATATGGAATCTACGCCTATGATATACAGGATGTAATGTGATGTCATGTTGTACAAGCACAGTTCAGAATGCCAGAAAATGGTTTGCTGTCATATGACATGTTCACATCGAGAGTGACTTGAAATGTCTCACTAAGGATTTTGCTATCGTGTTATTATTTGATGCTTGCAGTTCGGGTGGTCGAGGCTTGGTTTCTATCCTATAATTAAGGGGTTAGCATACTGTACTGCGTGGTGAAGAATTATAACATGTTTGCAATTGGTACCACTGACATTGTGGAAACTCTACATCAATTTTGTTCTGTGAATACTAATTACAGCTCAACTATCTTTTAGATAGTGTTAGATAAACAGTCACCAGTTAGAAGGTTTGTGAATGTAGGCTTATTTAGTGCAATCGTTTTCAACAGCATATTCTAGCTAGTTTGGTACAATGATGACATGTTTCCTCATTATATAATTGTTCTTGTGGAACGGTTGCCTGAGTGATCTGTTTGACCCTGCTAGCTGTTGAGCCAGTGCAGTGTACCTTGGCAGCCATTATATATGGCAGTGAATATGGGGTGTTCCTGGAACCAACAGCAGCTGGAGATGAGAGCGGACTCTGCAGCCTTCTAAACCCAAAGCACTCCTCTTTTTTATATGAATTCTTAACTCTACGACCAGTCACTCCCTCCCTGTGTTTTAGTGTTTTGTATTGAAATAGGTTTTGGCATTATAGGGGGCTGACAAATAACATTTTCTATTATTTGTTGGAAACATTAACATTAAGATCTCAACAATGCTATTGCATATTTTACAATACATATTTCTGCTGTCCTCATAATATATTACTATGTTGGTATTACATTCATATTTAGGTCTGTGTTTGGGTATTCCTTCAGTAATATGTTTAATTCAATGCAATGTAGTCTATTGTTACATGTATTAAGAATAAACCAGTGGGTAGTATGTTATAAAGGTATATATTGCATATTAAACATATTGTACATTGCATATACATATTCTCACTGACTACTCAAGGAGAATGGACACAAGAGGTTTTGTGCATCAGATACCCTCAGTAAGACCTGGCCCAGTTACAGCCCTGACACATTCAGTATGTCAACGGTCTTGTTTGCAAAGGCTGGCGGTTAAGTGAGGCTCTCTTCAGTTCCTCAAAGAGTTATCGCTCACTGGTCTGTCGTGTGGATGAACCTATGATGAAGGTATGAGACCTTACAACTCATTTTATGTTTAGAATTATTTTCTTTATTGAACAGATTATACAGATGATGGGATTATGAATGCCTGTTTTTTCCAATCATTTACAGAGCTGAAAGAAATATTTCTTATGTGATAACGATGGTATATTTGTCATTATACATTGGTTGTCATTATACATTTTTTGCACTCACTCACACACACACAAGCACAAGCACACACACACACACATACACAAATACATTACAACATTGCTATAACTTTATTGTACATTTATTATAACCAATGCAATGACCTTAATTGGAACCATATTATGTTGATGTAAATACTTAATAATAATACAATATTTATATATTTTTGTTATTAATTTTTGTGATCTGTTAACTTTTGACTTACATTTTTTATTTATTTATATTCATCCATATGCTATTTATTTATTTGGAAGCTTCTGTTGATTTTCTTTTAATATTTCCCAAAAATAACCATATAAGGAAACCATTAAACTCATTCATATTATCAGTCAATGTTACCCTCATATAATAATATGAACTTGCAACACAGAATACTAACTAAATTAATCATAGAAATATATATAAATAATCTTAATTTTTGTAGAAATATAAAAGTGAAAACCTGCAAAGTGCTGGTAAAAATGGGTGCTCTCTGTGTTTAGCTCTTGTTTGCTGCCATCTTGTGGCCATGCATATGCTCTGCAGCTGTACTGTCAAACACAAAGGACCTGCTTAATATTCCCAACGCTGGCAATGAGGTTGAACCTGAGTTAAATAATTCGACCAACTGGCTCAACGTGTCTCACAGTAGACGGAAGCGAGCTATCTCAACCAGGAACATCAACACACTGTTGGATTATCATAACCGGGTCCGGTCTCAGGTCTACCCTGCAGCTGCCAACATGGAATACATTGTGAGTACCTGTTTGAACAGAGGAAAAACATTACCACCAAAAGTAATAAGATAGCAGTTTGCATTTTATAAACAGGTCTGTAACAATTGATTATTTTTTATACATCAAAAAGATTAGATCTTGATCATATGAGGTCTTTCTCTCTCTCTCTCTCTCTCTGTCTCTCTCTCTCTCTCTCTCTTTCTCTACTTTAGGTGTGGGATGATGCACTGGCAAATGCTGCTGTTTCTTGGGCGTCACGCTGCATTTGGGACCATGGCCCAACACAAGCATTGAGATATATGGGCCAAAACCTGTCAGTCAGCTCTGGGCGGTATGTTGCAGTGGTTCTATATACTATACGTGACACAGTTCTTATGGTAAAGTAAGAACTGTGTCACGTATATTTAGTCAATGGAATAACCAACAGGAAGATAAGTTAAGAAGTCTTCACTGTATGCATAGGCAGCGGTCTATCTCTGAGCTGATGAGGTCCTGGTATGAAGAGAAGCAACATTTCTCCTACCCCAACAGATGCAGCGGATCTGTCTGCTCACACTATACACAGGTGACCACCTAATATACTGTTTATCTTTTCTATAAAAACAGACACAGGGGCTGTTGATACAATCGCGTGTAATCCCTTGAAATACCTGCGGGTTCTATTGAATCATAATATATTACCTCATTTTAAAGGAATGACTTCACCCTAAACCAATAATTAGGTTATCAATTATTCACCTGTCACAGCCTGTAATCCAGGACAATACTTGAGAGAAGTAGTGCTGTATGTGACTGTGTCTGTGTGCTGTGTTGCAGATGGTCTGGGCAAGCACCAACAGAATGGGGTGTGCTATCAAAAGGTGTCCTAACATGTATGTGTTTGGGAGCACTTGGAGGGAGGTGACACTTTTAGTATGCAACTACTCAATAAAGTAAGTAACGTAGACACAAACACATCGTGTTTTACACGGTTCCTTTAAAGCCACCATATCCTAAATGTCTTTTAAATGTATTGTAACTGTCCACACGAAGTATCGTATGTGGAGGGGTAGAGTAACGTGGTAACCAATGTAATCTGTAGGGAAAGGGGTAGAGAGGAATACGAGATGGAAAATGGATATGATAACTCAGATGTGGGAGAGTTTTAAACCAAAACAGCAATGATTGTTTTCAACCACAAGAGAATACGAATTGAAGCTTCCAGTTCTACTGGTAGTTTGTATTAGGCTGTTTTTAGTTGAGATTTTGTATTACGGTATATGTTGTATGCATCAGGACATCAGAGAGCACTCCCAATAGCACTCATTAAATACAGGAATACCAGTTTTTGGTGCAAAAGTGCATTTGCAAGATTGTAATGCACAGGAAAGGTGACAGGCAGCAATATATTGTTCATGCTTTCAGAGGGAACTGGGTTGAAGAGGCTCCATATAAGGCCGGGAGGCCTTGCTCAGCCTGTCCATCCAGCTATGGAGGCACCTGTTGGAGAAATCAGTGTTCAGGGGACAGGAAAACCAGAAGACATCAAGGATAATAGAATGGAAAGCAAGTGAAGTGTAGGATACCCACTTTGGCATTTACATTTACAAATATAAAATATTGAATTACCACTATTCAAACAGGAAACCTTTTAATTGTAGGATTAATTCATATCCCATTGGGTATTGTAGCATGAATGCTTATCATTGTATTTGTTAATTTGGGGGAATGGCATTTTATTAACAAAATACTCTAACCCATGACTGTTCTATGTGAAGGAATGTATTATATACTTTCAAAACTCACCCAGGGATTATTTGCACTGTTATTATTGAATATATTAGTTGAATGCATTATTTTGTCACGTTGTCCAAAGCACTTTTGCTGTACTTTTTATAGTATTAGCTTAGTAAGTTAGTTAACCTCTCACAGTATCCTATAATAAATCCTATAATAAACAATGAATATTTATTATTTTATTGTAATATACTGTATATTGGAAACTGTCCTTGAATTAAAAAAAAAAAAAAATGTATATACAGTATCTGGATCGTTGATAACACATTTAAATGTTTTTGTCTCTTTATAACAGCATTCCTAGATTTGTTATCCAGAATTTACAGTGACTTTTAAACTAGCCTTACATGATAAACAATACAAAATGCCCTCCCACACCTAAACGACGATGAAACACTCCTTCCACCATGTCTCCTAGCTCCTGCTGTCCTTCAACCATCTCCATAGAGCCACCAACACATTATGAAAGCTGCTTGAGAAGCATTTGGTTTCAAGGGCCTCATAATGCAGTTGAGGCGTGTACCTTTAATGGCCAGTTGTGCAGCAATGATGTCTATTTTCTGACAGCTGCAGGAACTATTCCAGCCTTTCATTTTGCCTCTTTACGTTGCTTCATTAATCTTCCCAGATCTGCTCTGCTATAAAAAAGGAGCCTAATGCAGTTTTTATGGTCATACATGCAAAGAACTCAAACCAATTGTGGCACATAGAGCATATACAAACAAATGCACATGCGTGCGCACACACACACACACTCAGACAGAGTATGGAATAAACTTGATATACTGTATGTGATAAAAGGATATAATATTATGTGGCCAATGCTAAATCATACTTTTTAAACTCAATGAAATTAGAATTGGAAATGCAAATCACACAAGACTACATCTAAGGCCATACATTGTCTTTCTTGGAAGGTTATTATTAATTATTAATATAATAATTATTATTATTAACTGAAACTGAAATTTTTGTTTGCTTTATGGAAACGATTGTTTCTTTGCAGAATCAAAACCAAACACGTCATTCACACGCAGTCTGCCACCCTCAGTACATTCAGCACTCCCGTCTCCACTCCTTGCCGTCGCTCTCTTTCTCCCCTTTTGTATAAACTACCTTTCTTGCTCAGCCCTATTATTCACATGTTTTGAAAAATGATTGTGTGGTGATGGGTAAAGGGGATAAAACATAACTTTATGTCTATTTGAGTTTCTATCATCTTGTTGCTTAGTTACAGCTGCCATATAGATTGGTGTCCATACGAGCCTGGTTACTGTTTAACCTCTCCACCCACATTTGCCCAGATTAGGAAAATCAATAAGATAACGGCAGCAACACCGGCCTTGCCTTCCACTAACAACACCCTTCTCACACCTGGGCCAAACTTTCATATTTAACACCTTGTGTTAGAGGTGTTACTGGCGAACTAGCTGGAGGTTTTTAAACAAATGTGAATGCAACGGAATTACGGCAGACGATATGGTCAATGTCAACACACAAGTCAGTTCAACAATGGAACTTCCATTTGGTGAGTAGCCTACACAATTATTTAATGCTTGCCAGTTGGGCCGAATGCTGGTTTGGGTGACGCAACAGATGTATACTGTAGGCTACCATCTGCTTGCTTTCGTTTTGGTCCCCTGTGAAGGGGCTTCATTTAGGTCACTTGTTGACCACGAATGATCCCAGACAGCAAACAATGTCGCCATTGTGTTTTTCACACGGCTGCTATTTAAAAGGTGTGTCAGAGATGTGGCAGTTGTGTTAAAATGGCCCTAAAAGCTGGGCCTGGACGCTGAGAAGTTACTAAAATCATTAGACACAAAGGGTTTTCAAAAATAGTTATATTGTGTAAAAATATTTTGAAGGATTGGAGTTTAAGGATCCTAGGATCAATTGATCCTGGGATGGTGAAAAATGTATGGGCATTGAAAAGTGTTTTGCTGGTGACAAAGAAAATGTTAAACTGAAACAGACATTTTATGATGCTCTACACACCTGAAGCTGTGAACATGTCAAGATCATTTTTATAATGTATATCATGTATTTACACAATCCTATGTTTGAATCATGTTGGGCTCATTTGTTTCTAAATGAAAATCAATGTTGAGTTTTTTAGAAAAATGTCCTTAAGCTAGCAGGTAGAATGCCTTCTATATAGCCTATAGAAAGCTTTTCAGTTTCACCAATGTACAGTACATGCATAATGTCTCATAAGTTTTGTTTTTATGCCAGTGGTCATTATTTGGAAGATTTGCATAATGTGGAAATGCAAATTAAGTTTTGACCAGGAGGTCCTAGCTCTGTAATCTTACAGACTTGTCTGTACTGTAGCTGTTTTCTTTAAATAATTATCTGTGCTGTCCACTGCACCTTCCATTAAAAAAATGTGTAAGCAATAATTCACCATAACATAACAATATAGTTACATGTTTTTCCATAATAATGAATTTAGTAAATAACTCATTAGTATGACTATAACGTTATGTGTAATGCTGTCCATGTGAAAACATATCAGAATCTACCCACAAATAATAATACTTTGTAATACCAGTGTTAAAAGAAGGTAATAACTTGTAAAGAGGATACATGTTTTAATTATACGGTATACGTACTGAATTCATTAATACATTAGTATACACATTAGTACACAGGGGTTGTATGATCTCAGGTTGAAATTTTAAGTTGTGTATAAGCTATAGTGTCTCAGAGATTTGTTTAACAGCTGTAATGCCTCTTCCAAAACCAAAACATTTGTGTTACAAATGCATTTCTTTGGCGGATGCATTTACTAAGCTTCTTTTTAGCCTAGATCGGTTTATGTTATGCTGGAAGCAAAAATAACTTTGCTGCTGGCTATGTTTTTCTGACTTTAGAGCTGTCCTGACAGAATGTCTTTCACATATAAGACTGGTTTGGTATCATTGTGTGTTTATAATGCACATGCATTGTTTGTAAAAACTAGCATTCAATCTAACAAAAACAAACAAATACATAAATAAATAAATAAAAAAGTAACAATAGTGATAGTATGTGTCTATGCAGTACAACCAGATACTGTATAGTAAGTAAGTACGTTTATTTATATAGAGCTTTTCACAGATATAGAATCACAAAGTGCTTTAAATTAAGATAACATATAGGTATAAAATCAAAGTGGAAAAACAGCAACAAAAATTAGATATCACACGAAGATTTAAAGTAAATACATGAATTATACAAATAAGATATACAAATAAAACAAAGCAAGTATAGTCAGATACAAATAAATGAATAAATAGTTATAAAATAGAGTAAAACTAATTTGAAATTTAACCAGTAAAATCTCTTAACATTAGGAGATGTGATGTGATGAGATGAAACTACCATAGCCTGGCATGTTAATTTGCACCATTTATCTTTTGCAACAAATATTTGTACCCAATACAGTATATACTCTGGGACATATAACAAAACCAGCAAATCAATGCATGTACATGTGAAGATTATGTATCTTGACATGTCAGTCAGATTGGGTTAATTTCTCAACGGTCACAATAACTGCATGGGCAATCCCCTGAGCTCTGGGGTTTGCACAATTATTCGGTTTGTGTAAACAAAACACAAGCTATTTAACAGCCTCCAGGCAGCCATATATGTTTGCTTAAAGATGAATTGGTCTCATCAGAGTGTCAGGGTGCTTAGAAAGATTGCATTAGATTGACAGGGAGAGAAATAACAGTTATTCATTTGCAGTTTTTGTGAGCTGCACTTTGGTGATCTGTAAAGCCAGTTGAACTCCCCAGCACATTACATGTGCTTTATGATGTTATCCAATTGTTGATATTATGTTATTGTAGCATTCATGATTCTGCTTTCATGATACTGTAGACATGAATGCATTCTGCTGTTGTTGTACTGTAGCCCACTTACACAACAACTGATGTGACACTCTTGTCTATCCACCCATCAACAAACAACAACGTACAATATTACATTTTCGCGAATACCAGCACTCAAGTTACATAGAGTATGGCTCTGAATTATAACAATACTTATAATACTATTAAGAAGCTTTATGAAAGTAAAATATTAATTTAGTTATAAAAATGTATGTATTCATCTGTAAGCTTATTACTGTAACTACAGTACAATGCCAAAGTAGAAGTAGCAGCGTGCATAGAAGGTGAGTACTACAATGTGCATTTGATACCATTAAGCTGGACGTTCAAGTCTCCAGTCAAATCTCATTGTGACAGGCATTAGGGGATTATCCCCGGTTGCCACTCTCCCTGGGGCCCCAGCAGCCAGCCCAGAAGCCCCAGTCAGGCATCACCTTAGCACTCGTTCCTTCTCCTCGCCGGCCTCAGTGTAGCTCTAGCCTGCTCTCAAGCTGAGGCTCATGGTCCTACGCTGCGTGGCCAGGTCACTGTCAGGGCCCTGCCTTCACAGGGATGTATGGCGAGGACAAGACTCAGCGCCTCACCGACCCAGGTAACGCAAAGGAAAGCAGCTGCTAAACAACAGGAATTAGAGCACGTAGTAGAATGCTGTACAGGCGAGTTGCTGTTTGTTTATGTTTCAAACAGTGGAGCTATGTTCTAGGGGGTTATCTAAGCTGCTGGCCACTAATGTTTAAACTGTTGTGTAAGTGAATATGAAACACTGTGTGTTCACTGAACAGTGAAGACAATGAGACATACTGTACATACAAATATATATCTGCTATCAAATGGAAGACAGAATTGAATGGCAGAACTTTAACATTTGGTAATCATTTTCAATGTTCAAGACAGATAGATTGACTTACATAAAGATCTTGACCACCCTGTGTGGCCACATGGTGGCAGTAAAAGGCAGTGATTCAAACCTTAATGGCTTCAGCAGGTGACATGAACTGATGCATTGTCATGGCATCAGGTCATGACATTAGATCCTGGAGGAAATGTGGACAGTGCATGGCAGGGTTATAAAAAGTAATTAAGACAAGTACTGATACATTTTTGGAAAATGTATTAGAGTTAAGAAGTGTTACATAACTTGAATATATGTATATGCGTGTGTATAAAAACACATAATCTTATAATATACTGTTACATAGAAATACAAAGTATTACAAGTACAGATACAAGTAAATAGTGTCTAAATAAAAAAAAATATTATTATTAATTATTGTGAAAGGGTTAGGTAAAAACAAATGTGAAAAAATAAACTACAAACTAGAGTTAAGTATGGTACAGTAATTTATAAAACTATTTGTATATATTTACTTTAAACCACAGCAGTTACATACAATCATTATGCCTCTACGTTGTTGCTTATGCTCGTAAAACACAAGAATGCATCAAACGCGCAACAGAGGCCAATGAATACATTAAAAGCCAATGATAACCACAGAGTCCTGCAGATGTGTGACCACTGCTGTCAGTAATCATAATGTCATGTTTTAACTTTCTGAACAAGTCTGCCATGTTGACCTGAGCCTTGCAGTGCAAGTGACGAGACAGAACTTACATATTTAGCCTTTGGTAATTTGAGATATTGAGGTTAAATGTCCATTGATTGGTTGATGACCTATAGCAGATCAGGAAGATAAGCAGTGCTGCTTACAAAATAGATTGACCAGCATTTAAAATGAATTCTCAGCAAAACAGCAGTTAATCATTATGAAGACTTATCACATGCTGTGATTGATTTACGTTGTGCATTGGTCTATGTTTATTGATGCAATTGTTTACTTATTTGGTACACAGAGGCTACTTGAGTTTTTCACTCTATATTACCAAACAAGACGTATGTAACAAAATGGTACAATAATACATTTGAATAACATTAATCACGTATAGAATGTTGCCTAAATATATCATAGTGGTGTTAAAGTGTTCTTATGATTTGGGATACAAATCAATCTTAATTGTTATTTTTCAATATCAAAATAAACTAAGTAATCCTTGTAATTGACCATACCATGTTTTGTGCTAAATAATAGCAGTTACATTTACGATAAAGTAAAATGAAAGGTATAGGTTTATTAGGACTAGATTCCATCATACATTTCAAGGGAAAAATTACAATATGTGTTCTTCATACACGTCTAACCTTTATTTGCCTATGTATTTATTACCTAGTAATACTAGTAGATATTATGGACCCTGTATAAAATTAGGTCCCAGTGGCTTATCATTACCTTGAGACCAAACAGTAATTATGGGTGAGGAGTCAGACTGTGATAGTATCATTCTTTACTTTCAGAGAGATAGATAGATAGAGAGAGAGAGAGAGAGAGAGAGAGAAAGAAAAAATAAAAAATAAATTCACACCCACAATACTTTTGGAACTTTCAGTTTGTTTCTACATTTATAAGTTTTGGGGACCTTGCAGATTAAACCGTTCTACAAAACACTGAAACCCTCTTCCAGCCCTATATCCTGCTGTAATTTTCATCACAATGTACTACATCTAGCAAATTCTCTGAGACCTGAAACCTTAGCCAATTGGTGCTCATACAAGCCTATGATCATCTACCAACACAGGTTGGTTTCAACGGAGTGAAAGACATAGATTTAAATTAATATCTGAACAAGCAAATGACATATACTGTATATCATTTTTTTTTAAAGTGTAATGTTAAACATGAAAAACAGTTAATTCTTAATTTAATAATAAAAAATGTAATAAAATGAAAGACAACTAATACAGTATTTGGGTTTTCACAAGTCACTTGTCATGACTGAAAATCCATGACATAACTTAACATAATTGATGATCTTCCATTGATAAAGTGTTTGTGGTATTCCCTTGGCCAACCAGAGGGGCTTTCATCAGATCAGATAGTAATGTAATGTTGACAAAGTCTTTGCCATGACACTATACTCGCATATCT
Source organism: Forbesichthys agassizii (assembly GCA_026546735.1). Lineage (NCBI taxonomy): Eukaryota > Metazoa > Chordata > Actinopteri > Percopsiformes > Amblyopsidae > Forbesichthys > Forbesichthys agassizii. Next base: position 4,606,921 of record JAODLL010000022.1, on the reverse strand, counting down.
CCACCATCTAGCACGAGAAAGCAGGGTGGCACTCTTTCTGTTCTAATCAAATACATTGCAGCAAGCATATGGTATTCTTCTCTCTCTTCAACACAGTACTGGAAGCAATATATACATACTCACATTCCTCCTGTTGTGAACTTCACATTTGAAAAACAAAATAGGTATCCATGCAATGTAATCCAAATGCCAGGGACTCCTCCAGGCCCTTGTACAAAGCACGGTTTCTATTCTATTGATTCTATAATGTGGCTTCACAACCGCCAGCCTATGTGATTGCACTTAGGAAATGAAATGTAGTCATTGAGGAGAAGGTACAAATACTGTAGGCAGTGGTTGAAAATGGAGTTTGGTCAGTGGTCGGAGATTCCTATTCAGAAGATAGACTTTGTTCACAAACTGGAGTTTGAAGTGGGAGAATCACAGTGTTACATCAGTTCTCAGCAGTTTTTTGACTTTTAGCCCTGGGCACGGCATTTTGATGATGTTTATAAGACACCGCTCACATCCCATTATGGTTCCTTATTCTTTTGGCATTGCATTGTTTATTCTATATGATTCCTTATTATTGTTTGTAATTGGGGATCATATTTTTTAATTAGTCTTCGTAACTTATTAAGTTCTGCAGTACTGTACTAAATGAAGTGAAGCTATTACTAAATACTAAATACCAGGCATTTATTGCAAGGACTTTATTATTTGTTGTCTTTTCGGCTTTTAAAAGTAAAAAAATATATATATATATATATACACACACATATATATACACATGTATATAACTCAAAATGAGTTGTGAAATAGGCTAATCATTTGTCACTTGTTAAAACAACTATAGCATTATGCCTGCTTTAATAAAGATATATAAGCAAAATGTTGAACATTTACTATTAGCATTGGGATTCATCTTCCAAAGCCCCACTGAAACAAACAGCACAAGACTCCCTGATAGTTGTTCCATGCTGGAGGTAAATAACATGGTCTGCTGCTTTCTGACTAATCTCCCTTGATAAATCAATGTGATTCAGTGATGAGTACAACACCAAAATAAAACATGAAAATGAAAAGTACATGGCATATAGAATATGTTCAAAACAATGTTTATCCCATCTATGTTGTATAGCCTGGGGCATGTGTGAACGTACACACTTCAATGTTGTGTGAAGAATTTATGCTAACCTGCACTATCTTCCAGGATAGAACACTGATACTGTGTGATTAAGAAAGCTATAACCATAGATTATACTTTATAGTCCTGTATATGACTGTTCCTTGAGACGTCCAGAATTTTAAGATGGGAGCAGTGATAAAACCAGTTTTAATGGTGGGGCAGATAAGATTTGTTCTGAGTGACTCATTCATAGTATCACACAGATTCCCCCCATCCTATCGGCTTTCTAGCTCCTTTGGAATAACGGACAAACTTCTTAAGCAAATACGGTCCTTGCTAAGGAACTCCACAAATAAAATGTGAAGAAGTGTTGAAATCAATGACCTCTGTGCAGACTTGGGAGACCGCATGCTAACATGCTAACATTCAGAATGATTTCAGAGCATGTTTATCCCTTTTGATAAGAAGCTTCACTTTAAAGGTTGGAAAACTATTGTCTTTCATCATCATAACTAAATTATCATGATTATTGTTACATAATTTGTTAGAATTATTTTACACAGGTTTCTCTAATTCAAAAGCACAGGATTCAAATAAGTGATAACTAACTCTCCTTTGTGTAATTCAAAGGGAACAATAGCCTATCACCTTCAATCACATGCTGACTGCCATTTTCGTTTTTGGATTGGATTAGGAGGTGGTTTTCATCTAGCCCACGTTTGATCATAGTGAGGAAGATCACACAAGCGTTATGACAGCAATAACAATGACAATGTAATGGTGTTTGCCTAGTACACCATTACAGTTCTACCTGAAACTCTTTTATGAATCTTCCATGTCTATGTGGATTGTTAGTTAGAATTGGATGTTGAGCCACATGGGGTTAACAGCTCTAAGGTTTGAACCCTGGATCATTGACCTATTACTTTGTACTGGCACTTTCCCTTCTTCAAATACAAGACAAATGTTTGCCATGTCACATTTACCTACAGTACATAGAGTGGGCCAATAATTTGCACAGATTTAAAAAAAAAAATTGGAGTCAGGTTTGTTGCAAAATGTCCAAAACAGGTAGTGACATTTTTAATGTCAAAAATCTAATCTTTCCAATTGTAACAATTTAGCTTTCTATGATCTGACCGTCACTGACCAGAAACAATAGTTTTCATATTGGGTGTGCTCTTTGGGCCCACAAGAACACGTGGGATGTTTATGGGGGGATTACAAAGGAGATTGGGAATGAGAAGATATGAAAAGAAACATGTACATTACTTAATGTGCAGTACTTATTTGCACACCGTTTTTCAGCCTTTGAAAGTTAAACACCAAACATTTATGAAACATGCATTGCATTACTAAACAATAGCACCCAAATAAGCCACTGCACCTCTAAATGCATCAAATTACTTCAGCGATAGGTTATGTCTTTGGATAGTTCTGGCACACTTATAAAGATATATAGTACGTGTATTGCATGTGGTCTGAGTATAGATTATCGAATCTTTCCAATGATACGTGAAAGCCAGCTAAGGTATAACTGGATAATAGGTGACTTAATGAACTAACAAAAGATATGGATTGCTGTAATTTTTATTACATAAATGACATGGCCAGGTCATAAATAGTGATGAGCTACATGGCTATCGAAAGTGTAACTAGTTTAAACAGGTGAAACGGGAATGTATCTTTGTGCAGGTTTGTCTTGCTACATTATGGCAAAAGCTAGGGAAATTGTTTACCCATTATTGACACCAGTGGAGGGAAGGGGGGGAGGGGGGTGCTGTTGGGGTTACAGGGATGTACAATAGAGAGGGAAATCAAAGTTGGGTGATTTATCTCTGCTTAAAACAACCAGCACAACTCTCGAAGTCCTCACTCAAGAGGCTGGTTTAGCATTAACTAGACAGACTCTCCACCTCTCCCCTGGTTTGGAGGAGGTGACTTCGGTTGACAGGGGCCTCCGGATGTTCTCCTCTCTCTGACAGTCCCCATCAAAGCTCTTCTAGTGGGCGGAGCCTGGACAAATAGAGGGAGGGGGTGTCTGGAGGTAGTGGGGCACATTAGCTTCTTGGACAAGTCTTTCTGCCCCACTGTCAGGTAGTGGAGAATTTGTTTGTCCAAAGCCCTAGCAGACATGGATATGGCAGATTACAGCGAGGCCCTGGACCCAGCCTATACTACGCTGGAGTTTGATAGCATGCAAGTACTAGCAATGGGTGCAGGTGAGTCACACATATGCAACTCTGACATTGAACTTTGAAACTGTTACCTACTCCAAGCCTTTGGTCAAGACAGGAGACAGGGGGTTCTCCCACAAAGTGATAAAATGGGTAATTTGTTCATCTTCTCCATGCAAAGAGGATGATCATACTCACTGGCATTTGAGACATCTTTTATCGCCTATTGGTGTAATGGTAAAACATGAAGAGGTTTTGATTCACGCCACCACACGCTACAATAACGCTTAGTAATCTCAACTTGTTCAAACCTGTAGACTGATGGGGTCTTGGTCATATTTCAGCTAGATCGATTACAGTGGAGGTTCTTCGTGTGATTGGTGTGAACTGGTATTTTGTGTATCGTGAACATCCCTCTCCTGTTACAAACAGTTGGTTCCCACAGATTCTTGAATGATTAATAGTTGTTGAGAATACATTCATCTGTCCAATCTCCCATGACTTTTGATGGTGATCCTGGCTGCTGTAAATTGAAATTCCCAACCGTGCAGAAAAAGATACCTGTAAGAGAATCCTTTTACATTTTTACACAATGTAACTTAAATATAAGACATAAATGTCCTTAAAAAAAGTAAGTTAAATATTTGTAGTCAACAACATACGGTTTATGACCATTGATTTACTCAAACTGATTACCATGGGTGTCTAATAGGAAACCTGTCTCCAGTGAAGACAATCAAGCGTCTATTGACATTGCCTGAGCTATTCAAGTACCTAAGTAGGCCTATTTCAAGTAGTTTCTTTGGTTATCAGCCGTCAGTGACGCTAATGATTGCATTCACATGGGCCATTCACACCTTTTTGTATTAATCAAATGTTTTGAATATGTAATATTATCTGATTTAACCAGGCACAGTTTAGATCAGTGGTTCTCAAACTGGGAACCAGCACTTCCAGAGGGGTCACACTATATTTTAAGAGATGGTACTGTAATAATCTCTTATAAGATGTCCATATGTTTACATATTTCAATGCTATCGTTACTGTACTCCAGAGGAGTTGCCAGCAATAAACAACTTGTTTTTGGGAGTTTCGGGACACAACGTTTGAGAGTAGCTAATTAGCGTTCATTTCGATATTACCAAATACATGAATGACTTATTAAATCACTGGTAACTTAATAATAATGATATTCCTCTACTCGTTGTATTTTGACAGACTCCTCGCCAACCGAGAGTGCCAACATGAATGCTGCCAATCACCTAGGGGTGGGCACCCTGTGCGCCATTTGTGGGGACAGGGCCACTGGCAAACACTACGGTGCTTCCAGCTGTGATGGCTGCAAGGGCTTCTTCAGACGCAGTGTCCGCAAAAACCACATGTACTCATGCAGGTACCTTTTGGGTGGAAGAAGTGCCACGGAGCAAGGCACTGTATATGTTTACTGGTTAATGTAGTAAGGTATATTGCTTACCGAGGTAGTGAATATGAATATGGGCTGTGTGTATAGGCTGAACCATACTGCTTTTTCAGTCTGCTGTAAAATAGAGCCTTGTAGGTCTAAATGGGTTAGGTTTAGGTTAAACCACTACACCTATTATGTTTAAAAAAGGTAGGTTAGAGTTAATCTATCACTGAACTAAGAAATGTGTTCACTCACAGGTTTAACAGACAATGCATTGTGGACAAAGACAAGAGAAATCAATGCAGATACTGTCGACTGAAGAAATGTTTTCGGGCTGGCATGAAGAAAGAAGGTAAGAGAGGTCAAGCTAATCAAAAATGCAAATACAACAACAGTCTTATTCAATATGAGCTTTATAGATCTTCTGCAAGTGAAAACATAATATGATATAGTGAATCAGTGCTGTCAAACTGATTCAAGTTGATCACATTGTACTGAAATGACTCGTAGTGTGGGTATGTTGCAATACCACAAGAGTAGCATTTTGTTAATGTTCACTCAATGAAGCGCTGAAGTCTATGACCAGCTTATGCTGAGCAAACATTTCTGAGCCATAATAGCCATATACTGATAAACATGACAACCTTGGAAGGATTATTTTTCCTTTAAATGACTCAGCATTCTAACTAATCTTGCCTAAAAATGTAAATGATAATTGTGTGTGTTTTTTCATCAAATGTCACCTTTCAGCACTGATGTGTTAGTTGAGCTCTAAAATACCTTTTTGTCTCTCAGCTGTACAGAATGAAAGAGACAGAATCAGTACCAGGCGATCCAGTTATGAAGACAGCAGTTTACCTTCCATCACTGCCCTGATCCAGGCGGATGTTTTGTCAAGACAGGTAAGTCACCAATTGAATTTAAATACAATGTATTCATACTTTTTTACATTTTATTTGTACAGTAACTTTACACATAGACTTTTGTTTTGTTTGGTTTTTGCTCCAATATTGTTGCTCATAGATTACATCTCCTGGCCCTATATTGAATGGTGACATTAGGACAAAAAAGATCGCCACCATTACAGATGTATGCGAGTCAATGAAACAGCAGCTGTTGGTTTTGGTGGAATGGGCCAAATATATTCCTGCCTTCTGTGACCTTCCCCTGGATGACCAGGTAAGGCTAACGCTAGTGCAACAGACAGACTGTACTGTAGGTGTAGACTTGTTTTACAATATATTGTTTGATATAGATTAACTACAAGAAAACATTTAGAACATGTTATTAAGCATTAATCAAAATGTTAAACATTTATAATTTATTAATATATTATTGACTCCCCACTTGCTAATATTCTCAGTATAGGATTCATGTCCAAGACCTCTTTGCACAGAGGTGGTTAATGTATTTGAATCCCGAGTTAGAATATGATGAGCTGGTTTTAAAGTTATATCCCCTGCTTAAAAACCAGCACTGAATCATTAACACTGTGCTCACCAGTCCTTGGTAACTGATTTGCTGATGTTGAATTAGCGAGGGAACCAGTGTCCCAAGAGACTTCTGCCCGAGCTTTTCTCTCGCTATCCTCTCTGTTATTGGGTTGTGTGTTGACCTTGAGGTGATGGGAAAGCTCCTGTACCACACAGACATGTACGGACATACATAGGTCAAGACGTGCACCAGGTAATAATGAAATGAAGTCATTTTTGCAGGTTGCTTTACTGCGAGCTCACGCCGGTGAACACCTCTTACTTGGTGCCGCCAAGAGGTCCATGGTCTACAAAGATCTATTGTTATTAGGTAAGAATGACACTTATTTTCACACTATTTTCAAGGATGCCAACATAATATTGTTTCTTAGGTTTACTTATAAGATATTGCTCTAAAAGACAAACCCCGCCCAATCTTTGGCAGGTAATGACCACATCATTACAAGAAACTGCCCAGAGTTGGAAGTGAGCAGGGTAGCGGTTAGGATCTTGGATGAACTGGTGCTTCCCTTTCAAGAGCTTCAGATAGACGACAATGAATATGCTTGCTTGAAAGCCATTGTCTTCTTCGACCCAGGTATGCTTGCAGAATCATTCAATTCAGAACAGCTCCATTTTTTCATTTTGGACTCAAATCGCTCTCTGAAACGACTTCTCTTAATGAACTGTTGATTTTTAGTGTGTAGCGCCTCTAAACACACACGTGGTTCTTGCTAAACAGTTTGGCTTCTCTGCTTTGTCTCTTAGACGCTAAAGGTCTCAGTGACCCGGGGAAGATCAAGCGAATGCGCTACCAGGTCCAAGTGAGCCTGGAGGACTACATTAACGACAGACAGTACGACTCGCGGGGACGTTTTGGAGAGCTCCTCCTGCTACTGCCCACCCTGCAGAGCATCACCTGGCAGATGATCGAGCAGATCCAGTTTGTCAAACTCTTTGGCATGGCCAAGATTGACAATCTGCTTCAGGAAATGCTCCTTGGGGGTGCGCTATGTTTTTTTTGTTGTCTTTAATGCCATTCTAAACAACAGTAAACAATGAATGGAAATTGTGCATTAATCTGTTATATTCTTATATACAAATTAACAAGGTGTGTATTAAAGGTACACACCTTGATTTGTGTGTAAACTTTGTCTGAAACAAAAAGTTACAAAAAATGTTGTTTTTTTTTTACCTCATTTTAAACTCTGAGAGGGCATGCTATGAGGGCATTTTACTCTTCTCTACTCCTCCTCCTACAGAGCTCCAAGGCTTCCCCCCAGTGTTGCACATCCTTTTATCCAAACGGTCTAGACCTTTGCATTCATACTACAGTATCTCACTGTACTGACTCTTGCAGGTACTGCTAATGAGGCCCCGCACACCCCTCATTCTTTACACCCCCACCTGGTGCAAGAGCACCTCAGCAGCAATGTCATCGTGGCCAGCAATGTGTCTACGCCAACACACAATGGTCACATATGTAAGTATGGGCTGGGATGGGAAAACTATTAGTGCACTGACTTGAATACATGTTTGAATTAGAAAAAACTGAGAATGTGAATTGATCGTAGTAATCCTCTAAATTCTTCATAGCAACTAATCAGGCTTATTTTGTCAAAGAAAGCGTCTGTTATTTTTCTTCACATATTAATGCTCTCAACAATTTCACAAAAGTGATTATTCCTGGTCTGAAAATTGTTGTTCCAAGAATTCTAATATTCACTGTATACTGCAAATCGTTATAAACAAATGCACCATCCTGTTCTACTTTTAGCCACTCCTGAAACTCCAATATCATCTCCGCCATCTGCATCCAGCTTAGAACATTATAAAATGGCTCAAGGGGTCATAGCCACAGTGCCGAAGCAGCCAACCTCCATCCCTCAACCCACTATCACCAAGCAAGAGGCCATTTAACACAAGGACATTGAATCAACTAATGTGCCAGCCACTGTTTAAAAACTGGTTAAAAAGAAGTTTATACTTTATATTATATGTTCAGCATTGAAGCTGTTGACCTGACTGAAACATTAGTTATTTTTACAATTAATATTGGCAATATATTTTACATATTTTATTTTACTTTTTGTTAGCAGGCATCTAGGTGTACACAATCTAAATAAAGTGTAATAAGAGGTATAGGACAGCATATGAACTCAGACAAGTGAAGAAAAAAAACTGCTGTGAGAAATTGTTGTGTTTTGCAGTATTCATTTGAAAAATAATGTTTGAGTATATTTTTCAGTCAGCTTCATCAGCATAACTGTAATATGTTAACAAAGCTATGAGACATGGCTCTCACATTATCATCTTCTGTACCATTTAATTAATTTCAAGACCAATTAATTACCTCCCCCCACTTGACTAAAACTATTTAAATTATAGCTACAGACGGTATACCTATGACAGATCTAGCAGCACATTATTTCATTGTATTCAATATATGTATAGGGCTTTGAAAGTATAAGTAATTTTGATTATTTTTTACACAATGTTGTTTTTCATTTTTTCCCCTGTAGTACCTTTAAGTACCGCTTGGGGTATGCATACTTTGACCCTATTTGAGAAACATGGCGAAAAGGCTTACTGTTAGATATAATGAATTGATCATACAGTATCAATATTGTAGAAATGTTACAAAAGGCCATGTATTTAGGATTGCATTCTTTCATTTGATGCATTTATTATGATGCATTCTGCAAAATATACAGAAATAATTTGTTTTATGAGGCACATTTCCAAGTTGATGTGACAATTCTAAGATAGACAATAATGTCAGTATGAACTGGAAAATATTTACTGTAGTCAGGCAAAATTGAATATGTTTGTTTTAACTCTAAGAAAAAGTATGTTGGTTCATAGAACACTTTAAACTTGTGGTGCCGCTTTGTAAAAGTCAAAGGCAGTCATACTAGAGAATTCATCTGAGTTTCCCCAATTCGAAAACTGTATTGTGTTGTATTGTTTTTTAAAAGAATATATATAGATGTTATATTTTTTGTTTGACCTATTTTGTCATGGTTTAAATGACAAAATAAAGTTTGCTTTGAAACATTTACTTCTTCACTAAAGATAAACAATGTTTCACTGTTTCACAATGTAAAGATGAATAAAGGCGTAAGCTCTGATTTTATATTTAATGGTGCTGCCGACCCAATTTAAACATAGCTACTAATGAAGTACAGTTGGTTTTCAGTAGAAGGATCAACATTATTTGCACATTCTAGCATAAACTAGTATAACATAGGTTTCCATCCACTTTGTTAGCTACAGTATAGGCATAGAAACAATTGGTCTAATGTGGCAACGTGGCAGTGCTTGGTCAATACTACAAGATGATGTTGCTTCAGAGTGATAGTCATAAAGTAATCATAGATAGCAGTGATTCAAAAAAGAGACTAAGAATGAGAGGCATTAACACATTCAAAGCAAATATTTTTGTAAAAAATGTAATTATCTCTCTAAATCAAAGTTCCGCAGGATAAAGCACACATTAAAATTATACATTAATTGTAATGGTACTCCATGCCTTTAACTTTTAGCAAAACATGTCATATTTTCATAGGTTCTGTCGAAGGTAGATGATACACTAAGATGATACACTAAGAATACACTATCATTAAATGTGTTGCAAGCTTATTTTGTGCATTTCTGCCATCTATTGTATTTACATGTAAGATTCATCATTGTCTGATATGCATACTGTACGTGTCCATCTGATAAATAATGATAAAGAAAATAGCTTTTAAAGATAGATTCCAACACTAGTCCTGAAGACATAGGCTGAACAGGGTTATCATCGGTCTGGTAGCTTTATTAAAACGCTGCTTGAGTGACTGTGAAATGTAGTTAGTGAAAGACTAAAATCATAAAATAAGACAGTGTGGCCATGCATGTGGATATGGAGAATACATTCTATCCTTGTGTTGAGGAAGGGCTAAAGGTAGGCCTAAGACTCAATCTGTGCATCCCACAGATATTGTGTTTATGCAATAATCAGTCATCAAATATCGTGAAGAGTTTATTGTGTTACTTTGCAATGATGTCAGATCTATGATTATTCCTCAAAAATCTAAGACGTTAAGAAGATCATTCATATTGCTTGCCATAGGCCAAGTCGATTATTCGTATTGGTTTACGGTTTAGTTTTATTGGTTGAGGCACACATTGTCATGTTGTTTTCTTCTGAATGGATGCTTTTTTAAAAGGTGGTTATTTCTGACTCACACCCATGCAAGATTTTCTCAAATGCATGTAACATTTGCGCCTTCTACTGGACGAACATGTTATAGCCAACAGTCTGGTGTAATGATCAGATGATGCCTAACCGTACGAGGGCTTATGATTGCTATTTGAACTCGTTTGGAATATGAATGCGTGAATTTTTTTATACTTATGTTTATATTTATGTAACATTTATAATTTATCTCTGACATTCTGGAAAGAGCCCCTCAAGACTACAACCAATACATATTTGAACAAGTCATAATTTTGGTAAGAAGCATGAAACATGCACACACACCTTGCGGATTAAATAAATAATAATATATACTGTATATTATTATTATTATTATTATTATTATTATCCGTAATCAGATAATACAATTATCTGATTACAATAGTAGTTTAGGCTATTTTATTTAACTAATCTGAAACAGGCCACTGTATGACATAATAGCCACATATCTTAGTGTTGAAATTCCAAAACGCGGTCTCCATTAGGCGAATTGCTGTAAAATAATTCCATCTGAGAGGTAAATTGACAAATTTCTGCACATAATAATTGCACTGATTCATTGACGCAGCAAGTATCTACCTTGCAAAGACATACAGCAAAAGACGTCTATATGGGAATCATGTGTCACGTGACGCAGATGGACTAATCAGAGAGCATCGTTTCTCCACCCGGAAATCTGGAATTTACTGACAGGTTTGTGCTTGGGGTATTTTTATTTTTATTTATTTTTTACATATTCCGATGTTGATATGTGGCGTTGTCACACATTGTGTTTTGATACGTGTAATCTATCATTCTGCTTGGTTTAGAGTCATTATTGACTAATGGGATATTGCCGCATCCTTTCGTTGGGTCAGACCAGACTGTGTTAGTTTAGAGCTATTGAATTATTCAATTTTCGCTGGAAAGTGAAAAGCTAAATTATGTCAACGTGCTGCATTGTTTGCTTTTTTGCATGACCATCTAGCTATAGCGTAGGCTATTTGGGGCAACCATCATGTGGTTCATTTATTTGTTTTAAGGAACATAGCCTAATTATCTTTGGTCGGTTACATTGTGCTTTCTTTCCTGTCAGCATCGCATAGTCAGCCCATGGCCGACCAACATGAGTCCATTGATCTCAGGTCTTCTCCAGTGGATCCATCATCTGCTGTCAGGCACAGTTGGTTCCCTGGGCCCCCGCCACCCACCTACTCTTGCACTTTGACCCCAGAGATGGTTGCCAAGGCTCGCGACGAGCTCCAAGAAAAACCAGAATGGCGTCTTCGTGATGCCCAGGCATTGAGAGACATGATCCTAAAGGTCTAGTATTGCACTATTTTATATTAGTATTTGGAATAGTATTAAGTCATATTGATGCTAAGGAAAAATAAAAACACCTAATGTTTACTGCTTATCCTGTTGGTCATTATAATTGTAAATGGGTATTGTCTGTTGGACTCTGATATTGAAGGACCAGCCTAACCTCAGGACCAGGCTGGATGATGCCTTCCTCTTGCGCTTCCTGCGGGCCAGGAAGTTTGACTATGACCGGGCCCTGCAGCTGCTGGTCAACTACCATGCGGGCCGGAGGGCCTGGCCTGAGGTATTCAAGGACCTTAAGCCATCCACGGTCAAGCATGTATTGGACCTGGGCTTTCTCACAGTGCTGCCACACCCCGACCCCAGCGGACGATACATCCTCTGTCTTCGGCCAGGTCGGTGACAATCCGAGATGAACAATGACATGAATAGTAACATTTACTGAGAGACGTATTAGCTCTATATGACTCTGCAACCAGATGTCTTAGCCCCGGCATGTCAGACAATTAGCCACACTGACATGCATGATCGGCCAGCCTGGCTATGACAACAAAATAACAGAGAAGCTCGGATTTCAACACACAGAGGGAGTGTGATGTCATTCTCCACTGAGGACACAATTACACTATATCTTTACATAGGACAACTACTATAATGTTTAAATCATCTTTATAGGACACACAAATTGGTCTTCTTCCTACAGGTAGATGGAAACCAAATCACTATCCATTCGTAGACAATGTGAGGGCACTTTATCTGACACTGGAGAAGCTGATTCAGCCGGAGGAAACGCAAGTGAACGGTGTTGTCATCTTAGCCGACTATACTGGGGTAGGAATGTCCCAGGCATCCAATCCAGGCCCGTTCCTTGCAAAGAAAGTTGTGGGCATCCTGCAGGTGAAGGAATAGTTTCAGTAATTTGTTTTAATTAACTTTTATTTCCAAGGAGACAGACACACAGTATATGTGTGTATATACAGTTGCAAGAAAAAGTATGTGAACTCCTTGGGATTACGTGGAGTTTTGCATGAATTGGTCATAAAATGTGCTCTAACTTCATCTAAGTCACAACAATAGAAA
>JAODLL010000022.1:4564166-4594037 GCA_026546735.1 Forbesichthys agassizii | reverse complement strand
TCATCCCAAGTGCTCCAAGCTGTGGTACCCACCAGTTTACGGATTCTGTCCAGCACCAGGTCGATGATCTCCTTGCCGATGGTGTAGTGTCCACGGGCATAGTTGTTAGCAGCATCCTCCTTGCCAGTGATGAGCTGCTCGGGGTGGAACAACTGGCGGTAGGTTCCAGTGCGGACCTCATCTGTTCACGTAGCACACACACACCTTAGGTTATTTGAGGGATAGAAAATATTAATATTAGTCCTGTAGCTAAAATGATGCCATAGGATCGGTGAACCCACTCAATGATGCCAACTCCAATTCTCTCCAAGGGTGTGGTCAGAATATCTTTACAAGTAAGTAAACACCCACTTAACCTGCTTAAATAATAATATTGTTATATATTAAAACAAGAAAACATTACCATAGGATTATTGACGTGCGCTAACTACAGAATTGAAATCATTAATTTTGGGTGAAAATATTTTTTTGCTATTGTATTCTGCTGATTCTCATTCGGAAGGCAACAATCACAAGTAAAGGCACATCACCTGAGCTGTGTCTATTGGCAGATCATTTAATTGTTAGAGGATTAAACAATCCCTGAATATAACAGACACGTTTATGCTGTTAGAAATCCCAACAGATTCCAACAGATCAACCACAGCTGTAACAGATTACAGCTATAATTTTATAAATGGCATTGTAATACTGCAAATTCTCCAAGGTGCATAATAAAGCTGCTGCTATATCACCCTATACTCTATCTATACTGTAAACTAATAGTGTGTTTTTTTTGATAATGTGTGAATCATGTTATTTTCATCACTTCAATTGATTAGTGTCCATAAATAATATTGGGTGCAGTACTGACACTTCCCAGTAGATGGTGCAATTGACAAGCACCAATTCCACCTATACGACTACATTTATTGTAGATCTTACCAATGACAGTAGGTTCCAGGTCGACAAAAACAGCCCTGGGGACGTGTTTTCCAGCACCAGTCTCACTAAAGAAGGTGTTGAAAGAATCGTCTCCACCACCAATTGTCTTGTCACTGGGCATCTGTCCATCTGGCTGAATTCCATGCTCCAGACAGTAGAGCTCCCAGCAAGCATTGCCTATCTGGACACCAGCCTGGCCAACGTGGATGGAGATACACTCGCGCTGGCGTGGACAGGGAAAATATTAACTATTTGTTTTTTTCCTTTATACCCAGATTCATCTCAAATCTCAAGCCCCAAAAAATCAAGACAATTATTCTAATTGGGTGTGGTCTATTGAAAAGTAGGTTGCTTATACTGCTTCAATTAATAATTTAAACAATTGCGTTTTGAGTTATAGAAACAATGTGCATGTCAAAGATTAAATTAATTAGTCAAATTAATATGCCTACTCCGTTGACTCATTAGACAATCATTGTTGCATATGGGCATTTGTCTATTGAACTAAGGTTAGGATTATCTAGGTCAGGTATGATGCTGTAAAGTCATTTCTCTTTAAAATCTAATGCTGTTACATTGATATTGCACATGCCACATATATGTTAATTGCTTTATTAAAGATTTACAAAACAACAATGATTAGCCTAATTATAAGAGCACATCCAATAATTTGTTAACAATGGTCACAAATACCGATGAAAATAATATTATAGCCGACAAATGTATAGGCCTAGAATAAAACGTTAGGCTATACTGGTTCTGTCAGCCAATTGAAAACCAACAGCGTGTAATCAGATTGAAGAGCTATAGATGGGATTTAACCTTGCAGGGATGCCTGGGTTGCATGCATGACATATGCCGTTGTAAAAAGAACATAAGCCTATTAAAAACCGAATTCATTTTCAGAATTGCAAATAAGACATATGGTGAAAGATTGATGGAGCATAGCCTGTACGTTTTTGTGACCATTGTATAGGTACTACACAAATATGCCTATCTCTATTAAAATAATCAGCATGCATTCCTATAAGGTTCACAAAACGTTTAGACAAATATATTTTACCATTATTGCTTGTGGAGATTATTTCATACAATGTAATAAGAGATCCGTGTGCTGCGGTCCTTCCCTTCTCTTCGATGCTTGAATCTAATCTGCCCAGTTCCCACAAATTGTGCTCTGCTCTGCCCCTTATATGGCAAGATGTAATTGGCTACGCATAGTCTACGCCTGTGTCGCAATATGATCCTCTTTCTAATCATATATTAATTTTAATATGTGCATTAATGCTAATAGCGGGGCTGACAGAGATAGGTGGTGCGACACACAATATTAAGTATAGGTTATGTTTCTATACCGTTTCTTTTCTTTTCCTTTTATTATCGATCTGTTAGTCTGCAATTAATGAAGTGTATACTAAACGTAGTAAGACAACTAACAGGAGTGAAATTCAAGGCTGATGAACATTTATTTTAAGCAAATATATTTATTACAAAACGTTATGCTTATGAACCTGTTTGTTCGTGTATTGGACATCATTAGGCTACAGTCTGCTGATCGCTTTTGGAGTTTCTATAGCCGACAGGCCCACATGTTGCCAGCTCAGTGTGGCGTGTATGTATATTCCCCATATATATTATGCCTTTACTAAAATAAAAAATATAAGGTCTACGAATGTTCTTAGTCTATGATCATTTTAAATAATCGATGTCTGATATGCAGTGCGTTTTCGCCGTATAGGACTAGGCTACTCGCCAGTCGTCAGAAGATTAAAACTGCAGGTTAAAACTGCAAATTCAACAAATCATCAACAATAGATCAATTCAACAAAACACCAACAGTCTATTTTCTTTCTTTCTTTCTTTCTTTCTTTCTTTCTTTCTTTCTTTCTTTCTTTCTTTCTTTCTTTCTTTCCTATATAAATCGTCATTAATTATTATAAAACTGCAAACATTTATATGGCCACTATGTTTTTTACAAGAAGCACAGTGTCACAAAGACACTTTGCTATTATCAACAATAACTCAGATTAATTCGCACGTTTTGACTTACTGATCAATAAAACAGCGCTGTAGACGCGCAAAATCACTTTCTGTCAGGAAATTCCTTTTTGGCACAACACCGGTAGGCTAGATGGATGTAACAGTCACGTGTCCGCGTCTGTGGATGGTCTCCGATAGACTACCCCTCGCCCAAATAACTTAGCCTATAAAATGAGGCGCGCTACTGCAGCCTGCATATAGCATACGCGCTGCTACACTCACACTGACAACGTGCAGAATTCCTAATGGTCATTTGTTATTTTGGAACTTAGAACTTGTAGCATGGACACAATTACTTACAAAATGAAATGTGTTCTAATTATTTTTACGGTTCTTGTACAAGAGGGATTATCGGGAGATTTTGAAGCACATCTGGGAGAAAATAACTTACTTTTACAGGTGAAGTTCATATTTTGTCAAATGATTATTTTTGGTTTTGACAGTCGTGTTGATTTGAACTTTGGGATTGGCATAACATTTCTTTTGAGTATAATTCTTTCAAATAAAATACACAATGCATCTAACCTACTGTGTTTTTACAGCACATGATCCAATGTAAGATTGTGATCTCATGTAGCCTAAATGTAAAAGTCTGGCAATGGCTATCAAGTTAAGATGCATGCATACCAGGATTACTGGACCTGTGTACTGTGTAATCATCAATGTCCTGTTCCACTTCCCTTCGTTTCATGATTGGTTTTTATTCAGACTATTTTTACACAGAATCTCAATCCTAACTCATGGTGGAATTAGTCTATTTGAAGAAAATGCCGCATTTGTGTTAACAAAATCAATCAGTGTCCAACTATCATTGTGTGGTGGAAGAAATTGTTAAAATCTTTTCATTTCAGATCTGTTAATAAACAACATACATACACATTTGCCTCCTTATATGAAAAGTCTTCATTCATGAAATAAAGTTTGTTGCCTTGTTTCCCTCACAGAAACTAAAACGCCAGAGTCAAGTGACCAAGCCAGTGGTAAGTTATGGAGGTTCCACATGAGATAATAGTCAGTCACAAATTATTACATTACATTGCCATATTGTGATATCTTAATATGATAACAATCAGTGTTGTGATATGATGGTTAATTGTTCTAGTTTTCTGATAATAGGCTTTGTGGCATTGTTTCTGTCAATATTACAGTATTATGGGTATAGTGATAGAGATGAAGATAGACATACACTTCCTCTGGTCAGAGTTGACCACAATGGGTTTGCCAGGCACCAGCATTACCCAGGTAAACACAGAGAGGTGAAAGGCATGTAGTTTCCTTGACCTGTCAAATCAAATTTAGAGGGTTTCTAGGTAATCCATACTGAGCCATTAGGGGAAATAAAACATAATTTGAAGGGTTTATGATGTTTTCCTCTTTCTGTGGACCAGGATATTAAAATGTGTTACTGGTAAACTGGTTTTGATGAGAGAGATGATCATTTAAAAAAAGATGTTGACAATGTCTGTGTCATGTCGAGGTTTATGGCTGTGGAAATGATCTAGAAAGTGCACTCATGTAAGACATTACAGAGTGAGAGTACTTCAAAGCGTATGTTCTGCTGGTGTAGTAGTGTTATATAATGTGTTCTGCTGGTGTAGTAGTGTTATATCATGTGTTCTACTGATGTAGTAGTCTATATAATGTGTTCTGCTGGTGTGGTAGTGTTATATCATGTGTTCTATTGATGTAGTAGTGTTATATAATGTGTTCTGCTGGTGTTGTAGTGGTATATAATGTGTTCTCTGGTGTAGTAGTGTCATATAATGTGTTCTGCTGGTGTTGTAGTGTATAATGTAAAGTCATGTAGCATATATTCATTCATCCATTGGTAGCTGAAGGTGACAGACTACCATGTGAAGTGCATGGTGGTGTCTCGCTATGCTCTGACCACAGTCCAGAGCACAGTGTGGAACCAGCTCCCTGTCATCAAGGAGGCTGCATTTGAAGTGGACCTGCCCAGCTCTGCATTCATCTCCAATTTCACCATGTGAGTATGGTTTAAATGCTCTTTGTGTCACTGTATAGCTATTCTACATGAACTGTCTGCCAGCCAGTGTCTTAGCTCACTTTGTCTGTTTTCCCCTCTCTTTCCCCTATATGTCCCTGTTTAAGTGACATTTTTAATCTTGAACGGTTTCAATTGTCCAAATGGTCATTCTGGCAGCCCATCCTGTATCCTAAGGCTACAGTCTGCCTGTCTTAACTTTGACACAGCATTTTGTTTGCCTAGAAGATTACGACAATGCAATGTCACCTTGTAGTCATATTAAAGGCATAGTGTGTAATTCTGGCCACTGGGAGGCAGAGCCATGCAATCACCTGTCTCTGCACCAAGGGTTATTAAATTAATAAAATTAATTTACATATTTAGGTCTACTGTCAAGCATCAGCCATTTTCTAACCGACCCAGGCCACACTATCAGCAGCAGGTTTATAAAATGCATCAAAGTCCTAAAATAGAGATTGGCTGTCTTTTACTTTGAAAACTTAACTTAAAACTGAATTTAACACTGGAATCGGATCAGTACTCAGTATCAACCGAAACCCAAAGTGCCGGTATCTGTATCGGTATTGAAAAAACTGGATTGTGCCATCCCTAGCCTGCATTGCCCGACTAATTTGCAAATGCATATCCTCCAGAGCAAATTAAGTTAAGCATGAGCTCTCAGATTTGTTCGGTTCCAAGGCTAGATTTAGAACTGATATTATAACAAAATATATGCAAAATATACATTGAGTAACAATGTACATACAATACAAGGGAAAAAAATGCACAAATCCATTGCAAATAAACTTTGCAAAAGTCAGGGGTCTAATATCAGTCTAAAGGAAACATGTGTTTATTGCTAAGAAGGTTGGAAACCACCATCCTTTAAAATGCTAAATATAAACAAAACAAATAAGTCAACATTACAGGGTCGACAGCAAGCCTGGGCTGGATTTGGGAGCGGAAACAGGTCAGAAAGCAGATGAATACCAGTCTTTGTACATGGTAGACAAAATGACAGTTTGCCCATTTCGTCCCCCTTTCCCCAATGCACAGTTTACTAAGGCACCTTGCCAATGTAGACATACTACACATGCCTGCATACCTGTAGCCTTTCACATGTATGGAGATTTTAATGTATTGCGATACTGAAAACTTAGAATATGTGATGAAACAATGAAATAATGATATAATAGAATTATAATATGTATATTTCTCCTTTATTAACACACAGAATACTGGTATACATCATTTATTGTATGCATCTATAGAACTCTGGCCTGGGCAACAGGAACTACCCAAAGGGAAAATGTGTGGCGAGTGAGTTTCTTTAGAAGTACGGTATTTCTGACTGAGACTGAGAACTCTGTGTTCTGTTAAAATAAATATACTTGACTTCTGTTCATCGGTCACTCATACAGCCATTCACATATGCGCTTAGCCAGCCACACATACTGTAAATACACCCCCATACCCATGCCATTTTGCTCTGCATCTTAAACTAGACCTGCTTCCAGGCTGTGGATTTATTTTTGTTGGTCCTTGATGTCATTTCTTTCTGTTTCTATTTGTTCAAATAGCTTGACCGTAATGTAGCACAGTGTGACGGTGACAGCACTAATACGTAAGGACTGTGCTATGTGACTTGCTTCACACCTTTGATACCTGGCCTTTGGTTTGGAGACTGCATGGTGTAGCACATCAACATGCGACCTTATAATGGCAGAGTGTTGCAAGATTTAACTTCAGTGAAAGCGCTCATTAAAAGTGTTTCCATTAGAAAATGAACCATGTAGCCTTCTTCTGACCTCACCACCGTTTGGTTATTTTCTGCACCAGCAAACATCATGCGTGTTTATGGAGTGCTGTAACTATCGATAGCATATAACCCAGCCTTGTGCTGAATCCTCATGTAAATATTAACTGTGAACTCAAGGAGCCAAATACACTAACCCATGCTTTACAAGTGCATGCAGAGCAGGCTTGTTATTGAACAGCAACATAATCTGCCTACTGTGAGCCCTACATAGAGACATTTATTCTTCTTCTCTCGTCTCACCAGCACCTCCAACGGTAAGGTGTATGTGGCCCAGGTAAAGGAAAGAACTGCTGCCAGGAAAATCTATGACGCTGCTAAGAAGCAAGGAAAAACTGCCGGCCTCATTGCAACCAAGTGGGTCTGAAGAAAGTCTTCTTCATGGAACCATATAATCATATTATAGTGAATATAGATGTTACTTATGTCCCACGTTAGGTACAGTAAGTCCACTACATCTATTTATTAGGTGCAGCTGTTGTCAAGCAACATAACACTATTCAAATATAGGCACATACAGTATAATACATACTAAATTGTAGCCCCTCTATGACATTCCCCGGATCTCCGAGAGCCACTTATACTATGTGTATATATATATATATATACTGTTGTGTTGCAGAGAGAGGGAGGTGGAGAAGTTCCGCGTGGCCGTCAATGTACCTTCAGGGACCAGCATGACCTTCGTCCTGTCCTACGAGGAGCTGTTAACTCGTCGCCTCGGCCGCTACGAGCTCAGCCTGGGTCTGAGGCCCAGTCAGCCCGTGGACAACCTCACTCTGGATGTCAGTATAGCAGAGAGGACGGGAATAGGCTTCATCAAGGTCCTCCCCCTCAGAACACATAGACTCCTCTCCAATGCTGGCAAAGGTAGAAGTTGACGTGATTAAGTGGGAAGACAGAATGGGCTACATTTCACAATTCTATGATGTATTCATTCAAGTATTTCATATATTTCCAAGATATCTTATGTATTTAATATCTAATGAATTTCTTCCTTTATAGAAGTCCATTCCAATGCACTAAGCATTGCATCAGAGAGCGCCATGAGATAATACTGTTTTCACTCATCATACCCCTTCACAGGTGAGGCTGATGCACCTGCATCTACTCAAGTAGAGCAGAGTGCTTTCTGTGCCCACGTTCACTACAGCCCCTCTCTTCAGCAGCAGAGAAGCATGTCCTCCAATGGCCTCTACGCAGACTTCATTATCCACTATGACGTGGAGCTGAGAGACCTCATGGGCGAAGTCCAGGTAAGCAGCTTTCACACAATAGCTGCACTAACACATACGACAGTCACATCATGTGTGTGTGTGCTTGGTACCGTCATTGTAATGCTATGCGATCTCTGCTCCCAGGTAAATGACGGCTACTTTGTGCATTTCTTTGCACCAAGGGGGCTTCCAGTGGTTCCAAAGGATGTCATTTTTGTCATAGACATCAGCGGTTCCATGATTGGCACAAAAATTAAACAGGTACATGTGGGAGCTGACTCTTGTCTGATGTTACTATATAACATAATTAACAGCCTGTGATGCTGTAAGACGTAAACAAACGTTTCTTATAGACTTCCAGGCATTAGGGGTGAGTTATTAATACACTATTTATTGTTCGTTTAAATGTTCCTTTACTCATTACAACTGCTAGTTATTTTAATTGTAGTACTGAACACCGCCACAAGATGGTGCCATTGTAAAGGGCGGATAAATGGCCTATTAGGAAATAGTATATTAATAATGCGTTCATAATTATTTTAAGAAATCAATGTGTTATGTACCAGACCAAACAAGCCATGAACACTATCCTGGGTGATCTTAGAGAGGGAGACCACTTCAACATCATCACCTTCTCCGATAAGGTCTCTACTTGGAGGAAAGGGCCAACAGTGCGTGCAACTCGGCAGAACATAAGAGATGCCAAAGATTTTATACAGATGATAATTGCTGAAGGATGTGAGTTGGGATGTGCCATGTTTTCTAACCTGCGGGGTCTTAGAGACTTTGCACATACTTATAAACATGTTTGCCATGTACTTTATTTCCAACTCCCCTCAACATTTCCCCAATCTCAGGGACCAACATCAACACAGCTCTGCTTTCAGCCGGCCAGCTTGTCAACCCTCCTCCCCCTAGCTCTTCAAGCCAGTCCTCCTCCACAGCCCGGCGTGTCCCTCTGGTGTTCTTCCTCACCGACGGCGAAGCAACTGTTGGAGTCACAAGTGGCGACACAATCCTCACTAATGCCAAGAAGGCTTTAGGTTCAGCATCCCTGTTCTGCATTGCCTTCGGTGACGACGCAGACTTTCCTCTCCTGAAACGCCTGGCCTTGGATAACCGAGGTGTGGCTAGGATGGTGTATGAAGACTCGGATGCAGTCCTACAGCTGAAGCGCTTCTATGACGAAGTAGCCACCCCTCTTCTATCAGACATCCAGCTGTCCTACCTGGACGAGCAGGCATTTGACATCACCAGTTCCCTCTTTCCAAACTATTTCCAGGGCTCTGAGCTGGTGGTGACTGGGAGAGTTAAACCAGACATTAAAGGCTTGAAGGTATCGGTGACCGCCATTGATTCAACACAACTGGTGAAGGCAGAGAATGACCTGTCCATAGTGAAGGGAAATGAAACCGAGAATGTAGTGGGCTGTTCTGGAAGGACAGATGGAATCTCCAGTTTTGTGCATCGCCTTTGGGCTTATTTCACCATCAAAGAACTGCTCTTGGCCAAACAGAACAGCACTGACCTCATGGCACAGAGGTTACTGGCAGAAAAAGCCACCAACCTCTCCCTCAAATACAACTTTGTCACACCAGTCACGTCTTTAGTCGTCATAAAGCCAGATGCAGATGAAGTAGCTCAAAGTTCAACTGCTGTTCCCTCTACATCTACACAACCCACCACCTCATCCAGTACAACTGCCACTACAACCACAACTATTACTAGAACTTTAGTTTCCAAAATAGCTTCTATTGCTGCAAAGAAACCCAGCCTACCCTCTAAGCCTAACAAAACAAAACCAGATCCTTCACCTCCTAAGCCCCCTCCCGGCCAACCCATCAACAGCAAACCAACCAAAAAGAACTCCACAGCTTCTACTTTGGCTAAAACAGTCGCTTCTCCATCCACCAAGAGAAGCACTACAACTCTCAGTCCCAGTGGTTTCAAAACTGCCCCAGCACCAATGCCTGGCAAAATATCTTCCACAAACTCCTCCAAACCTGCTGGCAGAATATCAATACCTGTTCTTAGCACCTTAAAGACTGCTCCACCAGCTGCACCTGGGAAAATGTCCACCCCTCAGCCCAGTAGCATAAAAACCACACCTCCAGTGAAAACAAAAAACACCACATCTGTAACGACCACTACCCCAATTCCACAGAGCTCAGTGAGAACCGAACCTGCACCACTGCCTGGGAAACCCCTTACATCCCAACCTAGCACAATGAGGTCAGCTCTTCCCCCTGCTCTTCCTGTCTTGGAGACGGAGAACAGCACAGCGCCAGCCGCAGATATGGATCCACCTAAGCTGACTACGGTCGTACAGGCCATGGTGAACCCCATCCACTCTCCTACAGCAGCTCCAGCGCTGGTTTTGCAAGACAACAACACGGACTCTGACTTAGACCCAGACATCCGCATAGCCTCACTGGTGTCTGCCACCTTTGCCCCAATGCCTGGTGTGACCAGCGGGTCCAAACTGTGGGAGGCTGCAGAACATTTAGGTAGCTCACTCTAATTTGATTACAGTTATGCCTTAAGGAGGTAGGCTGTACTAGATAGAAAACAATTAAGAATGTGTGTGAATACCTTACTAACTGCATGCATGTATTATTTATTTTTCCACTAGATGTCTCTACCTCAATTCAGTTTGAGAAAAAAGGTTAGTGTGCATGTTTACTCATTACTGATGATAAACAGATGAATGACCTTTGTTCTGACTGTTGACTAATGGTCCCATTGTCTCTCCCATTAATATTGACCTTATTAAAGGTGAGTTTCTTTGTTTATGCATCAAATCCTCTGGTTGTCCATGAGGGCTCACTTAAGACGCCAGCAAGCTGCAAAATTCACTTTCTTATTGTCCTATTCCACTTGTCTTGTCTCCCAGACTATGATGCAACTTCTGACTATGACTACGATCTTGATTATGACACCTGTAAGTTGTTCTACATCTGCTCTATTGGCTACTTTCCACAAGCAAAATATACATTTTTATTTTGTGTTTTGTATGTATTTTTTTGTAATTTTGTATGTCTTATCTTATAGGGGACAATCCTCAAGAAACACAATCATATGGTAAGCATTAGTGGTCAATGTTTGCAGTTATATATTATCGCTATGTTGACGACACAGACAGTGCTTGCAACATTTACTGGAGTCCTGTTATTGGTTTCAGTGCTGCAGGGTGGGAACTGTCCTTTTGATGACTGTGGTGTCCTTTTCAACCCCCTGCCCACATCAAGCTCGGTTGAGGAGATACATTCATCAGGTAGGGGGTGGGATATTGTTTGGCTGTCCAGTAAAACGGCTTAAAATAACATTACAAACTGGCAGCCACTAATTACCCTGAGACACAAGTTCGTAATGATGGTGGTAATGGTAATAGAAATGTAGTACATGTAAATAGCTTCAATAGGTAGAATTGCTATTCTAGGCATGTGTTCCATATATAAATTGCACTACTCCTGTATTTCCTACTTCACACTCGCTTTGAAGAGTTATATACTGTTTATAAAAAACCTCCTGGTAATAGATGCAATGCATATGCTGTCAAGCTGATGCAAATGTGATGTTGGATTCACTGTAGCTAGGGAAGGCCAATTCACTAATAGCATTTCAAAACTAATTGTAAACAATCGATGCAGCTTTCAATTTCCATTGTGAAAAAAGTACACCATTGTTCATACATTGTATCTTTTGTAGTTGATGGAGATCCTCATTTTGTGCTCCAGCTACCAAAGCTGCACCAGAAGCTGTGTTTCACAGTAGATGGCAGAGCCAATGATGTTCTCAGGCTCTTGGAGGACACAGAGAAAGGTTAGCATGTTTCCAATTACACTCTCTTTCTGCTTTACTGTAGTAAATGCATTTCTAAACGTGGCAATGTCATCCCTCCATCGATAACAGGGATCATAGTGGACGGCCACCTGACGGGGGCTCCGTCTAAACAAGGCGTAGAAGAACGCACCCGTACCTACTTTGACCAGCTCACAATCTCCTCCAGTGTGGGTGTGCCTGGTGCCATCACGATCATACTTTCATTGGATGGTGTGGTGGTTAAAGGGGAGGGACGGGACATCCTACCCATCAATCAACAGGCAACTGTGTCAAGACAAGGTGTGACAGTTGCCATGGACAACCACCGGAGTTGCTGGATCGAACTGGCTAAAGGCGTAGATTTTCTGGTTCTGTTTCACCATTACAAGCAGCCAAAATACTGGCAGATGGCGCATCTGGGTTTCTACATCACAAACGGACATGGGCTCTCCTCTTCAACTCAAGGCCTATTAGGTAAACACACACACACACACACGCACACACACACACACACACACACACACACACACACACACACACACAGACACACACACCACAGAGTAGACAGACACCATTCACATTTGGAATGCTCTGCCTGGATTTACATGGTTTTACCCTTAGTCTGGGAGATTGACAATTGTCAGCCAGAGGGCACCAATATGTGTCAGTCATTTTTAAGTGATTTTCAAACACAAAGTTCTAGCCGACGATTGGACCTCCCTCAACTAATCAAAACATGACCAATGTTGAGAGATGGCTTTATGAATACAGGCACTAAACTGCTGTTGGCCCCAATTAAATGACCTACCTAGGTGCTGATTAGTTAGAAGTTCTCTATCCATGAGGTGGAGCTTGCAAAATAATTGTAACCAGGCTAAACACTGACCACTCTTTAATGACAATAGTTAAACTGCACTGTGCCATCTGTCTGTCAACATGTGACCTTTTGGCATTCGTCCACAGGCCAGTTTCAACACGCTGACATGGATGTAACCGAGTTGAAGGCTGACACACAAGCAGGTATTCACCGTTTCAACAGGGAAGGAGGTTCGACCAGGGGAACTCTCCGGTGGGGCTCCATGCACATGCCAGTCATCCTGCAGGGCAAGACCCTGAAGGACCCTGAAGTAGCAAAACGCCACATGGGTGAATGTTGGGTGGTACCCAAGACGGAAGTGGAAAGGCTATTAGGTCATCCGTACCAAAGCTACGTGGTGGATCACCTGTAAATAACTAGCTAAATGCTATAGAATAACTGATCACTACACTACAACACATCACTACCTCCCTGCTGGATGGCTTAGGTCACAATAGTCGTATTAGAAGGATTATTGAATGAAGGATGCTTTTATAGGCTGTACAGAGTGCTACGATGACATACTGAATGAGTTACTACTCTAAAAGCAGCGACGCATTGGAGAGGTTGAGGGAAATGTAGGGTGTTGGCCACAGCGCATGGTGGAACGGAGAAAAGAGAAGTAGGAAGAAACATTATTGAACACCAATTATATATTTTGAGTAATGGGTAACGTGCTGTCCACATTTTCGGGATTAGTTTTGGCAGTTTGTACAGAGGATTTATATTCTTGTTCACATGGCAACCCCACATTTTGTAGTACTGTAGGCTAAGCTAGTTCCAAAAAAATTGTGTTTTCAATGGGTTAGTGCTTCTTTTTTTCATGGAATTACTAGTTCAGAGTATGATATTTATCTTTCTGTATTGTGTAATTATTAAGTTATATCATTTATTAATAAATATTAACATACAGTATGTGTATATAAAGTATAAATGTATGTATTTATGTAGATAATATAAAAAAATATTGGAAATGATCTGATTGTTCATCTAGACTTCAAAAACTGGTGTCATAAAACACAATAAAAATCAGATTATGATGGTTCTTTCCAGGTTTGCCATGTGCTTTTTATTTTTCTATCACATTATTCATAATTTAATTCATTGTATTTGTTACACAAGACATTAGGCATGTTCACATACTAGTGATCAAACAAGAACTGGAGATTTTCTACTACTCAGCCTGAACTATTTTGTCAATTAAAAGGGATATTGTGAATTTTAGTTTTAACGGCCAAACGTGATGGAAACAGAAATAGTACAACCACATAATAGGCTTATGTCTTCCATTGTTTAAAGGAAAAGAAAAAATATCATATTTGATAGTTAACTATGGAAGGAAGGGTAGGGTCAAATATTACTACACTCATAGAGTAAACAGTATTCCAGTTGTCTTCATATAATATGATTAAACCACACACACAATGTTGAATGATGCACAGTGAAACTGATGTGAATAGACTGACACAATGTTGAATGATGCACAGTGAAAACTGATGTGAATAGACTGGTTGTTTGAGTTGATTTCTATACCTATTTTACATTTCCACCCAACTTTGCAGTTGTTGCCGCTATGCTTACTGTATATCAAAACCTGTTTGTTAGGAATGCTAACAGTCATTAAATCATAATGCAACACTGGAATGATCACTAAACGAGGTAAACATAAATGAACAACAAACAAAAACAAATTAAAGTTGTGTGCTGGACTTTTAAAATAAACATTTGATCAGTTACTAGCATAGACTAATAGCATATTCAGCATTTGACATTAACCTTCCATCAATACGACAATGATGTTTAAATAAATAGAACATTAACACACAGAAACACCCCAAACACAAACTTTGTTTAGAGATAAGTGATTGATAATGGGACAGATGGGTATAAATTAAATACTTGCAGCATCTTTGCAACGAGCAAACCAAGCCACAAATCAATCTGGCTCTAAATGTGCATTGCAGAGAAGTGAAGGATTACCTTGATGAAGACATAACTGCTGGTGGCCATAAAGTAATTTATATATGTCATCAAGTTGTATTTATACACTAGTCAGCAACAGCCTGTTTGGCACAGGGCTGATATGCAGCTAATGGTTAGTTAAAACAGCATGATCAATATTTTAGATGCATTAGTCCCCAAATTAAGGCTAAAACCAAATAAAAAGTATATTGGTTCATTCTTGTGGGGTGGCACTTTAACTGTGGTCTCATGAATTTTTAATTGCTACGTGCTTAAATGTGTCCAGCTTTTCCCTATATAACTATTATAATGTTTCACAGGATTAAGTTCCTCAGGAAATAACCATCATGTTGACCAAAGACATGGGTTGAAACAAACAAGACAATATGGTGCTTCCACTATAAGCCAAAATTTCAGTCTTCTCTACTCAAAAGTGAAAGTACAGTATCTATGCCAAAACACCCTCAACATACATTCTTAATGATCACATAGCAGTCCTAACATTCCAAAAAGCATCCTTTTGTGACAATCCTACAGTAAATAAATTGCACATTCCAAATCTCCCAGAGAACATATTTATCACCTAAACCAGCGCACTTGAGGAGGCATCCTATCTATGCCTGTTGCACTTGACATCGTCTATATTGTTCAAGCCTGTTCCATCCTATCAGATCAGTCTCAGATCACCTCACTTCTATAAACGTCATAACTTCAGCAAGTGAAATGTGCACCAAATATATAGAAATAAAACTCTTCAATAATTTAAAGTGTTAGAAAGTAAACAATGTAAATTCAGTTGACATCACACAACAGAGATCAACAACGGGGATGAAAGATATTAGCCACCAGTTAGCTTGCCTGTTAACACAGGGAACACAACAGCATTGCAAAGTGAGCACTATCAGGTGACAGAACCGCCCATTTATATAGAACTCATTACGTTTTTGCCTGACCAAAAGGCCAAAGAGGAGCAGAGTCTATTGAAATAACACAGGAAAAAGACCAAGAAAGAGCAGCATGAAAGCAGGGTTGAAAGGCATCTTGCATGGAATGGTCCAGCCTTCTTGTGGTAGTGTCATCACGTTCTATGTACAGTACTACTGAGTGAAAAAGATGCATGCATGTCAACCGGAGGAGAGGATAACTCTACATTACGCCATGACAATACTCTAAAGCCACAGATTAGACGCGTCAATGCCGCCAACCTCCCACTAAGCTCTTATGAGGCCAGAAAGATGCTATGGATAGGCTTTTGAAATTGTACCAAGTAATAGATTCACCTCTAATAACAATGAAAGTTAAGACATGATTAGAATTCTACAGTGAAACGAAAGACCGTATCAACCCTGCTTTTCAGTGACAGAGAAAGCGTGTAACTGAACAGTGTGTGTGTGTGTGTGTGAGCTTTGTGTTTTGGTGCCTGACAGGGTGGGGGAGGGGGGTGCAAGGGAATAGGCAGACAGGCATCTCAAGGCGGGGCAGACGAACCCTAGACCTCATCCCCCCCGCGTCCCCCCCACACATTTAGTTTTCCTTGACGTAACCCCTTCTCAACCACATCTGTCCCTCCATTAAACCTGTTCTCTGCTTCTCCCCAAGTCCCGCCCACCCTCTGCTGACCCCTCCCCCCAATCTGCTGCTCACTGCTCATCCTCCCCGAACACGTCGTTCTGTTTGCGCTTCATGTTCTCAAAGTCAAAGTCGCTGCCGGTCATTCGTTTGTAGATGTCCTTGATGTCGTTGCACGTGGTCTCGAAGTGAGTGGTGGCGTCGTAGGCCCTCGAGGCAAAGACCTACACAAGACATGAATGACACGTGGTTATGTGAGATGAGTGCTTTTATACCTCTGTTTTTTATTTTTATTTTGGTTTAATGTGTCTCTGGAGCACTTTCACCCACCTGACTCTCAGTACCGTCATCTGTGGGCTCATAAAGGTCACTTATGGCCACAAACCTGCACAAACAAGATAAGGACATTTTTACTACAAGACTCTTGATTAGTTGGTTGACTGATTGACTATTTGATTACAGCATCTGTTGGCTTAGTTTTATCAGATAACAATGGTTGTTTTTATGTCCAAAGAGCAGTTTTCCCCGTAGAAAGCAGTACTTAAGACAATACTCAATACATGCAGCTATGCTAACCCTGAACATGTTGACCTCCTCTACCTATGACCCTACACTAAAATAGCTCCTTCTGCACCTCATCTCACGTGATTTGTACATGATTTAACACATAGAAGAGAATAGAGTAAAATGTGTGTCTAGATGATTTCTTCGTGGAACTTTACACTGAGTAATGTGTTTCTTGTAGCCACTGGATGCAGAGCTATGATAATTATATCCCAAAAACAGAACAATGGATATATGCATGCTTAATCTAATCACATGCATTCAATTTGTGCCCAAACACAATAGCGAGACACCTGGTAATTCCACATACGGTACTGTATGTTGAACATATGGAAACATGACTGACTTCTGGTCGATGGGCTCCAGCAACTCCAGAGCTGGCTCTATCTCAGCCTCGGGCTCACTGGTCTCCACTGTGGTGCTCACAATGGCAATGTACTTCCCTTGGGCTGCCACGTTGTGAGCGTAGGAGATCATACACACGTAGATGTCTGGGGGACAGACCGGGGTTACATTGAAAGGATTGAAGGATGCGTTCAATGCTGTCTAGCATTTTGACATGGGCACGCACTGTTATCAAAAAGGAACGCATTTAGGACTGACATGGCTTAATGAATGTTAAGGGAGCGTTCCGTCATGGTTGATACAATATAGATTCAAATCGATAGAAAGTGCTTTGTTACTGTACTTAAAGGAATGAGAGAAATAGAGGAGGCCCTATTTCACGGAACTACTGTGGTTTGGTCTTTTGCATTTAGCATGTGTTCCTACGCAGGGCACTGGTGCTCACCGGACTTGCGGTTGACCTGGTTCTGAGGGATGATGATCTGGCAGGAGTTGGCGTCATTGGTGGTCTTAATGGGGTGGCTAAGGATGCAGATGACGCGGATCACCTGGCCCGACTTGCGCACGCGGTCCTGGATGTAGCTGGGGTCGCATATGAGCTGCTTGCAGCGCGCCACCTGGACAGGCGGAGGCCGCACAGTGATCAGCCGTTCCCGATGCAGAGCCGCAATTAAAGGTGGAAACAAATTGTGACTGTACCTCGCCCTCAGACTTCACACCAACGACATGGCCGTCCTCCATCACTATCTCATCCACTGGTTTGTTCAGCATGTAGGTTCCACCGTAAATTGCGCTCAGCCTAAATGACAAGCAAGTGTATCGCAAGCATCGCATGATCCCTGAGTATATTGTACATAATGAGGTGGCATGCAGTGCACGATAGATGCATACCTGGCAAAGCCCTGTGGCAGCTCTCCAAGTCCATACAGAGGATATAGATAAGGGCTCTTCCCGTAGCGTGCCAGGGATTCACTATACAACTTGATACGATTAATAGTCTCCAAGCAAGGAACGTCAAGGTAGCTGAAAGCAAAAGCAGAGGTTAGTATTCAGAATAATAAATTGACGCTGCTAATGCTTGCTTCTTGCCCTATCTCAAAATGAAACATATGGTCAGGCCTGTGGCAATGCCAAATACGAGTTACACAGTTAAATGGACATGTTGTGGATGACTTGGAGACTTACAGAGATGCCTGAACTCATTATTTTCAGTGTAATATATCTACGTCTTGACAGCATAGATTGTCACCAATATAATATGTTATGTTTACTTTAGTCAGACATTATTGCTATGACTGAGACATATAGAGGAAATAAAGTCCTTTATAAGTGTTAGCGAAGTATAACACATTCATATAAGAAGGTTTTATTATTATTTGCACTTACTCATCTGTCCTATAGAGGGCCAGGGCGTGGCCAGTAAAATCAATGACATCCTGACCTAGGTCAAATTTCTTGTAGACATCCCTCATTGTTGTTGTTTTTGGGTCTACACCCTCAAATGTCTTGGGGTCATTCTCATCAAAGTTGGCCACGAAGACTAAGAACTTCCGGAACCTTCGCTTCTCAAACATCCCCATGAGATCTGGTGATGTAAAAAAAATGATTCAGACTACTTTTGTGCAGCCGTATGCATATCTAGACAAAAGCATGTTCAAAACTACACTGTGATTCTAGAATATGTCTTACTTGAGGCCAGTGCCTCAGTCTCAGTAGATGGCACCTTGTAGATCTTTCCTCCTTTGTAGACAAAGCTCCCTTCCACTACTTTGAAGTCCAAGTACCGTGTCACCTCTGTGTATAGTAGCATCTTCACAAGCTGGCCTGAGTTAAACATTAAAAAAATGTACAAACATCAGGCTCAATTGTCTTGGAAACTAACTCCATTAGAAAGACATTGAAGCTAATCATCAAAAATAACGTTGTTTTATGTTTTATTTTCTTATGTTATGTTATAATGTTGCAACTACAGTGGTTCAGTCCTGTTTTATAGGAAGAAGCTTTATCTAAATTAGACTGACCGTTTGCCATGAGAAACTTGGGGATGAGATCAACATTCCAGTCTCTTCCTCTGCCCATTGACTCAGGAGGGCTTTCTGGGAGACTAAAGCGCTTGTACAGCTGTGGAAAGAAATAGCAGACGTATAAAACATTTAATAAAATAAATAAAAGACATCCACATTAATGTGTATAGCATACAATATGTTCACAGCATCTGCATTAGGGAATACAGTTTCCAAATTAATGCATCAAAGTAACAGCCATCCTGACAAACGGAACAGGTCAAACAATATTATGGGGATTGTGAAATATATTGATAATTGTTTTGAATCCTGCTAAGCAACATATTATCAGCACATATGTACCTCCTCCAGGGGAGTAATGGAAGAGCTCTCTCCTCCATAGTAGGGGTTTCTGTCCATATGCAGGACTTTTTTCCCATTCACAGACATGATCCCTGACAGAATGCATTCCTAGATAGGAATAAATTCAAGCTCAACGTTAGGTTGGAAATCAATGTGAGAGAAATAATCAAATACATATTTGTATAATTTACCCAATAGATGCAATGTATGCATTTAGAAAGTGATGTCAAAGGACGGTTCACAAAATGTGCGCATGCGCGTATTGAACCGACAGGCATCTCGTGAAATCATATTATGATGGCCAAATATAATAAGAATAATATGAAGAAGAAGAATAACAACAGTTCAGCAGTATTTCTGTATATGGCTAAATCTAAAGAAAGGGGAAATGGGCGTTACGGCTATTATAGCCGATTAAAGTGAACGTTCAAATAACAAATGATTATTATTGCTAAACCTTTCAATTAATAGTAATAGCTTATCAAATGTATGACAGGAGGATATGGGCCTACTTAAAATTGTTAAAGAACATTCGTTAAGCTACCGTTATAGGCCTGGGCAGAATGAGAATGAGGCCCTTCTATGCAACGACTATCTCATAGGGTTACGCCTAAGATGCTCATGCTCAATGCGTGTAAAAGAACAGTGCGCTGTCTGCTGAGAATAAATCAATCGTTGCCAATATTGCATGCGTGTTACACATATAAATACACAGATACAATAAATTTCATTCGTGATGATATCTCTAACAATAACTCGTATTTGCATTACACCTTTCGCTAATGTAAGACATCCATTGAGTTCATACGTTCCTTTATTGGCTATAGTAAACCACAGCCCTAGTTCACTCCTCGTCAATCATTTAAAAAACCGTTTACTATGCAGCTATAGCCTACTTCTTAGGACAACATAGATTAAGCGTGTTCACTTACTGTGAGTCCTGTGCCCAAAACGATCACATCATATTCCTCATCCATGTTGTATCACCGCCTCTCGCCCTCTTTTGCCTTGTGAATTTGAAGGGTATTGAATGAAAGAATGCAAATGAGTAAACAATCCCGAATTGGCGTCCTTTCTTTGCCCAAGTACTGTATATTAAACGACTTACTTAGTTAAATATTATGTATTTGTCATTTAGTATAGATGATCAGTGTAATGTAGTCCACACTGTCACCGGCGAGGACGACCAAAGATGGCCCTAAACGACAAGCATTGTGGAATAATATTCTTTCGCGTCGGAAAGTAGTACCTATATTCTCAACACACCACCCAATCACACAATAGACCGTGACATTTGTTTAAACATTGTTGTTTATCGGCTTCATCAATATATTATGTAAATATTAAATTCCATTTAGTGATTTTGCCAACGGTTTTCCACACTAACAAGTATATCTGTCTCTATTTGTTCTCTATTTTCTCTTTCTATCCCAATTGATAGGCTACAGAAGGGCTAGATCCCGCAGCATTTCGTGTCTGTATGTGTATCCCTCCGCCACCACAGCTGTGATGCTGAGTTGGAGTTGCTCAAGACCAAACCCATTAACCTACCTGTGTTGTATATTTTTTAATATACACAGATTATGTACACTGTTCTAATTCGCCTGTGTTGCTTTTTCTTTAAAAACCATGTGCATGTATAAGACAATTAAGATCGAACGATCCAACTTTGATTGAGTCAATAGCTATTGCTACCATGGACAGCTACCACAGCTGTCTACGGCCCTTGGCAAAGTTATTGTCGCAGAGTTAACATAGCTATATTTATGATTCAGTAAATGCAATGCTACAATTGTAGCAGCACGATTTAACAACACAGCGTGATTTTATCAGCTGGGTGTTTGGATAAAAAATATTAGTTCATAATTATTAGTTAATCGTGCATAATCGTAGACTATTTCTTTTTGCACAGGTTGAAATGTGATCCCCAAAAGTTAGCATTCAACCGGGTATGAATGAGGGCAGGGCGAGGGCGTGAATAAAGCTGTGTTCGGGATGGTATAACGTTAACTTTACGTTTAATGAGTGTAAACGCAAAGTAAACGTACCAGGTAAGGTAATAAAACAGGAGCTGCTCTGGGAACGAAGTTCACAACAACAACAACAACAACAACAACATATATTGTTGTGTTTCAGCTGCAGTCTATATGCACAAATTATGTTTGATACACTTGCACTAAACCTGTTCTTA
Source organism: Forbesichthys agassizii (assembly GCA_026546735.1). Lineage (NCBI taxonomy): Eukaryota > Metazoa > Chordata > Actinopteri > Percopsiformes > Amblyopsidae > Forbesichthys > Forbesichthys agassizii. The sequence goes on along the minus strand of JAODLL010000022.1, from coordinate 4,572,378 downwards.
GGAAGGATATTTCCACAAGGTCATGTGGTGTGTCAACATATTCCGTTTTTTAATGTCATATATTTAATTTCAGAATGAGATGGCATAGGATTTTAGGTGAAATAAGGTGGTAATAATGAGTGCATATGCTAGTCTAATGATACCCTATAATAGTGATAACAAGACTAACCCATAAAACAAACCACAGTAGGACGCCAGCAGGATGAGCAACATTCTCAAAGTTATAGGAGCACAGCTAATATATATGAAAATAAATACATATGCAGCCATTTGCTGCTGATTGTGCATTTGTTTGGGGAGTTGGTAAATCATGCATGATTCAATATTGTGTAAAATAAATGATAGGCCAAGCTTAGCTCGTCTGGAAGCCTATTCCATTGACTGTTAAAGCAGCCATAGCTTCTTCAAGAATATTCCCCATACCACGCCACTACTCCACTCCAGAGCGACTCAACTGTATTTTAAAACCTCGTGCAAGAACGTTGCCAAAGTTTTCGAGGTAACTTAGTTAATATAAGGTCGCTGAACGTATCAAACGTTAACTCAACCGAACGCACACTTAAAAATCAGGAAGTCGTGTCGCCGCTGCTCTCTGTTCGCGCCAGCAACGCCTTCCTAAACAGAAACAAGTTATAGGGGCACAACTCATTTCTGTGCAAATAATAAACTGAGCTTTAGGCTAATGTAGGCCTACATGTGCAAATCGTCTAAATTTACCTTTTGAGCATTTGTCAGATTTTATATGGTCTTTCATGTTAAATTATGTTTAAAGGTCAGCTGCCGGTGCAGGTCTAGCATCGTCACCCAAACGATCCTTGACAAATACATGAATGCCAAGGATTTTTAAACTATAGACTTCCAAATTGAATTGCGACGGACGTGCTCGTGTAAATTGCAATATAAACATCTTAGGGTCTTTAATGTGGACCAATAGGGCCTATGCGATTATTGCGTGATGGCGTGCAAGTATCAACATCAATAATTGACAATCATCAATCTAATCTATTGGGAATATTGTGTGTGCCCCTGACAAATAACGCGTTTTCTACTATCACAGACCGTAGGTAGGGGTCGATAGATCATTATTGAAAACGCCTGCCCAGATTATGACGTATGACTTCGCACACATGACTCTCAGATGTCTCTATCACGTGACACGTGTTAAGTGAAATCAGGAAAATGGCAGGACTGTGGTTTTTATGTGGAACGAGACAAATGCTGTTTTTTGTCTATGTAGTAACATGTTTCGGGTATGGGGCATCCATTGATCAACTACCATTTTTAATGTGGTCCACCGAGAGGTAACTATTGCATTTTATTTTAATTATTTGACAAGATAGACTGACCTATACCCACCAACTAGGAAGCTAGCTTGAAAGCTAATGTTCTAGAACCTAGCTTAAAGTTTTGTCATTTAATACTCTCTAAATGCGTAGTTTGCTTAACTGGTGCTCTCAAAAACCTCTCCCCAGTGTATGTGAATATATGATTTTAGCATTTCGTTCGCATTTGCATGTCTAGTTTACCACCATTAGCACCGCCAGCAGATGGTCACATCATATCCACTCGTCAGCTGACTACATACCTCAACACTGCATTTGGTTCACGATCACACACTGGACTGGTGTTTCTGCAGGACAAGGTCAGACCTGATATTTAACGCATTGTATGCTTACTGCTTAACACATGTTATCTGGTGTTTTGTCGATTGTCCTACCCTGTCAAGATAACTTCATGTTGTGCTGCTACCACACTAAAATAAGAGTTGGGAGTCTTGAGGAAAACTTGAATAAATGATGGTCTCAAGCTGTATGCCTATCTAGAACAATTCGACAAGAAGGAAAATATGTCATTGTCAAGACACAATGTCAGGACACAAGTCACAAACGGAAAACAACATGCCACCCTGTCTTATATTATGGGGACATACACTCTTGTTTTGTTGTAAACAAGTACTGTATAACAAGCTTTGTTGTAGCTTGTTGCCACACAATAAGAACAAAGGCTGCATGGTCTCTTTAATATAATACCTTGATCATACCTTTAGATTGCGTATGGATAGTTCTACAATGTTTAAAATGTGGCAATACTGGCATTTTGATGGAAAAGTTCTTCATTTTGGTGTAGTCACGCAACAGTCACTGATGCTGGACATATCACAGTATTGTGAGTGATCCTGAGCTTTGGCATCTCTTCCCCTTAACGGTTCCTCTTTTCATGTCAAGTTTTTTCTTTTTTTTTACATCTGTGGTTACATATAAGGACATGGAAATGAGTACATTTAAATGAACTATGTATGATCCTATGTGCCACTAGATGTCAAACTAAGCATCGATATGTCAGACCTAAACATTTGCTTGTGGGCCATACACACACTAACACGAACCTGCTGCCAGACAGAATAAAAAAAACAAAGGAGCTCAGATTCTGTCATTCTCTGCTCAGGACACAATTGCTATATTAATGTTTAAAATATTTTATATAGGACCTTTTTCATTTTTTAAAGAGTTTCTTGACAGTTGTCATGTATTTCTGCTGAAGTGGAAATGTTTAAAAATCTGAAAAATATGTACAATTGAAACATCAATTATATATATTTCCCCCTTACCCTAGTTAAGCAAAGATGACTTCACATTGTATGGTGGAGTGTTTGGAGGCAAGCAAGATAGTGCCTTTCAAAACCTTGAGGTATGATTAGTTTTTATAAACACTTTCCTGTTACTGTTGTATGTCACAGTGGCTTCGTTTACATGCACAATAGTATTCCACGATGATTCCGACTATTGCAGTTTGATGTATCATGTAAATGGAATATGGCATATTCCATTTGGATATTCTGAATTAGGCCTTTTCCCTAATTCAGCATTTTCTAAGACACATAGCTCCATTGAGATGTGTTCACATACATTTCGTCCTACTTTGCCTAGACCTCTGGTTAATTTTGAAACTATTGGACAACGCTGAATCAATCAGTGTTGCTACAATTGTTTTGATCGCCTCATCTATCTCTACCACCATTTCTAAACACGCTTGACTTCAATGTCATCTCACTAACCCACCCTGATTGGACCGACAGCAGGGTAGCAGTGCGAACGGGGTTTCCAGACTGTAATCTTAGCGAAAAGAGATTGATCTGAGAGCAATAGTCGGGCGGAACCAGGCTATTAAAACACATGGGATATGCTGATATTTTTCAGGTTTTTGGAGCATGTATACAGCATATTCGGAATTATGTGGGGTTTTTACTGCATTGTGTTATGATTTTACGTCCTTGCAAATATGCAAAATATTTAAATATCCATTTTCTCATATAAAACATTAAAAAGTAGTTTGAAAAGTAGGGAAATTCCTCTGTAGGGGGATTAAGTTATTTAAATGGCAAATCTTTAGGACATATAGATCAGCTGCATGTAGGCTAAACAATCATATTGGTGGAATATTCATTTTAAGCAGACATGTAAATCTTAGTAGGAACATTGACATTTTTAGAATAAGGGCGAGGACCGTAATATTGTGTGCATGTAAACTATGCCACTGTCTCACATTATAAGTCTGCTTCACAGGCTGCACTGCAGTCTTCTTCTTCGCTGGTACTCCCTGCCTTGGCATGGCATGGGTCTAGCAACACAATCATTCTGCTGCAAGAAAAGCTTGGAGTCACGCCACTTCTGGTAGATCCAGATAGTCTGCTAGATCTGCCTCTTGACACCTCTAAAAGCAATTTGCTGGTGTTTAGCCTTCCATATTGTGCTGGGTGAGATACTTAAATTCATCTTAAAAATACATCACTCTCTGCTATTGGTTTGTAAACATGTACTTGTTTATGATTTACAGGAATGAAAAGTCATGTAAGGACCTTATACGCAGCAATGGTGAGTTTTAGCCAATGATATGAGGAGAAATTATTGCTTAACATTTTAATCAACAGTGGACATATTCCACTGCTTTGAAATGGCCACTAGTCAATAACTATTTTCTTTGTACCACAGATGAGATCATTGGGAAGGTTATGAGTATAATGAAAGCCAAAAGCATCTCTTATACTGCGATCTATACAGGACTTCAGCCTTCACGAGTAAGATATTCTAACTGACATTCATGAGTGTCTTCACACCATAAACTTGACTAAACAATGCATTGTATGTAGTATGAGACCATACAAGTTGAGCTTGCTGCATTGAACATTTCTACACCTTTTCCCCACTTGTATAATATGCAATTAAACTAGAACTACAAAAATGGCAGATCTTGTGTGTAGGGTTCCCACTGTTCATGGAATTTCTGGAATAGCATGGAAGTCAGGGAATTTTACATTTGATTTAGATTCTGTGTGTGGAATTACCAACAGATCCCATTCTCATTGGTCAGCAGCATTGAAATGCATAACGTCCGGTATGGTGGGGGCATTAATCTCTACCTGTGGTCCATTACAGTGCTTTGCATTTCTGAACAAGGTTCAAGTGTCTGCATTGTATTCTTGCCTCATAACACAAATGCCATGATCATGGCACTTTTGTTTTATACATGACTAGGTTAATGCACTAAAGTTGTTCTGTTGGCTATCATCCTCCTCCTGTTCTTTATATTTGCAGGTTATTCCAGAGTTTTCCATGTCACCAAATGAACCTATGGGTCGCTCCTTGCTTCAGACTGTTGCACCCAGCATCAGGCCTCCTATAATGTTTAATACATCTGGTTACCCTTGCATAATGCTTTGGGCGCAGAACCTCTATGTTGATTTCAATGGTGGCTCTAATTGGACTGATCTTGCAGCACAGACCGCTACCCTGGATGGGTCCTTATGTAATGGCTCAAACTCAATGTGAGAATCCATATGCCCATCTTAAAACAATGTTATTGAATTTGTCAATGAGAAGAGAAAGTATCAGCAGAATGTTTTAAACTGTTATTGGTTTTTTTTCTTTTTTTAGACTTGTCCTGAATTACCCATCAGGCATCACTCTAAGGTACGCAGCACACAGTAGATCTGTCCAAAACTAGAGACCCGTTGCCTTGTTTTCTGCTATCTGAGTAGTAACTAGTTGAAATGCTGTTGGAGGTAATGAGAAGCAACTGATTTTGGACATGCTTCCAAAGCAGCATTTTCTCAAGCTCATGTGACACAGGTTTGAGTATGCATACAAGACCAGCTGTATTGTATATCGACCACACATTATGGTTAGTTATGAGGGGGGAAAAAATTAAATGTTCCTGTCAAACTATATAAAAATTACATTTAAAGTTAGTAAAAATTGTATTTTATTTTGTATTCTTTGTTCCACAAGGCAGGCATATTATGGGCTATCTAAATACACATCAGTTGCTTCTTTCAGAATTAGCAAAAAATCATAATCTGTGGTGCCTTAGGGACTGACCTCAATGGAATTTGTTATCATATAATGAAGCATGTGTAGGCTGCCTGTTCACTGCTCTATCTATCACAATTGCATCATATGCCATACACTTACATCTTTACTACTTGTAGTGAGTACAGTTGAAAGATGTGTAATAATCTCCTTCCCACTATGTTAGAATAACTGTTACCCCCTGCACCCCTAGTTTTGCTATGAGTATGCAATTTTATCCGGTGTCTGCACGCAACTGGTTCACCTTGAACGCGGTGCAGCTGCAATACCGTGGCCAGGAGGCATCGTTCATTGGCAGCAGAAACATCTACGCCCCAGCAGAGTACTCCTTCCACTGCCTGTCAGTCAACAGCTTTAGTAACCCCTTGCTTGTGCCTAACGGCACTAACCAGAACACATCTGCATGGATGGTGAATCTTGTGGACTTCCAGGTACAAATGTGCTATCCTTTTATTACAGTTGTTTATATGACATTTTACCACTAGGTGTCACATTAAGTATACCAGCATCTCAAACAAAAACAAATGCTTTGTGGGTTACATGCACTAGCATGCGTGCCAGGCCGGCCGGATATGGTCACGGTTCTCTTCTCAGGACACAATAACTCCACTATATCTCTACATAGAAAATAGTTGCTTACTGCTATACTAATTTTTAACATATTGTATAGGGGTGCATGCAATAACTCATTGCCCATATGAGCCTAAGTGCTTTGGGAGACCCCGGTCATTTCCCAATCCTTCCCTATATCACTCGCTTTCCTGTCTATCTTCACTGTCCTATCAAATAAGAAGAGGCTAAAAAGAAAAAACTATGCATAGGTATAGAACACCATAACTACTTATACATACATTATATTTTCATTTCAGTTGATGTATTATTTGTTATTAAACACCGATGGTTTCTTAATGGCAGCTGATTAAATGGGCGTGGCTTGTTTCCTGTTTTATTATACAGATCCAAGGCTTTGGTTTGGCAAAGGGAACAAGCTTTTCCTATGCCAGCGATTGTGCTGGATTCTTCACTGCAGGGATTTGGATGGGGCTTGTGACAACGCTGATCATGCTATTAATTCTTGTCTACGGCCTGCACATGATTATGCAGCTGAACACCATGGACCGCTTTGACGACCCTAAAGGTCCCGCTATATCTGTGCCTCAGACAGACTAATATGTACTGTACCTGCATTGTTAAGCCACTCAGTGCCTCTTGCTAGATTACATGGGATTGTTTGATTGCACTTTTGCTGGTGAAATAACTGGACCTGGACAAGTAACTTGTAAAATGTAATGCGATAACCTTGTGAAGTACTCCAGTCATCTTAATGTTCAGGATTGCGTTACTTTTGGGATAAAGATATTTTTCAAGTTAAATTCCATTTTAATTGTCCTCACCTGCAAGTGCAAAAAAGGAAAACACTCCATGTTTATGGCTTGCATTGGGTCTTTTCTAAATGCATGTTGATCCCTTTGTCACAGTTTGCCAATCAAGAATATTTTGATAATTGCAGTGAATGCCTTTTGTCCCAATAAGAAGGTGCACGGTATGTTGTTGGACATGTTTCAATGTGTTATGTATTTATTGCAGTTGTGTTGTTTGAAATTGCTGTTGAAATTGTCTGTATATGAAGATTGTCTTAAAGAAACTCAAAACAGAATATCGGTACTGTTTTCTAACCTCGTATTCATACTTATAGTTGGCACTCTATAAGAATATGTTCGCTAGTGCACGAAAAATATAAATGTGTGCTGTTTTTGTTACGTTCCGTTACTATAGTTACCAAGTAAGCGCCCTGGTGTAAACAAAATGATATTGTATCGACGGACAACGGTTATTAAACGTGAAATTATTGAACCGAATAATAATTGCAAACTGCATTTGAGCCATTCACGCCAACAGTAGTCCACACTGTCACAATGAACAGCAGAAATCCCCTGCGAGGTCAGGAAGGTGGTACCGGTACTTCCATGAAGCTGGAGAAAAATCACGCCAACGTACGGTATCTAGGCAGTATGACTACCGCACCGGTACCGTAGCTAGCTTACTGATAATACATTCAGGCATTAGGCGACAGGGCTTAGTGCATGCTTTTGCCAGGACAGAATATGAATGTTTTAACAATTATTAGAAATGTGTATTATTGTGAGCTACAGGTGAAATCAACATTTGACTTGAACATTTAACTAACATCATACGGTTGGTCTTTTTTATTTGTTTAGCCTAAAGTGTTCTCACTGCTGCCACCGGTGGTCAGGGAATCACATTTGATAGTTGTATGCACTGCCATAGTGCTGGGACGATTAGTCGACGTAACCGACGTCACCGGTTACTAAATACGACCATTTGCTAAATGTACCGTCTACTCGGAAAAATATACCTAGAACTATGCTCCGATCTGAAAAAAATAGTGCCGTCAATGGATTATGAGAGGCAGCAATGAGCTGCAAACGCGCTCAGTAATCCCGAAACCAAAAGAAGACGACAAATGTGTGGCATGGTGTGTGTTTGTGTGTACATATCCTAATACATCCACTGATGTCTGTAGCAGATTCATTTGGCCCGGTTTATAGCCCGTGACGCGGTAAATACCAGACCAGCAGCAGCTAACAATGTTAGCGTTAGCACTCTGCTAGATGCAGCGCGTCACATGCATCGGTACAAAGAGTCAACGAAAACATTGCGGGGCACAGTGAAAGAGCTACACGCGAACACGGATCCATTAAAGCGGAGAAAAATAGCGAAGCTGTTTTAGTTTCAGGCCCATCATTTTACATGTGCAAACGCAAAGCATGCAGCTCCGCTCATCTGCTGTGTCTTAAAGGAACACTAGCGGACGCTTCCATTTT
>JAODLL010000022.1:4543262-4564066 GCA_026546735.1 Forbesichthys agassizii | reverse complement strand
CCCCCCCCCCCCCCCCCCCCCCCCCCCCCCCCCCCCCCCCCCCCCCCCCCCCCCCCCCCCCCCCCCCCCCCCAGAGATAAACATACACCCTCTGGGATGTTGCTGAATTCAGGAGAAAGTGTGCCTGTGTGTGTACCTAAGGAGCCTCTATGATACCATCACAGACATACAGAGGGGTGGGAGGTGTTGAAGTCAATATTTACCCCTCCACGGGCAGGCCCAGTTGCTATGGAGGCGATTCCAAGCATTCCACAAGCACAAACTGCTTTACTGACAAAAAGCATTGAGATTATTTCAAGCTTACAGTATCTGATTAAGAACAAGACCAGATGAATGGGTCTTCTGTATTTCTAAATGTTATGGTATATCTGTCACTTTCCAAAAACATTCAAGAGTGAGAAGGGAGAAAGAACAGAATTTCACTTAAGTCAAATGTTTTTGATAAACCACAGAAAATTCCCATCACACCGCAAATGTTTACGCATTTTCCTAGGCTCAGAAGCTCTGCAGTGTTTCAGCTTATGTAATAATAGGATCAGAAGCCGAGTGCTTAGAGTCATGCCATTGGTATTTCTGCATTTAAAAAAAAGGAACCTGGGATTAAATCACCTTTTTTTTTGCTTAACAGCAAGGCCTGTCGGACTGCAGAGTGAAGTGACGTCTCTATTAGTCCTAGCTGAGCATGCCAACATTAAAACCCCTGCATGTTCGCAGAGGAACATCCAAACAACACATAACAACACCAGCTATAGCAACAGCATCAGCAGCTCATGGATTTTCTGTTATGCGCTGCTCCTAATCTGCGTGCGACATACACAAAATTATTTTAGGATTGTAGTCTTAGCCAAAACATATCTGGCCCGTTTTAGTTGAGGCAATCTGATGGCCTCTCCTGAGTGAAGGAAATAAGGTTGGCACGGTTGGACGACAAAGAGGAGTGGCGGGGAGAGGGGGAGGGGAGAGAAAATGGAAAATTGACTGAGTGGCACATTAGCACGCTGTGATCTGTTGGGCTGAATCACTTCAAACCAGAGGTGGGCGATAATTGTCGACTGCCGAATAACTAAAATATAATAAGAAAGATCAATTATGCCATTTAGACAATGCCGTGACATTAATTACTTATATGTAGACTGCAGTCACAATTGCCAACAACTGACAATTCAACAATGACATTTATCTATTATGTTAAAACTAGTGTGAAATTAGTGTGAATTAGTGTGAAATCGTGTTTGACCCAGGTTGTGAATCTGGTTGGGAACTAGCAACCTGACGTGTCAGATGGTTTGATAGCCTATATTACACAGAAACCAAATCTGGGAAGCCAGCCATTGAAACTATTTGGAAACGGGCAGGCAAAACTTGGCGTGTGATTGTATGAACCATCTGTCTATATAACGTCTACTAACGGGTTTACGACACACCTAAATCACGCGTAGATGCCAGTATGATGCCGATTAGTCCGAACCACTGGTGATTTGAACCAAAGTGCATGGGCTTGAAGCCTGACTGATACTCTTAGAGAAGACATACTGGAGCTCACAAGATCACATCAACAGTCTCTGCAGTTCAGCTTGAGACCTTATTTGACTTTTTTAAAAATTATAATTCCATGTAGCTGTGCAATACTGCCTTCTAAGACTGGATGTGAGACAAGCCAGACATGTCCTTCATATTGCTCATGAGGTCTGCTACAAATGTATAAAGACTGCAAACACTATACATTACTGCATGTGCCAGATACCATATAGTTAAAGCCCTGTAGAAACACTGAAATGCCAATCCACCACACGTAACAGCATATTAGATGCAATACATTTGTTAAAAATGCATGTCTTGCCCCAGCATGCACAGAGACTGACGCGTAGATGTGTAGCCAACTTGCAACCAGGCGTTTCTGTAACCAGTCACCATGGAGCACGAGCTATACTCCTTATCCTGGAGAAGTCTGTGCTATAAATACAAATAAAAAACTACAATTGTAGCTAAATGGCAGACTGATAAATAATGATATGGCTCCAGCAAACCCACCTGTCACATGAGCGGATGGCGACCATTATTCAGTATATGTTTGTATGTACGTATGTATGTATGTACACACACACAAACACATTTGTCACAGCCATGCTATCCCTGGCTCTTCTGTGTCATCACCTGTGTCTCAACAGTACTGTGAATGCAGTAACATCGGGGTGTGCACTATATTATGTGTAAACACTGAGAGACATCCCTGTATTGTTATGCTAGTGCATTAGAGGGTCGATAATAGACAGGGTGATTTACTGCTGTATTGCTGAAATCTGCAGTGCAAATCTGCAACACTGGCAACAGTGTTATACGCATCACTCTGTGCTACTCTGGTATCTCTCCCTCTTTCCCTCTCTCTCTCTCCCTCATATCTAAATATGGTCAATATGCGCACCAAGACCAATGATCTGCAGTAATGTGTTCTAACAAGATGTTGACTGGAGGAATGGGGGAGGAAAATAAGGGAGATATTCCTATGGGTGGGTGGGGTTTATTATGCTCCAACTTTTTCTACTCACTCAATCCATATTTCCTTCTCTCTCTCCTCCCATCTTTCTCTAATCATTTAGGAGCTTTGAAAGACAGGGGGGAAACCGCCAAAAGCACAGGAATGCCAACTAGCATGACGTGAGCATAGAAAACATCCTCGCTCGGATTACCCAAACATCTGAGCCAGTAGCCGACCCAGGGAATGACATTCCCATGTTCCCCAATCCCCCTGACAGACAAAGCTTGGACAATTCAAAAGGATCTGACTGGGAATACTACATGACTGACAGGAAACCCACCAAAACAAAAACTTGAGCGCAATGTGGCTGTGTCATACCACGTTATTATAGGCCATTGTGTTTTTCTAATGCAGAGTTACAACAGCCTAATAGTTACCCTTTAATGAGGTATCCCATGAATGCCCCCTCCTCATCACATATACATTTTTAAAAAGGAACCACTAAAGCCCTCAGAGACTTTAGCATCCTTGTGCTTGACTGGAGATCTCTGCTGTTTCAACATTAGAGATCTACATAGCCGAGGCAGGCAGTACTCATTACAGCAATCCATGCAGTACTGAAATCAGAGGCCTTGCAAAGGAGAACAATGATATAGAAAGAACTAAAATATGCATAGAATGAGTCATCTCACAGGAATGTAACATCAAACCAAAACAACAAAATGTTTTTTAAATACATGCGTATAGGTATGCAGGTATGTCTCATTAATACGACTAAAGGCATATGTAATTAAGTGTGCATGTGTTAGGAGTCTGGGTTTCCCCAACTATGTTATACAGCAACCTTTACTGAGGCTAGTTACACTGCAGGAATGTAGATGGGAGTACAAAGCATGTTTAAACTCTCCCCAGGTTAACACACACACACACACACACACAGCAGGAATGTACAAGGAACAGAAACAGGTAGAAACACCATCCATGCATGAGGTACAGGCATATAAACCCACCCCCAGGCAACAGCAGGCGTAGACTCCTAACGCCTCATACGGTCAGCTAGCTAGAATGTGGCGTCAAACGCTAGTGTTAACACTATAGGGCTGGACCAGAATACTCAAGTATTCATTTGATGGGTAGGAACTCTGGTTTCAGTTTTGGAATTTTAATATTATTATTTTTGTGCTTATGTATCACAGAGGAGCAGAACCAAACGGAGATTCTGACAATAAATACATTCTCAAAGTGTCAATTCATAAATTAACAATTTCTGTAGCTGATGTGTAAAAATGTACACATTTCTTTACTTTTCTTGGCCAATGTAGCCCCTAAGACTAAAGCAAGAAATGCCTTTTGCATGAAATGACACGATACTACGAGACATCTCATAGGAACACTACTCTCCAGTGAAACAGCATAGTCTGCATGGTGAGGCAGTAGTTCTGTAAGTGTGTACCAACACAGCTTGGTCACTGTACTGTAGCTGTGCTCAAACAGAAAACAAGCAAAGGCCAATCAGATCCTGGCAACAACGTGAACCATAGTTTCCATTCAAATCTACAATCCATTCAGATGTGGGCTGCTTCCTTGGAAAAAGGATTGAAATCCAATAATCCCGTTTCACATTTGACAATGTGACCATGTCACCCACAATCATTAAACATTCTGGTGACTCACCTCACGTACATTTACACCCAGCCGCTCAGTTGATTTGGACATTCAAATGGGTCTCGCTGGGACAGAGAAGGGGGACGATGCTGCCAGTTGCTTCCATAGGACATGGAAATTAAATTGCCACCCCCCCCCCCATTGTATTTCCCACTGCTGAGTAAGCGCAGGCAGACCCCCTGGGGATCCAAGACTGCTCTCCATCACAGATAAGGGCAGATAGGGCAGGGGTGATGGATGTCTGAGCCCCAGAGAGATGACGCCATAAAGAGAAACATGAGCCTGCTAGTATGACCGATTGAGTGCATGCCACACGCGCGCACACACTCACATGCACACGCACGGGCTCACACACAAACACCTGTCATCTCCAATAGTTGTTTCTCAGACAATTCCTTCAAGACTTTGATGGTTCCAGATAATTGTATTAGTGGAAACTTAAGAAGGGGTCGTGACTTGTGATACACAATTTCTTTGTTCTATTATTTTAATTCAAAAGGTTAATTCAAGGTTCAATGTTTAGGATTGTTAAAATATTGAATATGTTATTGTCTTGGCCACTTGTTCTGAATGGACGACTGCATTTGTGGAGCGACCGTTTATGTGGATTTAGGTGGGTTAAGGGGAGAGGGGGGTCAGGAGATAGTTATAGGACTTTTACATTTAAAGAATAAAGATAGACTTAAAGGATGGAAAATTCTGCTTCTGTTTTCTATATATCAAATGCTACAAGTTAAAGGATCTGAGATTACACAGCAATCACCCACATCCCTATGATGTTGAGGGAAGGCATAATTGATGAAGGAAATACCACATAAAAATGCTCCTGTTCTGTACAGTATGTTCACTCAGATTATAAACTCAGCAAGAGGTAGCCTAATTCCCTTCTGCTAATACGGATCTGGGCCTACATAAAAACGCCTCGTGTCAAACATGCTGTAGTGATTTTCCAAGCAGTGGTTGAAAAGCTCAGGTCTTAATCACAAGAGGAATGCCTGTGACAGGACAGGTCGCGGCTCAGCACAGACTAGCATTTTCCTCTTCCTTAGCATCTCATCATTTAGCTCAGGCTTGCACAGCTGCGCCGGCACAAAGACACATACAGAAGACGTCTTTCTGAAGGCCACAGATGCCGTTCCTGTCACCACGCATGCTGGACTTGTATGTGCTTATGTGTGTGTAGCGTGAGACTTGATAGGCCCAACACAGTGGATGGATTGAGGGGAGCTGCATGGCCTGGTTCACCCTGGACAGTTCCCAGGGCAGACAGACAGGAAATGGCCACAGAGAATCCTGCGAGGATACAAACCCTCCTCTGTTTCTCTAAATCAAAACCACTATCACACACTGCATCCAAATGTCTAGCGCCCACAGGATGATCCAGCAGAGAACTGGAGGAAGATGGAGAGACCACAGGGCTCTGAGTGCTATATGGCCTGACCGCTTATTAATATCCCACTGCTAGGCCTACTAATGGCTGCAATGGGCCGCCTTATGGCCTCATGTTTGCATGTATGGCTTTTCTATTGTAAGTTGTATTATCATTGTGTAGCATAGTAAGTACCCAGACAAATGCAAATAAGACAGCATGGAGGATAAATCTAAGCTACAATACAAAAACAAAGCTTTTAAAGTGATTAATTATTCATCTTTTTTTTCCCGTTGCATTTGCATCCATTAAATCAAGGCAGTGTATACAGATACAAACTGACTAAGGGATATTGAGAACACATTTAGCAGGTATTAATGCAATCACTGTAGCATTGCATACTTAACACTGGAACCTAATGATGGTTGGAAATAAACGGTAATTAATTCCATTATGAGTTTGAGACCAAATATAAGTAGTACAGTAGCTATACCTGTACATTCCAGAGATAGCTAGAAAATAAAAGGATGAACTCAAGAGAGTACTTCAAATTAAAAAGACAGGAAGCAGAGAGAAAGAGAGAAAGAGAGAGAGAAACATTCCCTAGCTCTAGCAAATGCCCTTGAACCTAGCTAGGCACCAAAACAGGGACATGGTGACATACGCTTGGAGTCTGCCACATCAAATATTCAACGGATTATTGGGAGGAGGGCAAAAACAAATAATCCCTGCAGTGCCAACCTTAACCACTCTGATCTCTACTGTCCATCTCACTCACGCTCTCTGTACACGAGCATTAAACATCTCCCCGCCAAGTAGAAGTGGCCGATGCTGGCATAGCACAAATGTTTTGTTTGTTATTAATGCCCTGACGCCGTGAGGGAACATGGAGGTGTTTCAACAAAACAATGGCATCTCCATAATTGGGGCTCATTTCATCTTTCCCTTCCATCCTGCCATTTGAGGTCAGTGTCATTATTCCCTTCCTCTGGCTAATACTCAGTCCATTTTCATGATATCATAGCAATCACAATATTGTCCCTGTATCTTGATGCCAACAAAATAGTCCACACAGCAGAACATGTATTGTAGTTAGTGTCTACATTTTCACTTGTTGTTAAATCTACTCACCAAAATAGAAACATTGGCAGAAAAATAAGTCATTTCCACCCAATGCTCAGATAGGATGCTTTAGAAGCAGTTTCTCTATAGCAACCCCTAAATGGCCCCTTACATCGCTTTGATTACATGGACAAAAGGCGATGGTAAAAGTGGAAACTACTTGTCTTAGAAGGGTCTGATTCTCCAAGGCTGGGTGCTGTGGATACAAGCAGCTCATTGATGCCAGGCTCAGTGTATCACTCTTGACACACAGACTACTCCACTATAAGTGGGAACAAAGGGGCCAGTCCAAAACAAAACTGCCAATTAACAGGAATTTCTGCCTCAGGAACCACTTTCCAGCAATCCCATTGGAGCTAATGTGAACTTCTCTACTGTCCCGTGCTATCCCATGAATGCTTTCACTGGAAAGCATTCACAGGATTCAAAGCATTAGGCCTCATCTGTAAAGCCTCAATATGTCAATAAGAAGCCACAATGGAACCATCCAGTTCCTCATCCACCAAAGTACTCTTTGAAATGAAAGTGTCAATAGGTTATTGATAGTGTTGTTATTGTTGGTTGTTGTATGTGTTAGAGATCTGCCTAAGGAGGATAAATAATATTTAATAGCATTAACATGCATTTTTAAACATTCCCAATCCCAACACTGTTTATTAATACAAATGTATTACAAAAAAATAGTACAAAACACAAAGTAAAAGAAAAAAGAGTTTCAGAAGACCTCAGACCTTTGCCAGAAGAACAGAAAAATACAAACCAATCCATAATATGCAAAATGACTATAATGAATCACTAAGCAGTTATATTTTCTAAAGAATATAATAATAAAAATCAATGAAGCAGGAATAATATTTTGAGTCGGTTTACTGAGAATTTGTTTGCTGCATTTTGGTGTTTTAAATCCTGAATTGATACTGAATGTGCCACAGCCACATATACCA
The DNA here is from genome assembly GCA_026546735.1 of Forbesichthys agassizii. Classification (NCBI taxonomy): domain Eukaryota; kingdom Metazoa; phylum Chordata; class Actinopteri; order Percopsiformes; family Amblyopsidae; genus Forbesichthys; species Forbesichthys agassizii. The sequence goes on along the minus strand of JAODLL010000022.1, from coordinate 4,556,490 downwards.
AAAGTATCACTGTCGTCAGACTAAATACAATAACCCCTCTATAGTTTTTAGATTATGATGGGTGAAACGAGACATTGTAGGTCTGTAGATCTGTGGACCTACAGTGATACAGTGTATATTATAGCTTTTTTAACTAGTAATTGAAAATAAACATTGATGGACGATTATATATACAGACTGATAGACTGGGCAATAGAAACTGTTTACCCTAAAATGAAACTACAATGCAAACTTAAATGACATTCATATTTTCATTCAATGTTGTAGAATTAACTAATTATAATTAGTTAACTAGTCTACCATGATAAAATATATATACATATATATACACACACACACACATACATATACATATATATATATTTGTTTCGTGTCATCATGAGTGGGAGGGGTCCACCCATAAGCATGACACAGCAGCATTTCTTTAAAAATGCTGGGATTCTGAGAACACTCAAACTCAAGAAATGTGAAACCTCTCTAGCTTTCTTCAGGTAGAAACGATATGTTTTCAGAAACCTTCAGAGCTACAGTACAAAACACATTTTGTATTTTCACAAAGGTTTGCTTTAGACATATTTTACAAAAGAATACACTATATGCACTCTTCTGATGAGTTGTGTCATACAATTGTAAAAGCAGCAGTTTCTACTGTACCTCGCAAACTGACACTGTACCCTGTACTCATTTTTAATTACTCTCCAAACCCCGGATTGTCGGCCATTCTTCAAGAGACTCGAAGTTACTTACCAGATGTGTAGGAGATGGGATCTCTTGAGTAGATTGTTATGCTGACTAGACGGATGGTAGTCTACTGTACCATCGAAAAAGTAAACCGCTACGACGAGATGAGAGATCCCATTCAACTGGAGGGCTGGGCTAGAAAGGCCATGACGGGGAATACCTTAGATTTGCAGCTGTGAGAATAAGCTTCGACCGCTGCAAAGACCCTCGTGTGTAATGCGCCTTTGCGGTTAGTTCGAGGCTCTCCGAATGGATGGGTGGGGTCAAACTATGAACCATCATATGCCATTGCGTCGTACCACCTGCCAAATTACGCACCGAGAAATCACGACTTCGGGACATCAGGAGCGTTAAGGGGAGGGACAGGCAATGGGAGGGGAGTGAAGTAGCCTACTGGGCCAGCTCTGATAGGTTGTGCTTTTGAACAATAATCTAATATTTATACAAATAATATCTGAACAGTGAAATATGGAATTATGCTATGTAAGACCACAGAACCGAAGACGTAGCATGTTCTCCTCTCAATGCCAAGTAGAGTTGGAAGATCAAGGTGAAAGTGGGTATAGGTTCTATGAATAAAAATCAAACCTATAACAAGATTTATTGATATAAATTGAATGACATAAACATTTATATATTTGAAAATAGCAGTTAGATAGACTACTGTAGGTTACGTTTTTCCAGAAATAGGCTACCATTGTGTGACTTACAATATATAATAATACTTGTATAGGCTACTTGAAGTCTTTAAGTTTTAAAATAAGATCAAACTATATTTAAAGTAAATGTTAAAATTATTTAACATAGGGTAATGATAAGTTTCCCTCTTCAGCCATATTTGTCATAGTCTACTGCTGCCATCTACCGTTTACAAAGCCACACGACAAATGACTGCATTATGGATAGTGTGAGGTGGGAGACAAATAAACTATTTAAAATATTGCATTATTTCCCAGCAGTAAGATTTTGAAGAGGAACAACTTACAAGAAAACCAACATTTTGAAGGAAACATTCATAGACACTTACAAATAAATATAGATTTGATTGGATTTCAGATCTGGTTTAGTTTAGATAAATATCCATTGAACTTGTTATGAAGGATAAACATGCCAAGGACAAGCAAGGTATTTGTACATGGCCATGGATTGTGCTGACATCTGAGAGGAAGAACATATAAATTAACACTGCTAATTATATTTTATACTGTGTCAGACCTCATATGTACAGTATTCATGTATTTACTCTGGTTTAATATGGGCATATATGAAACTGTGATGGACGCATTCATTATTTTTCAAGGTTACTGTATATTATAAAGAATCACAATGCTTAGGCTTAGGCTTTTATAACTCAATAATGGAAGCAGATTAAGATAAAATCCCTTGCCTTTCCTGCTTTTATATAATGCCTTTCCACAATAATGTCATATTGGGTAAACACAGTACACTAATGACATTAATAGGGAGTTTTGGTGTTTTGATTAGCAAGCATTGATACGGAATCAATCGCTAATAAGTCAATATTTCCTTACCAGAACACCTATACACTAAAGACTCATTATTAGTTTGTTTAATTGGCTACACAGTTTACCTGTTAAACTGAACACACAGAACGACCTAACTTCTATACACACATTCACCTAATCTCCCTTTATCCTTTCACTCCTTCCATTATGCCCCATTGCCCATGACACATAATCAGTAGTACAACTGTCAATATTTCCTAACCAAAACACATACTAGTAAACCAGAGGCTCGCTATTAGTTTGTTTCGTTGGCTTCACAATTTACAGTTAAACTGAACTCACAGACAGACCTAACTCACACATTCACCTAATCTCCCTTTATCCTTTCACTCCTTCCATTATGTCCCATCGCCTGTGAAACCCCTACACCGTCAGTCCCTCTTGAGGGGCTCTGAGGGGCCCATGGGAAAGAGCACGTCGCTCTCCAGGGACATGCTGCTGCTGCTGCCCAGGCCGGCCATGCGGCTGCGCAGCAGGAAGTGTGTCCTCCTCTGCATCATCCTCTGCTGCTCCTGCTTCAGCTCCACGTAGGAGCGCGAGAAGGTGTGGAAGATGGAGGTGACGGGGAACGCCATGAGCAGGATGCCGCTAAGGATGCTGCTGAGCGCCACCACCTGGCCGGGGATGCTGCGCGGCACCATGTCCCCGTAGCCCACTGTCGTCATGGTGATGACCGCCCACCAGTAGGTTGCGGGGATGCTGGTGAACTCCTGCGCGCTCACCATCTCGTTCTCGATCAGGTAGAGCAGCGGCGAGAAGAGAGCGATGGCCACGCACAGGAAAAGGAGGAGCAAGCCGAACTCGCGCGTGCAGCGGCGGGCTGTCAAGCCCAGCGTCTGCAGGCCAAGGGAGTGGCGGGCCAGGCGCATCACGTACAGGATCCGTAACGCCCGCAGGACGCGCAGCACCAAGCCCACCTTGTCTAGATAGCTGTTACCGGATCCCAGGCGCTTTTCCTCCTCCGTGGAGGTGCTGTCCACCACCAGGGTGATGTAGTAGGGCAGGATGGCCACCACGTCGATCAGGTTCAGGGGCTGTCGGAGGAAGGCAAGCTTGCTGCGGTCCTGGATGAAGCGCAGGGTGAACTCCAGGGAGAACCAGGCCACGCACACGGTCTCCACTACAAAGATGTTGTAGCACATCTGGGAGCACGTGCCCTGTGAAGAGCAGGGAAAGAGGGTGGTTTGTAAGCGTTTGTAAACGTCGGAGGTCTCCACTAGAGGGAGCCACTTCATTGTGTATTATACAAAGTAGCAGTGAAGGTTTGAGTGAATGCTGTTGGAACTTAATGTACACTTGGACAGATGCCTGGATTCCCTCCAGTGGCTCGACATTGAATTAAAGAATATCTGTTCCCTTGCTGTACATTTTGTGACAGATGTTTGGGTTTTATATCCGTGTATTCTTGAAGAAGTAGTGCTATAAACTCAAACCCCATTAGGTTTTAGTTTGAGGATATCTCAGATGTATTCAGTTATTGGATTTGTTGAATTTCATTTCATTGCTAGATAGGACTCAAATAAGTTCATGGTTGAAGTTATGTACATACTACCTTCCCACGGATTTGAACATGGTTTTAATAATAAAATGAGAGTAAAACAACTTGAAATCAACAATTTGGAAGCAGCAGGAGTTGCTCATGCTGTCAATCATCAATCCAATACTGCTTCAAATTAAAAGGCTCAGCAGATCACTGTTGTATTTGCTTCAGGTGCAGTCTCATATGCACTCATTATCATAACAATTTTTTATGCTAGAGGCTTTTCTACTACATGTTTGCCGTATCACAGTTTTTTATACACTTAAACACTTCGTAGTAATGTCAATTTGTTTATCATCAGAAATGACAGAAACTGACAGCTGGCAGCTTGTGGTTAAGTGTTGTTTTGTTCACGCAGAACTCAGTACTGCTCTTGGAAACAGCACTGTTGTTCTAAACTCTCCAGTAGTGATAGTAATGCGCACAGCACGCACACGTGTGCACAGTCCCACATGTGGAGGATTTGAAGAAATAGGTTAGACACAACAAGAAGAGCTTGTAATGATTATGAGTTTTGATTTGTTTACTTTATCAGCAGTAAGCATTTGACTTTAGGTTGCAATGGAGTTCAAACTTATACATTTATTTTCATGACATTTTGTTATGCTACTGTACATCTGATAACAATCATTTAATCTTGAGAAAAACACTGGGTTTGAATTGTACAGTAGCCATATATATTCAGTGGTTCATTATCAAAAAATGACTAGAACCTTTAAATAGACAGCCGAAGAATCGCAAGCAGTTCAATCACTTTGGGAATATAAAATTAGTTCATTAAATTTTTATGAGTTTTATTTAAAGGTACAGCTTTAATCCAGTCAGGTGGCTTAAATAGTGTATAGTATGTGAGCAATTCTGAGGTGCAGTAAGCATCCTTGAAAAAACTAGCAAAAATATTAATATATAATCATCATCAACTTTTATTATCAGGCTCGTGGTCCATTAGAAACCATACAAACACAGACAGCAATACAACGCATACATCCAAAATGTAAAAAACAATTTGATAAAAAAGGGAGCATTCCCCCTTATTTTAAAAGGTTATTTTAAAAAGTTATACCAGTGTTTCCACATGGTTGACTGGTAACGTACAGTACCAAAACATGGGTTTGACAGAAGCATGATAATAGAGTTTTGAGAATTGTCTAGCCTCCAGATAAATTTGTACATCAGTTTCCTCAGTAAGGCATGAAAGGTGTTGACTCTTGCTTGGCAAAACAAGTCACTTGCACTACACCACCTAGGTCACCTGAGTAATATCCTCATGCAGTCATTGTAGGCAACCTGAAGTTTACGTATGCTTGCCTTTTTAAACGAAACCCATAAAGGGGAAGGATAAAAAACAGTGCAATAAGCTCTAAAAAGAGTTATCTTAAAATGGTCAGAACACATGGAAAATTTCATAGCCAACATGTTAGTTTGAGCATATAAAGAGCGACATTGTCTATACATGTCATCATCGTCAGACATTTGTTCTGTTAAAACGTGCCCCAAATATTTAGTTTTAAGACTAACATTTAGAACTTGCCCAGAAAGAAAAAATGTAGGAAAGTTAAGATTATTATCTGCTTTTGTTCTACATATCATGACAACAATATTTTTAGCGTTGTATTTGACGCCATACTTGGCACATATGTTCAGCAGCTGTTGAAACCCAGCACTGCTAGGGAACACAACTGCCAGATCATCAGCCTACATCAGATGATTTATCAAGGTGTTACCAATCATACAGCCAGTTTTGCAGTGTCTTAACTGTTCAGAGAGATCATTCATGTACAGATTGAATAGGGCCAGTGAATATAATATATATAACCGCTCAAAAATCTAAAAATGTATTGCATCATGCATCCATTTTGAACATTCTCTACTTTTATAAAACAGACATGAACCAATAAAGGTGCAGTATATGCCTACAACATAAGAGGCCAACAAAAATAAACATCTATATGTCCATCCATCTTCTCCCGCTTATCCGGATTCGGGTCAGGCAGCAGCTGCAGCAGGGGACCCCAAACTTCCCTTTCCTGAGCCACATTAACTAGCTCTGATTGAGGGATCCCGAGGCGTTCCCAGGCCAGTGTGGAGGTATAATCTCTCCACCTAGTCCTGGGTCTTTCCCGAGGCCTCCTCCCAGCCGAACATGCCTGCAACACCTCCCAAGGGAGACGTCCATGGGGCATCCTTACCAGATGCCCGTACCACCTCAACTGGCTCCTTTCGACACAAAGGCATAGCGGCTCTACTCCGAGTTCCTCACGGATAGCTGAGCTTCTCACCCTATCTCTAAGGAAGACGCCAGCCACCCTCCTGAGAAAACCCATTTCAGCCGCTTGTACCCGTGATCTAGTTATTTCGGTCATAACCCACCCTTCATGACCATAGGTGAGGGTAGGAAAGAAAATTGCTCAGTAGATAGAGAGCTTTGTCTTCTGGCTCAGCTCTCTTTTCGTCACAACAGTGCGGTAAAATGATTGCAATACCGCTCCCGCTGCTCCGATTCTCTGGCCAATCTCCCGCTCCAATGTCCCCTCACTCGCGAACAAGACCTTGAGGTACTTAAACTCCTTCACTTGGGGTAAGGACTCATTCCCTACTCGGAGTATAGGCACTCCATCGGTTTCCTGCTGAGAACCATGGCCTCAGATTTTGTGGTTCTAATCCTCATCCCACTTCACACTCGGCTGCGAACCAATCCAGTGAGTGCTAAAGGTCACAGATGCCATTAGGACCACATCATCTGCAAAAAGCAGCGATCCTCAGAGACCTAAACCGCAACCCCTCCCCACCACGACTATGCTTTGTTATCCTGTCCATGAATATCACAAACAGGATTGGTGATAAAGCGCAGCCCTGGTGGAGACCAACCCCCACCTGAAACAAGTCTGACTTACTGCTGAGAATACGTACACAGCTGACGCCTTGGGCATACAGGCATACGATGTTGAAGAGGCATGTCATCCAAGACATTCCCTACACATGCATCCTGAAATGCTAAAAAAATTACCTGTAAAAATGTAGATGTTTATCCAGAGTTACTGGTGGGTCAACCAACAGGTTTAGTAACAAATGAAAACAAAATGAGGTCAAAAGGTAGCCTTACTGCATGTTTACAACGTGTAACGGTACTCACAGCCTCCTCCTCCTCCCTCATGACCGGCATGGTGCTGATGGACAGGTTGACGGCGGTGATGGTGACGAACAACACCGACAGGCAGGCGAAGATCTTCCCGGGCAGACCCGAGTGCGGTCTCTCCACCATGTCCCTCAGCTTGCCCATGCAGCGGCTCCGCCTCGACTCCCCCTCTGCGCCGTGCCCTCCCCGGCTGCTGTCAGTGTCCAGCAGGTCGTCAAAGAGGTCCACCTCCTCCTCCTCGGCCCGCTCCATCTCCTCACACTCTTCGGCCCGCTGGAGCAGGCGCCGGCGGCAGCACCACTCCAGGTTCTCCTCGGCGATGCCCCAGTAGAGCAGCTCCTCCCGGAACGACAGCGCGCACATCTCCCTGAGAGACCGCAGCTTCCCCGCGCGCAGGAAAGTCAGGATGGTGCGGAACGCTCCGGGGCTGCGGTCGAAGAAGAACTCGTTGCGCGCCACGTCGTAATCGTCGCAGACGTGCATGATCTCGTCGAAGCTGCTGCACAGGTGCAGCTGGCCCAGTCGAGACAGGGGAAAGTCCTCTAGGGTGGTCCAGGGCAGTTGGTAGCGCAGGCCGCCCACGTTGATGATGGCGTGGAGCCCCCGCGCGCTGGAGAACAGCGTCTGGCTCGTGAACTCCGGGGCGCGCTGCGCTCTCTTGTAGAAGGCACCCTTTAGGGCCTCCCGCTCGTGGAGGGGGGGTGGGTTGAGGGATGTGTCAGAGGCGCAACTCAAGGCGCTGTAGTCATAGTCGGAGCCATCGCCTGCCAACAGGGTCATGTTGACTGTCGACTGACGCTCACATCACTGGCCAGAACCTCTCAGCACTTGTGTTAGCTTCAGTGGGACAAAAAGGACAACGTTATTATTATTATTATTATCATCACTGCATTACATGGCATGTAAAAAGATGCATCCTGACAAATTGGTCCCTGTTCAGTTCCTTGTAGGCTAACTGCCTGGAGCTTATGTGTCCTTTGCCCAATCATTTCACTGTCCAATGGTGGTGCGACTAGGTGTTGACTGCAGGTCAATGCTAGTTTTGAAATACATATTAAATTGTATAATAATATTAAGTCTTACACACTCTTATCATAACCATGGTCGGATATTATACTTGAAAGAGATACTCAATGATTTGTATCTGGAATTCCCCTCATGTTTGAAATGTGGTTGGCATTAGACATGTATTGTTTTGATTTGAAACTCAGAATGCATGCCCCTCAAAAGATCGTGGTGTAAACCTCTATAGGTGCTGTGGATAGGGTTTCAGAGCTATACATTTAGAATAAATTGGTAGACATGTCAAAAACATTCATCATCTCTCAGTGAGTGATATGCTCTGTGAGTATCAGCTCTGGTGTTGATTTACAAAATATTGCTCGCTTTCCTTATTTTTTAGCTAGCTCTCATTGAAACGCCTACAGCAGCTTCAATGCATTCCTTTAATTAATACAGTATACTATACAGTAAAGCTCAACCATTCTTTGATGTTGTGTTTGGCAAATTGCATTGAGCATGCACATATTTGTAAATATCAATGTACATTGTTTGGCTGGGTTATTTATTATTGTTTATTTTGAAGTCCAACATCCACACAGCAGTGCACATATTTTCAAACACACAGAATGTCAATTATGTTTGATGTTTCTGGAAGACTATTAATCACGCTGCTGAGAGTTCTGTTTCCTGGCTCTTGCTTGGTCCCAATATTTCAGTTGCTGGTAGCAGGATGTTACTTCAATGTGTTACCGTGAAACCCTTTGCTAAGAAGATCTGTGTTGCACACCAAATTCTAATAATATTGTATCTTGTCTCAGATGTATGCGTCTGACTAATTTGCCTTGGTAACACCATAGCAACCGAATACCACCACGAGTAGTCTGAGAGCATGCAAGAGAGAGAGGGAGAGCGAGAGAGAGAGAGAGAGAGGGGGGGGGGAGAATCTACAAGGGCAATGCTAAAAAATAAAGAAATAAAAATGTTTACATCAGCCCGTGCAATGAAGAGCATGTGGCCCGTGTCCAAACTAATTAAATCAATTACAGTGATTTAGGGGGAAGCAGGTTAGCCAATCACAAATTAATGTCAGTGATTGTCTTCGCTAGGCCACCAATGCCGGGTGGGAGAGGAGGCCCGGGCTTCTAAAACGGGTCTGTGAATACGTCAGTGGATGGTTATTAGGCACCTGCATTGTCAGTCTGTGTGAGCCCTTGATTACAGTCAACCCCCTGTTTTCCATCCATCAAATTAGAGTAAACCCACCCCAAGCTGTTCTCTGGAAGGCTCCCTAGTTTAACACAAGCTGGTTGTGCTTCTTGTTTGACCAAAATACATTGAAGAATATCTTATAGCATAATATACTGAATTTGCCTTAGGATGGAGGGACTATATGGCGATATGATGGTTATTATACAGTAGTAGGCTAGTAACACGTTCAGTAAATACATGTAATAGCACACACTACTGTAATTCAACAGACATGTGGTCCCACTGTGTATTTGTCAGACATTGTAAACCCCCCCCCTCCCCCTCTCTGCTGTTACAAATCCATAAATTCTTAGATTATTATTAACATGTGGTGCAGGTCATTGGTACGGCTACAACACATCAGAGGAGGTGGATGCTTATTGCACACAGGCCTACACTACTCCCCTCCCAGATTAAGTCACACGTAACTCTTTGAGGCATGTTTTTTTAATCGCTTGATGCTTTTACAGTCACAGGAAACTTTCTGATTTTTGTTTTCTCTCTCCGTTGCTCTGTTTTTGTGTGACTGAGACGTGAAATATAGCTACCCCTATCCCTCCCCTACCAAACCACCTCCATTTCTCCCTCCCACCAGATCGGCAAAGGTCTGGTCTCGGCTATGCCTATGCCAGCGCCATCACAGCTAAACCACAGGGCATGTACTCCAGATTGCCCAGTGAGTCACAGCTAGGGCTCTGTGAGTTTCTGTTGCCCGACTGCAGAGTGCAATAAATGCCTTTTCCCCCCACAGATCCCAGCTCTTGAAGAGTCTAAATGCTTTGGAGAGCTTCACAGCCGCCAGCACCAAGTGAACCAAATGTTGCTCTGGAGATTATAATGAGCATATAATCAACAAGCTGGCAGAACACATTCTGAGGCCGCACATTAGCGATGAATGTCGAATTCGATTTGGCAGCCTAAACACGTTAGCAAGATTAGTATTCAGTAAGCACCTTAAAATTTGTCATTGACAAAAAACGAATAGATATTCTTATCATAATGTTAATTCCTGTTCATTATGATTGCTGCAGTCAAATATGCCAGGATTTAACATGAGCAACCAAAGAGCTTTGACAACGTGAATTACTTATTGATCACCTAGGGATCTTCACAACTCTATAAGCACCATGTATTTCACAAAGAGGAAACCACTTACCAATTAACTTTTCAATTAGGATATGACTTCAAAGTCTGTGGTTCAATTCTGCTGTCTCACACATTATATTTGTCATCAGCTTTCAATAGGAAGGCATTTTTTTGCCTGTCTTGTCAGGATGTCTAGAAAGATTGTAGTCTACTAAGGGAGAGTAGGGATTTTTGTAAAATGTTTTGTTTCAGAAGCAACTTGCAGAATATTGCGTTATAGCTCTTACCTTTATTTGTCTACTGCCTGAAAATAGCAGTAGACAAACTAGTCCTTAATTGATGTCAAGTTCAAGTACAATGGGTTCCATTGTTACAACTTGCCCCAATACTAGGGTAAGTTGTAACAACCTGGGGTAAATTGTATCACTAAGAGTAAAGAAATCAAAATTGAGATCACACCACAGAATATGCATCTAAATCACTTTATTGTGCATAGATACACACACACACACACACGTCAACATCTCCCTGTGGATCACCTAGAACATATAGACGTGTGAATTAGAATGGGTTAACCTAGACTGTTCTAGAAGCTACAGCAGGCCTATTTGGCTGAATGAAGAACAGCATCATTGTGTTCATTTGATATTGACAGTGTGCTGATCCCTTTAACATTAAACAGATTTCTTTGAGAATATTAGCTAGGCAGAGAAAATGTGTTCATAATAAGGGTTAGTTGTAACATGTTTTAATATGGGGTTCAACCATCTTCCACCAGTGGTTTGAAATTAACATATTAAATGCCTCATATAGATTTAAGAACCTACTGTATATTATACAGTAGCTTAATAGTTACATATTTGTAACTTCTAATTCCTAACAAAATAGAGTATTGACTTAAAAATAAAATAACTTTTCCCACCATGAAAATCAGTTGGTGTTTTGGCTGTAAAATCTGCATTCTTCATTCATTTCACATACAATACCCTGAAGGAAGTAGTCATTGGTCACATACTTGGTTGTCCCTTCATGGTGAAAGTGATGCTGTCACAGCCATCCATTTGTTGGTTGTGATGTTGGTAATGTCAATATTTCACCACAGTCACCGCAAATGGTATATACAGTAGGCCAGGCAAAGACCGCTTGTCCTTCTAAGCAACCGGTTATCTTCTTTTACCGTTTAAGTGGTCTGTTTTTCTCTAATGGACTATAGTATAAGAGTGGCATTTCCAATGGACAAGTTACCACATGAACTTGTCATTCCTTTATTTTGTTTTTGTTTCCTATTATACGCAAGTTAAATGTTGAAATAGCCATGCATGACTAAGAGAAGACATTATAAGACCTTTTCTAACTGAGTTGCATTGAACGCTTGAATACAAAAAATTAAACGGTGCTTCTCTGTTTTAAGTGGGTGGTTTTGATAAGAAGTAAACACATCAGAAGAAGAATCACAAACATCTCCAGGGCAGAAATGTGCTTCCCAACACTGTGGTCCAGCTTGATACATATCTTTATTTATCTATGAGTAACAGACCTATGAGTAAGAGAAGAGGCCTGTGCATTGATGCTGGATTTGTGGCTATTTTATATTCCCTCTATCATTTCTACTCTTTTTTTGTCTTAGAATACACACTATCCCCCTCACAGATTTAAACCAAGAGTATCATTACAGTATGGGGAGCTCAATAAAGAAAATAAAAAATCCTTCTGGGTATACGTTGGTCTTTCCATAAACCTTCACGCATTATTAGGCTCCGGCACTCCTCAATCACTTAGCCCTAGCATCTGACTATATTTATTGAGCCACTGAAACAGATCACCTTAACTTTACCTCAGCTTGACACTTCACGTTCACCCCAGAGTGTCATTGGCTGCGAAAAAGAACCAACATCTCCGGCGCCATGTGGGATTATTCTCTCAAAGTGATAATCAATTCAACCCTTTTGAAGAAACCTGGTGTAAATTGATGCTATGGAGATTTTGATTTGTATGCGAGGGATGAATCTAGAAATAGATGCAAACTTGTTTGCACCTCAGGATATTTGCCAAAGTTGATGATTTCACACTTAACAGTTTGTGAGCATTCAGCTTAACCTGATTACATAAAGATGAGAAAGCATGATATCTGAGATATAAGCCAGTAGCCTAGCACTCGACTCAATTGCTCTGAGGGGATCAAAACCATTTCCGTGTTGCACTGTTGACTAGGTATGTGTTTGCGGGCAGACCCACTATCATCAAATTGAGATGTAGTCTCTGTCATTTTCCTATAACCTGTGTTTGAAATGATCTCAACACCACACCTTAGCAAAGGTTCCAGTGGTGTGAAGCAATGCGGTATAGGCTAGAAAAACATAGATCAAAGTATTTATGGACTAGAAGTAACAAAGCCATCCACTCATAACACCATTATTAGATTGGGTCTTGAGTAGATAAAATGGAATAAATTACGTTAATCTATTTCACACACATAGCGAAATGGATGTCATTATTGTTATTGGGATCTCTCTCTCTCTCTCTCTCTCTCTTTGCTTTTTACTAACTTTGTTGGTATAGGTATAGCCACAAATGTTTCCTGGTGAGCCTTGAAAATTAGAGCTTTCAGGGTTCGAGACATGATATGTTTAGTGAAAACAAGGTGGATATGCTATGAATACGCTTAGAAAACCAATAAATAAATACATAAAAAGTACAACAATAACATAACAGAAGACCTTGGTGGACAAACGCACATTTCAAAGGTCAAATTAAGAGCCACAAATGGGATTTTGGAAAATGAATTAAACAATCTAGTCCTTGTTTTGCTTTCGAATCACATCCATCAGCCGATTTATATTGAGTGCGAGTTCTACAAAAGATCTCTGTGTGAACCTTGTGTAGCGGTGGCCAGCCGGTAGCTGTGCGGTGCTAATCCTCACTCTCCGACACCTCATAGGACGTTCTGGC
>JAODLL010000022.1:4524529-4543162 GCA_026546735.1 Forbesichthys agassizii | reverse complement strand
ATATGGATATATATATATATATATATATATATATATATGTCTGACCATCTGATGGGCCAGGAGTAGCAGGCGGACCTGACCTCAGGGTGGGCCTTTTGGAGAGGGCGAGAAAATGGAAAACAAGTGAGAAAGGCTTAATTTCCACCAGGTTCCCATTATCAGCAATGACAACAAATGAGGCCTTGAGACGTTGCCGTGGTAACGCAGTAAAACTACAACAGTGTAAACCTACACCCCAACTAAGGTTCTCCAGTCAGACATAAACATGAAGAAAAAGAAAATGCACCAACACTGTCAGCACTCCAAGAAACATACTAGGAAACAATTTTCTCTGAAAACATTTAGTTAAATAGTTTTCTGTTTTGACAATATGCCTGCCAAAGCTAAGAGACAACACTGTAAGATACCAAACTAATTTCAGAAGCCTACAGTCATCAAATCAGCATGTGTGCGTGTGTGTGTGGAAACCATGTCCCGTGTAAACACATATCTGTTGAGGTGGTTAAAACCAGAAGGCCATGCGGTAGACTTACAGCAGGAATTACAGCGCAAATCTGCAGCATTGTACAGGGCATGGCGTTTGTTCAATCTTACAGTGAGCCTAGTACAACACAACACAAGTCTCCGCAGTGCATTTGACAGTGTTGTTGTAGGTGCACAGTAGCAGTACCAATGCTATCATGCCAGTAGCAAATCATCTCTAGACTAATCCAGAGCAGTCTCATTTTCATATAACTAGCTTGAGGCAATAACAGCAGTATCTCTATCTACAATGACTAGGAAATATCAATTACTGTGCACGCAAAACCCACACATAAAGCTGCCTGAGGCTTAAACACCTGCAGTAGCTCTAGAGCTCATTTACATCCTAACATGTTTTCTCAGGCCTGTCTCTTTCTTTGTATTAGCAATTGAAGCGCTTTGGATTTCACTGTTAGGAAATACCATGTTCACCTAAAGAGCATTAAAGGATTAGTAATAGGCATTAAAGCTGCTGTATGTAGGATTTGATAGGTGACTAGAACTAGCTAAAAAAAGAAGTAATAATAATAATAACCCAACCCTCTGGTCTGCCATTGTGAAGCCCATTGACAAATTTGCTCTAGCTGTGTGCACATTCATGTGATTATTGGGGAAATGAGGATATGATTGGTCAGAACTCTTAGCTGGGTAGCTGGTATTATCTATATTTACACTGACTCATATAGAGGAAGGGGGTTGTCAATCCGAGCAGATATATACGTACAGTACTCCCAAAGCCTTTCACTCTCTCTCATGGCTCTCATATGCTATCTACCTGTACATAAATATCATACTGCACTTATCTCATATCTGTATTTTACTGTGGTCTTCTATTTATAAAACGCACCAAATAGGTGGAGCACTCCTAATTTTGATGTATGAAGAGAGATACAATAACAATAACGTTTATCCATAACCACTAATCCATATTTTGGTAAAGTAAAGTCAAACATATTTTTACAGCCCATCTATATACCAAAAAATAAATAAACTAAATTAGTGGGTGTATGCTTACGGAGTTACCCTCTAATTAGCTCCTTTCCTGAAGCCTAAGTCAGTGTGAACGCTACCTTCAAGTGAAACGTAAATCAATACATCTACATTCTGCTCATACCTGGATCACAGGATGGCCCCCGGTGGGGGCCTTGACGGCACCCCTGCTCCCCTCCGTCTCATAGTGGGCTCTGTGGTGGGGCCTTGGCTGCACCTCAATCTGGAGCTCATACTGGTCTGAGCAACTGGGAATGGGCCACTCCAAAGGTGGCAAAGAAGCCACAGGGATACTGGAATGACAGTAAAGACAGCGCTCTAAGATGACATAGTGTGTAAACCTTTCATTGCTGACTGTGCATGGGTATTTTTACATTCATTAATGCTGCTGCTATAAATTCAACACTGTATCTAAATTAGACAGGTAGCAAATACTATAACATTAAACAATAAACCAAAACAAACTAACTGCCAACCAACTACCTACTTATTACAACTACTACTATTACAACTACAATGACTACTGTACTAATTGGCTAATGTGGCACGTAGCACAATATTAACCAATTACACGCTAATACGCTAAGCTAGCTGTTAATTCTTGTTTTATGGCATTATTACTGTTATTATCACTACTGTCACTTGTTACCATGTTGGTCAACAGCAATTCCCAGTATATGTTTACCTGCATATACTGGAAACCACCTTGGGCCAGATGGTTGGGATTACAAAGAAAGAGTCAGCGCCAGGCTTGGTCTTGACGTCCTGGTCGCATGACATCATGTAGTTGCTGTCCCCGTGACTCTCGGGGTAGAGGGTGTACACCTGGTTGGTGGTCTTCACTATTTTGGTGGGCACCAGGCTGGGCTGAGCACTGCCAAAGCCATTCTGGTCGCCGTGATGGTGATGGTGGTAGTTTGCGTCATGGCCGCCGTGTGGGGAGGGGCTGCGAGAGCGGTGCCCCGGGAGCAGCCCGGGGTTCCTGTACATGTCGTAGGTGCGCTTGCCCTGCGGGGAGGCAGAGCGCGAGCCGGGCCTGGGGGAGGGCGAGTGGGGGCCCGGGCAGCCCTCCTCGGCCAGGCTGGCGCGAGGAGAGGTCCCCGGGGAGGTGCGGGGGGAGCCCGTGTGGATGTTCTGCAAGCGGGGACACAGCTCTCCCGCCGTCTGCCCGTTGCTGGGGGAGACGCAAGGGGACGCCCAGGGGGAGTAGCTCTCCGAGTGCCAGCTGGTGGAGGAGGTGCTACTGGCCGGGCTCAGGCACTGGGGTTCGCGGTACGTCTGGCCTTCGTGGCCCGGCACCGTCAGGGTGGGCCGCGGGCTAATGTTCAGCACCTGGCTCTGCAGGGAGTCTCGCCCATGGCTGTAGTGCTCGCGAGAAGGGGTGATCTCGATGCGAGGGCTGAGGGCTAGCCCCCCCGGCCTGCTGCTGGTGCTCTCCAGGTAGCTCCTGGCCGCCTGATGCTCATAGCCCAGGTGGAGCTGCCCGCTGTGCTCGCCGTAGGCAGGGCTGCAGGACTTGATGCCGCCGTACGGGGACACCTGCAGCGGGTACACCTGGTCTGACTCGGGGCTGAGGACTTTGTGAGACGCAAGGTTCGGGTCATCTATAGACAGCAGAGGGAACATGGATGGAGGATTATTAGATGAAACCAAATTTAGTATATTTTATTTGTGATATTTGAGCAAATATTCATTTCAATTAGAGCAAATATACAATAGCCATTTAACAAAAATTGGCTTAGGCATATATATTATCCTACAATAAGAGATTTATCAGTTCATGAATTTCACAAAGTAGCCTATCAGCCTAATGAAATGTTAGTAGTTAACCACAGTCCATTTATAAAGTCATTGTAGTATTCGATATGGCAGCTTTCTATAATAGAACATGAACTTCCTGTTTCTATGTTGTTATTTGTTTGTGGTTTGTTTGCAGGCATAACTTTCCTTATGCTATATTTTATTATGCACAGCAAAGGTTACAGGGTTATAAAGATTTGATTTCACGACGCATCCCTGAAAAGGCTCTCGTCTCAGACAAACCTTGACCATCCCCGGTGAAATCATTGCAAGGCGGCTCGTATTCAAACAGATAGTCAAACTCCAAATCCTCATCGGGGCAGTTCGGTCGACTGAGTTCCTCCACCAAATCTTTTTCGTCGTAAAACGAGGTCATTTGTCTTAATTTAGTCGACTTTCCCGGTTCAGTTTAAAGGAAATAGACTCATAATTGAGTTTTTTCCCCCCAAAAATAAAAATGTAGGTTATTATATTCCGTCGGCAGAGGCCATGCGCTGTGGATGCGGTGGTTGGGGAACCTGTTCTCAGTGTGCCAGTGATGCATCAGTGAACAGCGAGACGAGCGAGCTGACGAGGGGTTGCTTTTTCAACTTATCTCTACATTTTCATTCGAAGGCGGGTCTATTTTCATACACCGAATGCAAAATAAATGAATGTGCATCATATCACATCCTTATGCGACGAAGATGATCATGGCCAAAGAAAGAAAAAAAGCTTCAGATTGTTATGTTGACCCAATGGGATATTGTGCCATCCCCTCATTGACATTACAGGCTAATGCTGCCCCCGGGTGTTTCGTTGCACTTACGCACCAGTGCATTTACTGCCTATCTCTTCAACTGTCAAATAGTCACTATTGCTCTGGGTGTGGCCTAATATGCATGTTAGCCTGTAGGCCTGTGTATTAAGTTGTGCATTCATTTGTGCTGGGTTTATAATGTTTTCAGACTGAGAGGCAGGGTAAAATGATGAATGAGTAACCTTTTAGTTACATGTACATGATTACATGAGTACATGATTATCTTGGCCTAAAACCAATTTTCTTCCCTTTAATAGTAGGTTCTGCCTGTATGTTTGACTTAATGAAGTTGGCTTCACCAAACCATTTTACTGGGCAGACATATTTTGATATAACCCACCTCCTCACAGTGAGCCCATAGATCTGTGATGAAGTTGAACAGAAAGGCCTCCCCTGTTCTATTTTGTGCCACCACCCAGGATATCATCAGTCAGCAAAATGACCCTTCTGCACATTGCAATGTATATTTACATGAAACAAAGCAGCATTTGTAATGTGTTTGTCTATTAGAGTATACTTAATGTGTGGTTTCATGAACTGTAATAATCGAATTATCTTACATTTTCAATATTAAAGTATACCATACAAATACGGTACCCTAAACGTGAAATTCAGGTAGTTTTATTTCTCATGTTTGTTAATTAAGTTTCCGTGCATCTGAATCATGCAAAAGCGTGTTATTTGATAAACATGCTTCCAAATAGGCACCCAGTAATCATAAGACAGAAATAATGTCCTACATTATTAAAGGAGACGTAATGCTTTTTTGTTAGTGAAGTCCTGTAGCATTTTAGCATTGACATCTAGTCTGTTAAATAAATGCTCTAAATGACCGATTAGTTAACTGTAACTAGGAACCTCCCACACACATTGTTGTGTTTTGACACATGCAACTCTAGAGGTACCCCATGCTGATTACACACAGGTGGGTCACTGCACACCGCGCCCTGACTCATAAAGCTTACACCTTATAGTAGGAAGCACATTCCAAGTCAAACATCACATGCTGCCACATTAGGCACACACACACACATGAAGGACTACTCTATCGATTGAAAATCAAATGGTTTCATTACCAGATAATCACAACACTGAAGCACGAGCAGCATCCATACCTTGATCCATCGACCTCATGGTGTGGTACTGTGCCAGTCTCCAAGTCTCTCTAAACATTTGGAGAATACGTGGAAAAAGCTGTATGAAAGATAGAAAATCACTCTCTCCTAATAACCATAGCAGAAGAAACCTCTTTGGTGAAAAGACAAAAAGTAGTAATGAGATAAAGTTGACAATCTTCCTTGATGTTAAAAAGCGTGTTGGTGCTTTAAGAAGCACAGTTCCCTTTATATGTTCAAAACATCTAACTGCTTCAGCTACGAGGGCTAGTTTTGGTATGAAGTGCCTTTCCTAGCTCTGAGGATTACTGGAGGATCAAGAGCGGCTTCCTTCCCCGCTTGGGTGTTTATAATGGTCCAATGCTGTAAAATAACGGGATTCCCTCAGTGTTTCCTCCTGTTTATGCATTTTGCCATGGAAACCTGGAGCCGGTCCATCTCGGAGACTCAGGGCTTTCCTGCAAAGCCCACTCTCAGGAATCTATGACGTCTCCAGATTCTGCGCCAAGGCATTTCTGCGGCTTCTCTCAGACAGTAGCACACAAGAACTTCATTGTGGGGATGAAGAAATTACTGTAGGACATAGAGGCTGAGAAAAAAAAGACAAATAGTTCTGTTTGATACAGTATACTCTACGCTGACATGAAGTTACATACTGTGTGAAGCCTGGTACTGTGTATTCAGCAATCTGTCTGCCAACATTGTAAATGATCGTAGAGTAGACGGACTGCTCCAAAATGTTTATTTGATTTGTGGTAATTATGGACCCAGGCGAATAGCCGTTTGAAACCTGGAGTATAGATTCCCATTGTTTCCACTGGGGTCGCAGTTATCTATATCATCATGAAAACTTTATTTGCCTTTATTAATTATCATAGCTAGATAATTAGAATGGTCTGACTAAGAAAACTAGAAAGACTAGATTGACCACAACAATCCTGAGGATAGATTTTCCATTGCAATAGAACTTATATAAGGTAGCATCTGTTGGGGGTGGGGAAAGAATAATTTTGGATGCAGCTCATGCAAGCATTGCAAGTGTTTCCTTTGAGACACCAAATCTAGATCTATATGTATATACTGTATATCAATCTATACACAGTATCATTGGAAATGTCAAACTATTGTTTTTATTTTTCCTAAACAACTCCTCCCCTCATGTTCTTTAGAATAAAAAAGTAGGTGATGTCAAAGAGTTCATGTTCTAAGGCAGGAGACATACAGTAATCCACAATAATTTAGCATTTCCATTAATACAGTGGCCCCAATAGCCCAAACTAGGTGATCATGGTGACTGCAATGCATGAGACCCATGGTTTTGGGGTCAACTCTCTGATGGATGTCGTCTCCCAGATGTAAATTCCTCCACTGCTATGGAACACTTATGCAATTGAAATTATGAATTAGTAAATGAATGCGGCACACGTTTGAGAAAGTAAAACTAGAAAGGAAAACTGCCTCCATCCAGACAGACGAGTTTGCTCTTCTGTTTTGTTTAATTTTTCAGTTTTATTTGTATTTTTTTGCTTGCAGAACCCACTTTTTCCAAGGTCATGCAGTATTTTCCACTGTGCACTGTAAAACAGATCATTGAGTGTTGTCTGAGTTTAGAGGATTGCCTTTTTTCAGTTTACTGAGTGTAACAAGTGTTATTAGGATTTTAAATCCAAACTGGAACCGTGACATGGAAACGTGATATAACCATATAATATTAATATTTCCAATTAAGCATAGATTGTTTTGTATCTTTTTTTTTTTGGTCAGTTTGATTTGACTTAAACATTTCTTGATTCCTCAATTTAGTATTTAATTAGAAGTAGATGGATTCAATTGACTTCAAAAGAAGATAATAAAACAATCACACAGAAACAGATATACAACCCAACAAAACAGTTTTTTGAAGATAACAGCCTATAATAATGATTTTTGTTGATAGCAAGCTCACCGATTATAATTTCACATAGGAAACTGCTGGTGTGTTATTGTGCAATAAGGAATCTTATTTCCTTCCTGCCACAACTTGTGATCCATGGAAAAAATTTCCCTCCTTTTTCCAAATTGTATGAACTAATATTTCCCATCAGTATGGAAACTGCATACATCTACAAATGTCTTGTTATGTAATATGATTCTCATCAATCTTAGTCTTGTGGAGAGATGTGTATTAGATATGTCCATGTTAAAATCCTACAATACCAACGCTATTATGTGACATAATTTTTCCAAACCCTTGTATCTTACAACAACAATAATAAAACTTAATAAATGTTATGATTCAGCAGTTCAAGAGAGTTAAAAAATACAATCACACACCCATGTGTCAATATAAACCATCCTCACAAATCCCCACTAATCTCTCAATATTCATCATTAATATTTATCATGCTCAAGCAAAAGGGTGTAAGCCATATAGCAAGGTATTCACCAGTGCCATACGCACAATAGAAGTGTAAATACATCCAGACAGCCCTTCCTTAACAGTAGTGCTGCTTAGACAAATCAAAGCATTCCAGCCACACAGCTATAAATAGCAGCAGATGAGGGCGTGTATTCATGCTAAGCTTGAGCCTGTCACCACCAATATCCTGTGTTTACACAGAGCAACACAAGTGTTTAGTTATTTTCTCTTATTAGCAATCTATCAGCATCACAGATGCTCAGTTTGTATATTTGTGGTCTATATGTAAAATTTCTAGGGTATAAGATTAGACCATTATTATAAACTCCACGGGTCTTTTTTACCTGTGACCAAAGCAACGAACCACCACTAAACCACATAGGCTACAAATATGCTAAACAATTATAAACAGCATTGATAAAGTATGCACAAAGACAATAAAAAGTTATTTTAATTAATTTTAAACAATTCTAAGATAAATCATAGCATCCGCCCCCCAAAAGCATGTGGTGACCCTCCAGAAGGTCCTATATAGTTATATGGTTCCAACTCACTAATACACCATAACCTCATGACCTTAGCTAGGAGGACACTGAAGCACATGGCCCTAAAGTCAGGTAGAAGCCTAGTATACTACAGCAGTCAAACCTGTTGATGTTACATTGGCCTGGATGTTGCCCATATAGGTTTGACAAGGTTCCATGGTGTTTTTGAGGTTAAAGCCAATCTGAGACCTGCTACCACTAAAATGCGTTTAGTGGCGTAGTCTACTCACATTGTTGCACAACTGACGGAATACTTTGTTGTCCAATTATGTTTGGAGCAGCATGTTAGCCGTTACACAAACTGGAAACAAAATGAAGTGCTAATGATAAAAATGCATTAACCTGATAATAATTAGCCTGGATATGTAATGGGCAACTCACAGCCTTAAGCCAATTATTTTATTTTCAAAACCACAATCCGGTAAAATGCACAGTAAAATTCAATGTTTACTATGACTCCCCTCCATGATTGGATTGTGGATTTGGTGGTGGCCCAGTAAAAAGAGGGGAGCTCCAAAGATTTCTTAAAGCTTGGTGAGAGACCTCAAATGTTTAGGATAGGCATCAGCTCTGTTGACTCTGGAGTGGAATTTTAGTTTTCATGAGACTGATTAAGTTAAATGGCTTCTTTTAATTGCATAAACTACACATGGCAATGGAATAAGAAAATAAATAATAAAGAAAATGGATTGAATATGAACCTTGTATAAACAGTAATGAAGCTTGACTGTTTTTTTTTAATGATTTGATGATTGAGAAGCTAGTCTAGCAAAAACCACCTTGTTATAAATACATAAAGTTTTGATGAACACATTTTCATCTTCATGAAACAAACCATGAACCATGGTTTGTTTAAAAAAATAACATGTCTAAGTGACGTTAATATAATTTAACATGCATACATGGATCGCTCCATGTTGAATTCAGGTCAGTCTAATCAGTACTGTGTGTGTTAGACGGTGCAAGACGCTGTGAGTTGGTTGCCAAGTGGGTTGTAAATATAAACCGAGCACACACTCCAAGCAACAGGGACTCCCTCATCTGGCTCAAAGAGGCGAAACACACAACACAACAAGACTAAAGCTTTATCTGCGACTTAAAATTTTAATGGAGAATTAAACCAATACAGAACAAATAGGCTCAACTCTTGAGAGCAATGTTTCCCAAAGCTAAGGCTAAATGTAAATATGCAATGAAAAAAAAACAAGAGATTTATTTGATCATCGCAATACTAACATAAGTTACGATAACACGACCCCTGTCTATGTTTTGCCAATCTGAGTGCAAGTGAAGTTACAAAGTTAATAAATAAAGCAATAATAAAACAGGTTATTTACAAGAAGGGTCACAATGGATTGGCTAAATACAATTATTTTTTTATTGCCGTTCAGGCTGATTTGACATAAAAAGTTTTTTTTTTACCAAACTGAACATTCCGAATTTAACAGCGTTAAGACATAAACTTAACACATTTAAAGCATTCATGTATGGTGGTAATGGCACATTGTATCGCTTTAACAAGGAATGATTTCAGAGTCTTATCAGCAGCAGATTCTACTGTAGACTTCCTTTAGCAGAAACATATAGGTACATAATTACTACTAGTTATTATTTACACTACCATCATCATACCAGTGGTCCAAAGGGATGGAATTGAAGTATTTCATTTTGTACTAAAAGTAATACTTTTGAACATGTTCACATTTTTCAGAGAAAGAGTGATTTGTTCTTTTGCAGTCACAGGTCGTGTGGGCCTAGTAGCAGTGAGAATTGAGGGGGCTAGGAGTTACAGAACAAGACAAGCGCAGCTGTACATTGGTGAGGGTTTCTCTTCTGGGCTGCTACTACAGTGAGTCATCATGCAATGCTACGGCCGTCCAATCCAACAGCAGCCACGTGACGTTGCGCTCCCGGGCGTAGATGAAGCCCTCCCAGACGCCCCGAGCTGCAAATAACACAAACGGCTTGGGGCTCCTTGGGCTGCCGTGACCACGCTCCTCAAACGCAAACAGACTTAGCCCAGTCCAGAGGCCGAGACAAAGGCAGACTTACGATCAGAGAGCATTGGTCATGCTAAACTAACAACCACACAACCGCCATCATCATGTCGGCCTGTAGCACTGGGGTGACGCACACAAGTACACAAACGGTCAGACGTGTGTTTAATGCAGAGTCTGGTCAGTAAAATGCTTTCCCCATATAATTCTCAAACTCCAATTAGAAATTGCCGTTTAGGGAGAATGTGAATCAAGACCTGAGAAAATGCCACGTCAGTCTAGCAATAAAAAGAAAAACCTGGCTACTTAAGATCTGTCTGGAAAGATGTGTATTTCCAGCCAAGAACTTGATTATATACCTGAAGAGCTGAATGAGAAGTTGTCTGAAACCAAAACAAATGCCCCTCTAGCTTTATAATGGGTTTGTAATCTACATTACAAGACACCTGTAAAACCCATTTTGGACACTTTTTAGTGACTCATCTCCATCAGGAGACTTAAATGGTCGTACGTCTCACCCGTGTATTGATATGTCTCCATTTGAAGAAAATGTTTTATGCTCTCAAGTATGTTGTTCCTATAAACTAGCAGCAATAGCAAAACATTTTCCAACCAACACTAGACATGCCCAACTTTGCATCAAACACGTGAATAAGAAACACTAATACATTTTTGTAACATTGTCCAAAACGCTTCCAGCCAACCAATTTTCTCCCATACAGAACTCTCCAGAATAAATGAGATTACTTAATTTCCCTGGTCCAAGCGATGCCTGTGTGAGATGAGCAAGTGGGCGTGTTCGTCTGTGTCCCCAAACAAGACTGGGAGGATAGGGGAGATGGGGGAGGGGGGGCTGCGATGCGATGCGATGGAGCAGCTCCCCTAGCTCTTTAGGTGGTCAGCTTGGAGTAACTGGGAGGAGAGAAGCGTCTGCGCAGGTACTTGAGGATGTAAAGGGGCAGACAGCTCACTAGGGTGATGACTGTAACCTTCCACAGGAATGACACCGTGGTGATGAAGTACACATCTGGCACACAGACAAAAGGCACAGGTCAGAAGGCCGTACATGCACTGTACTAAGAATCAGTCAGAAGGCATAGTGTGTGGTGTGTGTCACAAGGGGCAGGTTGAGCACACGTGGCGGGCCTGTTAATACAGCATTATACTTTGTCTAGTTGTATGCCACAGATTGGCAACCAAATGGAATGTTAGCTCGGCTTTTGCTGAATGTAGTCCATCTTAACAGGTTTGTCATGGCGACTGGAGAGTAAATATCGAACTTGACCTATTTTGAACCCCACAAGATGCTTTTAAAATCACCAAAGCAGACATCATACAATGATTATATGATGTCTATGTTAACATGGATTCGCATCAGAAAATTATTCTAAGAAATATACTGAATTTACATTTGGGAAATAATTATACAGAATATACATAACATGTGTTTTATATACATTTTAGACAAGAATAATGCTCTGCAAAACTTTTTTTTTTTTTTTTGAATGCCATCTAAATAGAGTGTCCAAAAGGGTACATTTGACCACATTCCAGCCATGATATTCAGTGGTCAAGATTGCAGTCTGAAAATGCAACTCCACACCCCATTTAAATGCCTAAAATAAATGTTTGGAAAGCTCCATTTGAGTATTGTATGTGTCACAGGTCTCGATATGGCAGGACTAAAACTGGCATTATTTTAGTCAGGTGTGTGGCAACAGAAGGACTGAAATAATCAACACACAAGGCCCGTCACTGTAGAATGGCTTCGTACGTTGTGGCTTTTTGACAGTTGTCACACAGGAAACAACAAGATCCTATGGCATTTCCTCTTAGGTACTACCGTAGGCCCATTACTGCTGCACACAGGACAAGTGGTCAGTGTGTTCAGCTTAGGTCTTCCTGACATCCTAGCAAACAGGACTTAGTGGACACTAGAGAAATGGCATGAATGACAGCCACAGCTCCCATCGATGCATGATGACGTAGTACTTCAAGGCCAGGAAAGGCCTGACACTATTAATCAGTCAGAGCCTGTGCTGAAACGATCTAAGACCGCATTCCTTTACTTCTGCATCGCAGATAAGCTGACACAAGCCCAATTCCACCCGTTAAGGGCATTGCATGTGTATGTGTGTTTACTCACCTATGAACTCATGCAGGAAGACCAGCGAGGCGATGTAACATACCAAGCTCAGGAGTTCACCCAGTATCATGAGCCAGTGCCACGTCTGAATCGTCAGGGCTACCATGAGGAGCTCTGTGAGGATCAGAGCGGTGAAGGAGATGGCCACGATGTGGACAAACTCGGACTCGAACAGCAGCAACGCACCGTACATGATGATACTGCCTGTGGGGCAAAGGGACGGCACAATAGCCTCACCAGCTGCTCATTACACACAGCGCGGGCGAGGTCATTTAGTGCTCTACACTCAACATGGACCGTATTCTGCCTGTGTCGTGCCACGTTCTGCTGCAGCCTGCAAATCTGGACCGTGCAGCAGTGTAGTAAAAAATAAAATAAAACAAGGAACCACATCCAGTGTGTGTTTTCTTCGGTCTTGTAGAAGAGGAAGTGTTTCACATGTTTTTGTTCCATTTTCCTCACCACTTTGTTGTGACCTTTTAACCCAGGACACAGAACAGTTGCTGGGACTAATAATGCATTTGATAATAGTGGATCATAATGGAAGTGTGGCTGCAGAATGCAGTCTCGGCACCCATTGCCCAATAGCCTCCCTGGAAAGGTTAGATTTACTTTAGCTTTCGCTTTGAACCAGCTAGCTGTAATATTCATTCATGTAGGCTTTTGTATGAGCTGTACACATGAGGTTTGTAGTTCAGGGGTGTAGTTTGCTTTTGCAATAAAGATATAACATGTATCATCACCACAGACATAAACAAACTCCTCCAGTGAATAAGACTGGCTGTCTGGAAGCATGATGTTGTATATCTTAAACCAGTAGCGCATGTTCTAATATCTTTAGTATCCAAGTGAGACATACATCTAATGTACTGTTCGTTGATAACTTGTTCAAACATACATAATACATGTTACTACTGTATATAGTTTCTACTGATGACCACCACACTTTAAATTCCCACAGATACAAAATAGACACTGTACCAATACAAACACAGTCCATTAGACCTCACCTGGAAGGTCAATAGATAACAAGGTGACATAATGTGTTATGATCAGATACAGATATAATATGAAACAATTTACCTTGGTAGATGCTTATTAGGACCCATATTAGAAATGTCTTAAAAGAGAGCGGTCGACCCTGGAAGACATGAACACATTTATATGAGTTTATTAACTCATTAACTCCTGTCATGTTAGTCACGTTACACACAATGTAATATGTACCTTTAACAGGTCTTTGTATAATTCTGGGTATAGCATGGCGACCTCTGACTTCACGTCTTTGTCCAGTACCATGGAGAAGACAGGAAACATGGTGTAGATGGTGGAGTAGCTGAAGATGACACACCACTCTCGGTTAAACAGGTCAACCCTGGAGCAGGGACGCTCGCATAAGGCAGTGGCGTACTAAGTCTAAACCCAATAGCATGTTTGCTGAGTTATGTGATACGTTTTAAATAATGCACTCACTCAATATTTGTATTAATTATATTTTCTATTAATATCTTTAATGCATTACCTTAAATGATTCATAACCTAGCTAAATTAAATTCTTGAGAGCTTGTGACTTCGCTTGTGCATGAGCATTAATAAGAGTCATATTAATAACTTTTATTAGACAAACATAATTGTATGTCATGTAACAAACAACTATTAACAAAATAAAACACTGGGAAAATGTATGTGCATTTTATTAAGATAATACATCTAGCTAACGATATTACAAATGATTATTGTAAACATAAAACGATCTCTCCACCCCGACAGCATCTTATATGCCCTCGGGCAAGGGGGGGTCTTGACTCCCCAATGGCACAAATGCCATAGAGCATAAAGACATCACATTTTCCCATCCCAGCAACACAACAGCTCTAGTCATCATAGTGTTTAGCTCACCCGATAACGAGGAACCCTTGGTAGAGAGGGACAGAGGCGAAATAGAACACAGAAGAAAAGACCGCCTGGGGGTGGGAAGGGTGGTAAGTGAAAAAAAAAAGACATACATTAGTAAATGAGTCATCGTTTATTCATATCAATGCTATGATGCCATTAGAAACCACAATTGAAGATGAGGTGGCATCGCCAAACAAAATAAATCACCATGGGAGACAAAACCTATTTATATACAGTTGTGTGTATTTTTTAGTTACTCCCATAGAACTAGGTTACTATCCCCAAGTGGTTCACAGCTTGTGAACTACAAATAAAAACTTGTTTTTTTTTAAAAGAGTCCTTTTAATTTTGTGATTTATTTTGCGATCCGCCGTTCAGTGGTCATTTTACTCCAACACCTTTAGCGCAGAGCTGTGGGTGTGGATGAGCAACACTGGCTGACCTCGATGACTAAATCGACCGTGATGCTTTAAAGACGTGGACCATCGTCTCACAAGCCCGTGTGCCAGCCAGGCGTGGCCTCACCAAACAGGTCACGAACTGTGGTTGTGTCTGGCGTTAATGGGAGACACGTGGACACCAGCCTCTCCACAGCTGGGGTGAGTCACGGGCTTTCCCTCCACGGAGGACGAGGTTCGACTGGGGTAAAAGCTGGAGGTGGTAGGGGATGCTCAGGGGGGTGCTGGCTCACCCTATAACCCTCCCCCATACCGCCGCCTCACAGGACGTACCTATGCTTCACTTCATTACTCTGTCAACAGTTCTGGATTTTGGCCCAGACTTAAAATAATACACAGTGGATATCAAAAAGTCGACACGCCCGCATTAAAAGTGCAGTATTTTATGTTGCTGTAAAGGCTGAATCAAGGCTGATCATGTCAGACCGTTATTCAAGATCTCTCAGCCAGGGCTTTTTCAGAAGGAAAAGAAAAAAATGTTTTCCTTGGATTTCAATAACGCTGAGTAGACTTTTCCATGTCCACCGTTATGTGCAGAGCATAACTTCTTTCAGGTCAATACATTCTCAATATGCTGTAGCCTACATTAAATCCCTTAGGTCTACTGCAGCAAAGCCTGGCTCCACCTACCTGCATGGTGCTGATGCACAGGCTCCTGTGGATGACAAACTGACTTAGGGCTGCCGACCGCTTGTAGCTGTTTCGACCATGGACCATGAGCAGACGGCCTAAATGCTTGAACTGAGTCACGGAGAAGTCTGCAGCCAGAGAAGCCTGCTTTCCTTCCTGTGGCCAACATAACAGGAGGAAAAGTCAGCAGAGGTGCCTCAAGGGTTTGTTAACATCACAAGTAGGTTCACGGGTGACAAATGTGGTAAACATTACATTTAACGTCTGCTAAAGCTTTTCATATTAAAATATCAATGCCCGTTTCATTCAGAGTTTTAAACACTTTTACCATTCCAGGTCTGGTATACTTTAACACCCAATAACATCAAAGTAGTACAAGATATGAGGGTGAGGTCAATATGTTCCTATGCCGGCTCCAGAATACAGAAATTCTGCCCGATTTTGACCCAATTTGGTCGTTAACGACACATGTTCCAGCGGCCAGTCGGGTGTGGGTGACATCCCGGAGCCTTTGTCCATTTATATAATATACAGTCTAGGAGTGTGACTAAATGAAAGAGCAACAATGTGGAGTCTGGGACGCCTCACGACATCCCGACGAAAACACTAGCATGTCAGAATTATTTTTTAATTGCTCTTGCACATAAACATAAGCTATCGAAGACAGAGAAGGATGCTGCTGTTGCTGCTGTCAAGTAGAATATGGCTGGGAACAAACTGAGGAATGGATCGTTGAGCAGTGAAAAAATAGCGGCCGCATTTAAGCAACCCGGTGAGTAGGATATAGCCAGTCTCACAAAGCAAGCCTTAATTTACGTAACATCTTGGACACCGCTGGCTAGATGTGACCTGCATACTTTGTATTTTGATTGACGTGCACAACGACCAACTATGTTCTACTTGTTTGTGCTACTTGTTTTTAAGCCATTACATGGATTGGCCCCATTGTATATGTCAGATCTCCTTATGTTTTATCACACTTCCAGGCCTCTTAGATCGTCCAACCAGTTTTTATTATCTGTTCCACGGTCGCGTTTGAGAACTAAGGGTGATCGTGCATTTTCTGTTGCGGCCCTGAGACTGTGGAACGAGCTTCCTTTTTCTATTAGAGCGTCTTCCACCATTGAGACATTTAAGTCTCTTCTAAAGACACACTTGTACTTTGTAGCAGTCAAGTAAGTTATGGGACACTATGCTTAAACTGTCTTGTGTGTTGTGTATTGTGTTTTATTAATTGTATTGCATTGATGTGTGCAGCACTTTGGTCAGTATCTGCTGTTTTTAAATGTGCTTTACAAATAAAATGACTTGACTTGACATGTAATTCAATTACAGAGTCGGACGTTAAACTTAGAATGAGGAACGACAGGCTGTTTTTGGGTCTTGTAAATCCATAAAATAACTACTACTGTCCCTGCTTAAAATACAATTAACATTTTTAAATTAGTAAATAAAGCACACTTGTCACACCGGACATTATGGATACAGACTTTTTGAGTGACAATGCTAACAGCCAATGAAAATAGACTTCCTCACTTCGGGGAAGTCAGTCAAGCTTACGTATATGTATTAGACGTATCAGTACAGCGTTGCTTATAACGTAGAGCTAATGGACGGAAGAGGCTGCGTCCCATGTTTGCCCCTCCTTCCTGACAACACATGACCTTGTGCCAGTTCGTGAAGGTCGTATCAGTGTCATACGTGTAGTCTCCAGACCAAGACAGGTCAAGAATTTATGGCACGCTGTTACTGTGAAAAACCACTGAATGTGTGTAGTCTGATCCTGGTATCATTCTAGATTTGACTGAAAACAGCTGCTTGTATGCACCTTATGTTGCCATCTTGCATCAAAGTGTTCCATGGCTTTCAACAAAAGGGACTTGCACATCTTTATAGGAGGGTCAAGGGTCAAAAGGGTTAAGATCTGTTGTGACCTATGTGCCCTCTACAAACAGCAATTACTCATTAAAAAAAATAAAAAGGCACAGAGGACTCATCTGTGTGACTGTCTGAGTGACACCACCATCTTGACAGGAAACACATGGGGACATCTGTGTGGCACAGGGGAGAGAGAGAGGGAGAGGGGGAGAGAGAGAGAGACTCACTTTGCCTTCCACTCCCACGCCACAGTCTGCTTCCTGGATCATGCTGACATCGTTTCCTCCGTCCCCTTAGGGGAGAACAACAGCCAGTGTCAAGATTCACATCTGACTCACCGCAACTATTGTGTGTGTGCGTGCACTGCGAGAGTGCGTGCACTGCCTCACGGTGCCCTTGTAGAGGGGCCATCTGAGGGCATCTGATGGGAAACTACATTTTAGATGACACAATCAGAGCCAGGTCTTTACTGGGAGTGGTGCTGGGACACAGTGTGATGGTATCACCGGGGCCGTTCAGGTAAACACACGCAAAAGCATCTGAACGGTCAAACCAACTCACCCACGGCGCACGTGAGTTTGCCCGTGCGCTCCTGCAGCAGACGCACTATCTGGGCCTTCTGTGTGGGGGCGCAGCGGCAACAGACCACCGCCGGACACTGGCACGCCAGCTCCATGAACTCATACTCATAGAACTTCAGACACACCTGGAACACACCAGAATGGACGAGGTAAGGGTGTGTCTTACAGCTTATAGAGCTTTCAAGTTGAAACACTACAACTTTTGGGACATCGCTGAACTCATCAATGTCACTTAACTTGGCCAATTAAAATCGAGGAGGGCGAGGGACGTACAATATCAACAATGGCGAAGGAGGTCAATGACTAGATCCGATTTATTGCTATTATTTTAACTAACTTTCTTAAAGGTAACCAAAGTAATAATCAACAGCCATAACCTGCTACTGTTGATATTCACAACAAGTAATGAGGATGTTTTCGTAACCTTCCAAAAATATGCGCTTGAGAAGACCGCTCTGAAAGCACTGTGAAAATGGAGTCATGAGTACTCTCAGTGCTTAAAACAAGTGGTGGACACAAGCACAAACTCCAGCGTGTGCACAGAGCTCACCTCAAGCGAATCTCCAGATATCACCAGCGCACAGTCGTGCTTTCTCCTGAATGCGTTGAGCTCAAGGTGGGCCTCTCCTCGTGTCGTCACCTATAGCAACCACATTAGATACATTATTTTAGACACACCAAACAGGTATAGGTGACTATCATCCCCACAGGATGCAATATGTTTCAACTCAGAGGGGTGGCCTACCTTATTCAATAGTTCCGACATATTATACCAAATCCACGGTTCAGTTCATTTCTCGGTTTTTGAGCAACAGTTCGGTTCATATCGCAGTATTATTTTTTTTTCTCCTTTGAGCGGTATAATCTGATTAAATTTG
>JAODLL010000022.1:4475418-4524429 GCA_026546735.1 Forbesichthys agassizii | reverse complement strand
TATATACACACTTTCTGCCACACTAGCACCAGCTTCTCAGCCAAACAAGAACAATGTTCTTTTGGGCACCAGCACTAGGTTAACATAATAGATGAGATCGGATTACGTTACAAAATTCCACTATATCCTTAACATAGAAAATAGTAATTGTTTGCTGCTATATTCATTTTTTAAATAGACTTTGGTATGCTGAAGCACACCTAAATGGAATTTCAGCATCCCTAAAATAAAAAATACTAATAATAATTAGGATTATTATTTTCTGAAACATTTTTAAGCCAACATTTAAGATCTCTAACGTTACATTTTCGAACTTGGCTTGCCTGTAGAGATTGAACAAATACACAGCCTGTTCATTGTTATTGTGAAATTAGTAATTTAGCAGGCATGATCTAGCTCTGATTTAGCGCCGCCTGAGATTGTAACATTCTCATTGCAGTGAAACATATCGGACTATGGAGTTACCTTCACCGTTCGGATTTGACAATGTGTCTTGTGAACCGGACGCTGGCTACCTCGTTAAAGTCTCTCGCCCAGCACGTTGATTTGGCTTGCAAAATAGTTGGACGGCGGCGCACAAGCGTGCTAACTTCTTCGGAAACAACCAGGCACTACAGCAGACCTTCCACGAATGTGTTTCCTTGTGTTTCACGTGTTGTTGTTGGTGGGCGTGCCGTGTAGGCTAGGTACCATAGATATAGTAGTCTTGAATTTCAGAGCATGACTGGTTGACCTAGAGAAGCACGGCGCTAATTAGTTACCATCAAACAAGGAGGACGGCATGCAAATACAACCATTGACGCTACAGAAAGATAGTGTCAGATGCCCATATAAATCGCATGCTTTGCGATTTGCTAATCGCATTGGTTCAAATTGCAATTTCAGTTTGAAAATGATTAAATCATTCAGTCCTAGTTCAGAACCACATTTACTGCGACGACAAAACAGACAGTGACCAGAGACTGAATTAAAAATAACCTGGAAGTTTTGGACAGTTATATCTTGGCCGACAAATGGACATTGTATTGACACAAATCAGATAGGCTTTGTGAAAAAGCCACCCACAAGAAAGTTAACTGCTGCGTCATGCCCAATTCCCAGCCACGAAGATGATACAGTATGTGCGTGTGTGCCACGCGTCTTGTCATTTCTAAGCAAAATTACACACACATGCATTGATGTTTTGAAATAAAGTGTGAAATTATTCCACATTGTTTCGTTTGAGTATAGAAGCAAAGGCAATAGACTCGTTGCCATAATCCGACATCGTAGTGATGGGGGTTAATTCATTCATTAATGAGAACACATGCCTTCTATAAATTGATTTTGGTTACTATAAAAAGGCTACAAAAAGGCTCAATGGTTCTAATCTAGTGTTGTAAACATGACATTTAAATTGTAGTTTAATTACAGTAGCAATGTATATGAGAGCTCAACAGGCTGCACCTGTAGCAGGTTGCGTGTGTGTGTGTGCACGGACCTCGGTTCTGTCTTCTGGAACCGCGACGCAAAACCGTGGACGTTTGTATCACGGTTTCGGTCTCGGTTTCATAACAGTTAAACCCCTAGTTTAAAGTATAAACATTCTTCTCATTTTAAAAGTGAGAGAAATCTTGTTGCATCTATCAATC
Organism: Forbesichthys agassizii; assembly: GCA_026546735.1. NCBI lineage: Eukaryota > Metazoa > Chordata > Actinopteri > Percopsiformes > Amblyopsidae > Forbesichthys > Forbesichthys agassizii. The sequence goes on along the minus strand of JAODLL010000022.1, from coordinate 4,522,798 downwards.
TACCAACAAATGTCATGCTCTGGAATGAATATCCTACAACTGGCTATTCAGACGTCAATCCAGATCATGCCATTAAAGTGAACCAGGAAACCAATCCAGATGCCTGTGTTTTGTCGACCCAGTCAGCCCAGCCCAGCTAACCCCCCCCCCCATCCCCCCCATCTCCCCCATCCCCATCCACTGGGAGTGTGGTTTTAAAGCCGTGCCAGCCATTGTTATGTGCTTCCACTCAAACCACTGTTGTACGCAAGTTGTAACCTTCATGGTAGGCCTGTGCTGTGCTCTCCCCTGCTCTGGCCTGACTCCAGAGGGGAAGGACTATCAAAGGACCCCGATGCTGCAAAACACATTAGGAAGTGAGCCCTCGGCGCGTTCCCTGAAGGAGCGCTTTTAGCTGCCCCCCCTCTGTGATGAAGTGACTGCCTGCTTGTTCTGTTCGACAGTGACAACGCGGCGAGGAAGCCGCCAATGTCCTTCGGAACCATTTGACGCTAAAAACCCAAAATATAAATTATATAAATTCTTTGTGTTCACATGCAGAGGGAGAAGGGCATTGGTCACTCACCGATCTGAAGAGGTGCACGTCCTGGTTCCTGGTGACCAGATGGGCGTTCTTGGCAGTGCACGTAGCTGTTTCTAGCTTGTCGCCTGTCAACATCCACACCTGGAGAATATAGATACAATGTGTATGTGGTAGGGCCTGACAGTCATCATACATCTGATTTATAATCTACTGTAAAATATTTTAAATTCAATTCGGCTATAGTGAGGAATGCCAGCCACTCAGCACAACCTGTTAGCAAACAATGGTTTCATCCACAAGGGCTATTCCAAACACAAATCAAGCAGTGTCCCTATAAGAGCATAAAAATACATACAACTGCACAAAAAGATATTAATCCATTACACAGATAGATGCTATAACTATGCTCAAATTCACATGGGGAATAATCTTTGATGTCAGGGAATCTAATTTTGAGTAAGATTACATTTCTTACATGAGCTCTCAACCCCTAAAGCCACTACAGACAAGATTGTTACATAACATGATCATATTGATTTTTTAGGTCGTTAACATTATAGAACATTAAAAATGTAAAATAACATGTTCTAGCAAGACAAAACCAGCTGTGCTCAAATCACTATGGTAACTACATGTAGTTGTGTGTTCCCTTAACATTTAGATTTAGCATAACAAAGTTATGTCACCACAAGTCATAAGGGGCTTTTAGATCACACTAATTATTCATTGTATTTCCAGTTGGACTGTGCTCCCTCCTCTGCTGTCAGTGTGAGCTGCAGGACGGTACCTTGATGCCTGCATTGCGGAGGATCTCCAGGGTGGGCCGAACATCAGCCTGTAGCTGGTCTTCCACTCCTGTCAGACAGAGCAGCTCCATCTCCATCTCCAGGCTCTCGATGACTGTGGCCACCTTCAGAGAGCGGTCATGGACACTGAGCTTGGCCTGGACGTATCGTGCCTGGGTGACGGGAGTGAGAACGACGTCAAGGAAACTCACAGGAATTAGACAACATGGCCGACAGCGGTCAAAGACATGCTAAAGTACAGAAAGGCATGAAAATACCTAGGTAATGCAAATTATATATGCAATTTAGGAGACATTTTCATTCTCGCTTTAAGAGAAGTACAGTCGTAGCCTGTTAGAGTGATTTAATTTAAATAATTAAACAGCAGAACAGAAGATGTATTTCAAACGGCAAACCCTGTGCATGTTTGATGTCTCTAACCTATGCTAATGCTTGTGGAACTAAATTTGAATGCCTTTAACACACTAGCGTACACAATAACAAGAATGTACTGTTCACTATGAAGTTTGAAATGCTGGACTAGAGAGTTGGAAACAATTTGACCGGTGTCTGTTGCTCTCAACAGAATTGTCACTACGTCGGCACTAAAGCCACCTTTGGCCTTGTGCCGTCTGGAAACTAGAGCCCCCTAGTGTGTGGATGCATGAGGTGTGTTCTTCTGATCATGGTCCTCAGAGAAACGAGGAGCGAAGATGTCGACTGGAGGGAATCCATGTATTCTCCTTGGATATTATGAATTCATGCATTGCAAATAGATTTACCCTGCCTGAGGGAACAAGAGCACTCCTATGAAAATCGCTACACATTGCCAACCTTACACATCATCACATTAAATGGAGGGCAACAGAAACCCTCAATGTGCTTTTGCACTGAGCCGTCTGCAAGTGGGAGTCTGGCATCAACAGTTATCCCCATTCCCTACTACCACTGATAGCTGCCTGTGTGACACTCCACAGAACACTTTACCATGTGTTGGATAGCTGCACACAGACACTAGTGATAGGATCAGTTGGCTAACGCCTCGCTGCAGCACTCCAGATCCGCCTGCGTTGCTTTCACTGAGATAGAGCAACAACAATCCCAGTGTGACTCACACAGGAACACAACCCTGTGTGTGACTCAGAGGGTGAGTCACCACTGCCCACCAGCTCCGCTCAGCTCAGCTCGCCTCCCACAATTACAAACGCCAGCCAGGACTCTGCTGGATAGATTAGGGATGCCCCTCCCAGGCCACCCATAATGGTATCTGCATGGGAGGGTGGGTGGTGTTGACTGGGAGGGGTACAACAACCACAGAGCGACACACCTCACAACAACTCAGGGGGCTAGCTCAGGCTTACCCCCTGTAGGGGGGTCGACAAGCTGACGACAGGCCGCTCACCTCAAAGTCCTGGTACTGCTCCTCTGTCAGACACTTCTTGGAGACCACCAGAACCCTCAGGCCTTCCCGGGCCATGTTCCCACACTGGACATGACAGAACATTCAGAGCATGACATCAGTGCAAGTAGCTCAAAAGCAAAGTAAAAAGAAAGAGCACAATCATTCTATTTTGGGATACATGTACAAACAATAGGCCCCATATCACTCAAATTAAACATGTTTGAACATGCCTTTACTTGATTGGCTATCTGACTAGGAGTGCCACAGTAGGAGATAATTGGTTAGAATCTAGAAATAATATTGTCAGACCTGCGGGCAAATGAAAGGAATGTATGGGTAAACGGCATGTTACAACAGATTTATACACTGATCGTGTTCAGGCCCCTTCAGACAACACAACTGACCGCATCGCCTGAAACAATTACATTTTATGATGGGACAACTTGAAGACACAAATACAGTCAAATTTGAGCAATAAAAGATATGTGTCTGAATATACCTCCTCTTCAAGCCAGTCATTGTATTGGACAATGCCTGCCATGACAACGTCAGCTCCCTTCATGTAGAATGTGATCTCTCCTGTAGACTCGTCCTGGAAAGCCACCAGCCAGTGTCGGTATAGTGTCAGACATACAGTACATCATTAGCCTTATAGAAAGCTATAACACCCTCTATCAATGGGGTGGCTTTTCTTGTGTCTAGGAGCGTGAGCCAAGGTGCACAGGCGCTGTTTCACAGCCGAATGTTCCTTAAAAAGGGGACAGCTTATTTTGGTATTCACAAGGGATCTGAAACACGCTTGAAAATATTATCATGGGGAAGTCTCAATCCCTGGCTTCCTGCATTTTAGCGGGGCTCTTGGCAAGCCAACAAAAATAGTTAGTCATCGGCCGTAGACAAAGTTCATAACGAGGTAAAGCCTTTCTCAGAAAATGTTTCAGTATGTTTTTATTAAATATGATATCCTTACTGGATTCCTGTGGGCTATCTTTTGTGACACTGGGATTGGATTTAAACAGTAAACATACCCATTGTGTTACAGAATTAAATGACATATTAACACTTTTATTAAATGTAATATGTGTAATATTAACCGTAGTCATACTATAATAATAATCCTAATAGAAATAAACAAGAAAGCCCTTACTCTGACAATGATACCCATCCGCTTGCTCTCATAGGTAAATGGGAACATCTGCAGGATGGTGAAGTTCAATATTTGACCACTAGGGGTCCGCAGTTGCATGGAGGACTGGTCCCTTCCCACCAGAGTTAAACCAACACTTTCAGTCCACTGCACCAGCGACACCTGTCAATCAAAGACAATAAAATATGATATTTGTTTGTGACCACTGAAACTAACAAAATACACAGCGTATTTTCAAATAATACAGTAAAGAGAGATATAATTTGGACACAGAGCGTAAAAGGCAATTACTTAAATATTGAACTGTTTATTTTCTCTGGTAATTTGGATGACAAACAATCATGTCAACATTATGTTCCATTTTATAAAATGACGAACTGATCTGAATCTGTGCAGATGAAAGCGTGCAGCCTTAATCAATAGCTAAAGCCGTTTCAGCACTTAAGGCTATTGACTGAGAAACAGGAGACGTGTATTTTTTGTGAAAACGGTGTATATCGCCAGGTCCTCTCTGAAGGACAGAACAGATGCAATCCATTATTGTATTGTTCGGGGGTAGGGGTGCATGAGTCTGTCTGTGTGCTGTGTGTGTGGTATGGGGGCAGAGGGTTGGTTTGAATAAAGAGAGGTGGGGGGGGTACACTAGCCAATTACTTCCAGACCAAAGATTAGAAGCAAGCTTGAGCACACAAACAAACAAACACACACGCTTCATCATGTCTCTTGATGGGACTTCAGTGACATATGTCAGTGAAGCCAGGATGGAGGAAGGGGTTGGGGGGGTGGGGGTGGGGGGTAACCCTGTCTCAAATCCAAGCCTAATAAGATCCTGTTTGTAGTTAGAACCCTGCATATTTTGCCAATGCATGAGCATATCGTCTGACAACGACTGAGTTGACTGACTACTGACTACAGTAATGTTTGTCATTCAGATTGGGAAATATCAACATAGTGCCTTAGTCAGGGTCTAGAAATGTTCATGGTGGAGGCATGCCACAGAATATGCTACCAGCTCAGAATCACCATATTTGGAACATATAGCAGGTTGACCAACAACAGTAATGACGGAGAAATACCAAACTACTCACCATTGAAGGGGCTACTGTATCCAATATATTTTAAGTATTGACTACTGACAAAGGTGCACTTTCTATTTGAGCTGATTGACAGCAACCAGACAGGATCAAGTATCTTAAAAAATATGTTCATTTTGTAGTATACATATGTGGTTTTAAAAAGAACATGCCTATACTTAAACACCATGCACACTCACAATTGTGTCCAATAGATTGCATGTCTATTTTAAAACCTCCTGAAAAGATCATATATTTAACTAATTTTACTCAAGGAGAGATGCTCATTTTAAAATGTTTCTGTTTAACTGTTTATTTTGCATGATTTTGGTAGTAAATCAGACGTTCCTTTAACATGCATAACCCTAGCCAACGATGGGATCCAGAGAAATGACTGTGAGAAAAGCATGAGCATGCATTTCTCGAGTGCAAGTGGATAATAGGGCTGCACGATTTGGCCAAAAAATAGAATTGCGATTAGTTTGGCAAATACTGAGTCTCAAAAATATATCTTATATCTAAGGCTTTTCTGCCAGCCCATCAAACTTTAATATATAGGCTACTAAATTGGGATTTAGGAACTATTTATTATGCCCCTATATGATACAAATACCAAATGCTAGAAACTGTTTTGGCTTTAACAGAGACATGACGCCATTATGTGGGTATCAATACAGTTTTTTCCCCCCTTTCTGTTATACAAACCTTACCCCTTTTTGGATAGCTCAAGTGAAACTGGTATTTGATTAAGACTGTGTTTTAAAGCGAACACGGCCAATTGAACCCAGGCTATTATGTTTTGTTATTTTTTTGCATAGTGCCACGGACATAGCGGTCGTAACTGACGGGTCAGTCGAAAAATCTACCTATTCTCAGGCTGGGCAATCCAACCCTGTTTTACACAGTAGCATACCTTTCTGTAATGCCGCTGATCTCGAAATAACACCAAACATTGCATTTTTCTTTGGCATCAATTCAGCCTCTGCATGCTAGTTTGCAAACATTTTCAAAATAATAATATGTAACGGAGTCGACGAGGAAAACACGGAGTTGTCTATCTGCCCGAATACGGAAATCTTACCCAAGCCGCTAAGGAGAAAAATATTGACAGGCAATGAGCTGGCTTCACGCAATGCAAAGATGTTGTGAGTCTCAAGGCAGGGGGCGCTAAATTGACAGGAGACCTATATCTCAATATCTGACGGTCATCTTTATTATGGGTATTGCATTTGCATGCAGCAAGTACACACAGGTTGTCATGCACGCAGTGGTTGAAGATTACTTATAAATAATCTCAGGCTTTTGCGGTTACACAATCGCACATCCTCGTATAATCTCCTCCTCGTATGATGCTTCGTATAATCTCTCCAACATCTGTAGATAGCCATATTAAAATAGGTTCTATCAAGGGTGAAATCCATTAGGGGTAGTGGTAATATTCTGGGGGTGGAGCACATTAAGGAAAGGCAGGAAATGAATCAAGATTCATTCTACAGCCCTCTTCCTGACTTTCAAAGGACCGAAACTGATCCAAGGACATACATAAGGAATGCAATTTGTCTTCTTAAGATTCCCATTAAGGATAAGCGGAAGGAAGACATTTGCAGGACGGTCTGTACTGCTTCCTACTCTACAAATGTTTGGCCTCAAGAATTTCACCTTACAGACGTACATAACGCTTATTTCCTGATGTTCCTATTAGAAACGTATCGCTATAGTACATCAGTGATTGTGGGTGTATTTATATCAACTAAAGGAATTACTGCAGCTTTATTACCTATACAGTGCATTTGGACTGTGGCTAAAATTGATGGAACAATATATCAATAGCAACAAAGGGCCATTTTACGCATTGCTCGGCATACCTCATCTGGACTGGCAGCCTGGTAGACTCTACAGGTGTCTTCATAATGTTGCTCTGCCTCAGCTTGGTCGGTGACACCGTTGGCCTCGTATACAGGGGTCACGTTGTGCACCAGCGCGATGGCCTTGACGGCTTCGTGAACCTTACTGCTAATGGTCTTGCGAACCTTGGTGGCTGCCGGACCTCTGGACGCTGGGAGGTCGTGGGCGGACTGACATTGACAAGGAACATATAAAGGAAGATTGAAAATCAATAACTTACTATATGGCATTCTGTCTCAAGGCTGCCATTATTAAAACCTAAAATACACTATGAGAAGAAAACAGAAGGAAAGCATAAAGCGGTATTCCTGCATCTACTAGGGAAAATAGACAAATACACAGAAACTAGTAAGATTAAAAGGTGATGCTGGATATGTGTAGACTTCTGTCTTAACATCTCCTTGGGAGTGAAGCGCTACTAGCCAAACCTCTGGTAGTGCACTTAGGGTGCCAGGGGCATGTAAACATAACCAGATGCGCAAAGAAAATATGAACAATTAGCTTCGCCGAGCTGGCCGCTGCTATTTCTGGCGCCTAGTGTGCGTTCCGGGGGTTAATGGTGGCGTCATTAAACAAGTCCGGTCACCGCTTTGCTAGGGGACTAATCCTGTTTCCTGCCTCGCTAACCCCTGGTGTCAAATGAGAGAGAGGGTGTCGTCGAAGGTCAGGAAACATTCAACCAAACAATAATGACACTGATACGTTTCATAGAACAATGGTGCGTACTGTTTTTTCTCTCATGTCCTTGTCTGCAGCATTCAAAATATCAACCATGTCGTTTCTGAAGGCTCACTTCGGAATTTTTCCCACCCAGAAGCAGTTTGCTCTTGTACCTGTGTGTATGTGCTGAACACGTGGCTCTGGACTTCATCCATAGATTCCATCCCGTACGCCACAGTTCCCAGGTGGAGCCGCCTGAACACCATCTCGTTTTGTGTAAGAGTTCCTGTCAAAAACACAACAGAGCAAACGTAACCTTAAAACAGTGAAAATCCTCATTAAATAAGCAGTGCTTAAAAATAGTGATCTTAGTTGGGAAATTAGACTTTCTCATTTGAATAATTATCACTGTGCAGAGTGTGTATCGCTTATTAGCCTATATTTTACGGTAGATTTTAAGATTATATTTGTCCTGATTTTACACACCATCTCTGGTTAAAAATATGAATAAACATTTTTTTTAGAACATATCCGCCAACTAGATACAGAAAATGGATGCCTTCTCTTTAAATGTTATTGTTAGCATGAAGCATAAAAGCTTCTGTACATTTGAAAAAAACACATTTTCTGAAGTTTATCTGTCAAATTGGGATTGCGCCGCGTATATTTTTGATTTTGGATTGAGATTATTATATATATTATTCATGTTGTCGGTGTTGCTTTGCTTTGTGCATGCACAACAGTCCTTCTGCAGTACGTTACACACACCCTTTGTAACCCCATACTCCTTTTAAAAGTGGCTTCTGTCAGTATATCACACTGACCTCAGAGGACCTGCCCACACATTAGCCTGACGTGTGAGCTACAGGCCAGCCTGGCTTCATGCTGGATGGGAAAATGGCTGGTCATTTTATTAGGCTTACGGGCTGTAAATCTGACCGGTACCGCCTTTCTCCGGAGTGGCTTGCTGAACGTGTGCTACTTGGGGTGTGCGTAATACACTTTTTGAGTTACGCTTCTAATAAAGTATCACGTCTTGAGAATATACTTTACACATGCATACTTTCTACCTCAATGAATGGCCAGTGTTTCTCTAAAGGATACATTGGAATAGCCATCATTCATTTCTGTGCGGGTCAGCTGAGAGCACCAACTCTGGCGGAAGCTTCCTGCTGTCTCACCTGTTTTGTCAGTCAGTAAGTAGGAGATACGGCCCAGTTGTTCAGGTATCGTACTGGCTCTCACCACTGTCCCTGGGATCTTGGAGTCTCTTCGGATCATCCAACTGAACACCATCTTTCCCATATCCAGATTGACACGAAGACTAGTGCGGACCAAAACAAACACGCACGTAAAAAACATTACTACACACTGACCACCTAGCTAATGCCAGGTATACCAGTAGCTCTTAGCTTGGGAGAAGTTTTGCTTGTGGATTTTGCTATATTGGCTAGAAGAAAAACTAAAACGATACCGGCCTTATCCTGTAACTCACTAGTCCCTATAATGAAAGTGGGGGCTTTGACCCACCTGATGGGCACAATGTTGGAGAAGAGCACCAGGAAGCGAAAGACCTGCAGGTACCAGCGGCCTGCGAAATGCTGCAGAGCCACCATGACCAGCGACACCACCAGCAGAGCTCCGAACAAGATCTTGGTCAGACAGTTCACCTCCAAGTCAAACAACCCCACCTATCAAATGCAAAAAGGAACAACAAATGGGGCATTCAGAAGTATAGCTGTGTTCATATGGGACACGGTAGACGGCAAACCGGGTACCATGTTTTATCAGATTTTAACGCTTTGCAGTCCTCCGCAGCGACATATTACAACTGGATGTTCGTAGCTCCCTCGCACACGGACAAATCATAGACAACAAGAAGGCAATACTTTTTGTGCAAAAACACTAGAATACTAGATACAATACAAAAATAATTACATAAAACATTTGACACTAAATAATATTGAATATATTTTTATTTTTATTAAATAATGCGACGTGACCATAGCAACTGCCATTCCTTTGGACTTTTATGCTTTGACGTCTAGAAAGTGTTTGCCGTCTGCAGTGTTCCGTGTGAATCCAGCATATGTCCCAGTTTGATTTCCCAGTTACTTCCCAGTTACGGTCATCTTGGGTCATCACCTTCAATAAGTAAGTTAAAACTAATGTATTTGAAACTAAACTAAAGTATATGACAGCTCATGGCTCAGTCATGGCACTTTAGTCCTGCTTATTTATGGTAGACCAACCATTGTTGTGAGTTTCACACAGACACCAGATTATGAAAACTATCTATAAAGTAAGTTGAAATACGTAGAAGAGCTTTGATCAGTGGGAGGAGGCTAAATCATGTTTATACTTCAGTAAGCCACCCTTTTGAAAAGGAAACGTGTGACTGTAGCTTTAAAATGCAGCTCTTATATCTAACGTGGTTAACACTGCTGTACCTTGTGCTTTGGGTTGGAAGTGTTCATGACACTGCGCAGCTCCTTGCCCGTGTAAATCACCACCCCCACCACAGTGCCTAGTGAAAAAGAGGGCCACATTGATTATCACCTTGGGCTAAGAACATAAAAGATAACACAGCATAAAACATAGTATGTCAAGAAGATCTTTCCCAGACACTACTGACATGAAAGGATGTTTCCAAATGCACATTGACAGTTGGAATATAAGCGGGAGGCTGCCAATTACTTAATGGCTAACATATGTTCCATAGGTTATGGAGGAAGCATGCTTACTTGACTATTAAAGCTAGCTATAGTTAGCTGCCCTCGAGCTATTTATAACTGAACAGGGCACTTTTGGTTAGACTATGTTGTGTGCACATGTGTGCGTTTAGAAAGACAAATCAGCACGTCATGCGCAAAGGACATGTTGCTCCTTTGTGGTTCTCCTGTGAGCTAAAAGAGAAGGCTTGTCCTGGTTCAGAGCAGCAGATACATACCAGAGGCGATGACAGTGCTTGCCCACAGTGTGTTCTCTATGCTCAGACTTTCGTTGACTGGAGGATCTCCATCCTCCTAAAAGAGATAATACAACACGCTGAATAAAAGACGGCATTAAAAGCTGCATTGCAAAAGCCAACACTTTCCCCTACTATTATGCACTCACCCTGGTGAATGTGCCAATAAAGTTGTGGATGTCAATGTTAGGTTCCTCTGCATATACATATGATCTGATTTGGAGAAGGTCCTAAGAAGCAAGGTGAAGCAGGATCAATACAAGAGAATGATTCAAGATGTCAGACAATGGCAGGACATTCATGTTTCGGAACCACACATAAACACATGTCAGCACTGCTATAATTGCATTTGCCATCAAGTCATCAGTCATTGTTTGAATGCCTTTACCAGAGCCTGTCAGCACAATTTAACAATATGATTACTTATTGTTAGAGCTGTTGCTTTTTGTTGTAATATGACTTATTCTTATTCTTATGATACAAATCAAGCATTATTATAAAAAAAAAACATCCAAATAAGCTACAGCCTAAACACTATGTGACCAGGTTATCTAATGTATTCTTTTTTCAATTGCGTTGATTGTATTTACAGCAGCAGTGGGAAGTCTCTGTGTGCAGGCCACCGGGAGGCGTAGTTTCCAGTCCGTCTCTCCATCTAGCTGGTCAGTCCGTAGGAAACAGGAGCCTGAGGTTGAGACGATGAGAGCTGTCACATATTCACCCCTAGAGGGCGCCCCTAAATAGGCTTTTAGCTGAGTGAGGGCAATTACAAATGCAATCTACTGTAGTGAGTAAGGTTTCTTTTGTCATCTAACTCTGGCTAATGCTTTTTCCACACCATTTTCTGTTGATAAGAATATATGAATATTAAAGTAATATAGAACAATAACATTTCTGTTGAATTTTGGTATTTGAGTATTTGACCACAGAGGATTTGCTAATCAATAGATAAAACACTATGGGCTAACCTGCATCACACATCCACCAGTTGTATGTGCCATGCATGACTAAGGCTGCACGTTACTGGTAGGATCAAATGGGAGTCAGAAAGGCTAGCCCCCCCGCTCTGCATGCGTCATCCTGCCCAGAGCCCCCAGCTCTGCCTGGCCTAGGCTCCTAATAATTGACCTAATGGCCTCCACATGGATGAGAGATAACCAGGCACTATTTCCAGTGAAACAAAGCTGCTATTTTTCTTCTCCCCGACGGGAAGACACAAGCACAACATGCAGCAGCATCTTTTCTTACAACTCATGATTGGCTCTCCTACAAACCAAAGCTGTTATTTAAAATGGCCATATGCCCATTTGTATATGTGCAAATAAACAATGCAGCGTAAGGCATCTGACTGTTTGTTTTATCATGGACCAATCTAGCTCTAATCCACATTTGGTTATTCCGTCTCTTGTGATCTCCGTCATCCCTTTGCATTTTATATTTCATTTTGCATACCCTGAGTTTCCTTTGCATTATCTTATCATTTGAAAGACAAAATTAGCCAGAAGATATGTGCTGGACAAAAATAAAAACACAAGGTCAGTGGTGCTATCTACTACGGCCATCATGACCATTACACATCACAGCAGCAGAACTCACTGAGCCACACTTTAAATGGCAGTTCAGGGACACGGGGCCCTATTACAATTCAGACATTGTAAAACGTCCTGCCTAACCTGAAATGCCAGATGGATTGTTATTCACAAGTCCATCTGGAGAGCCGTGCGTTGAAACTGTTTGTAAAGTGATGGAAATAAATTAAAAAAAAACCTTGGCAGTTGATTGGATGAAACTCCTGGTCATTTTCACTGGCGGCAAACATAAACTATGCCCGTATAGCTATCAGTACTACGGTGACTGGTCAGTTCAGTTGCTACTCTGAAACATTCGCAATGATTCCAAGGCTTTCCAGACTGATTCTTGGGGAGAAAATAAAGTGAAGATAGGCTACTTCCTGCCCGGGTTCAGGTCTAATCCCTGCACCACAGTGCCTTTATTTTGAATTGTTTTAAACCTGCCAGGCCAGGCAGCTAGTCTGCTGTAGAGATCGGGATGAGTGACAAACAGATGTTATTTACCATTTCTTTCAGAGGTCCTTAAAAAGATCATGTCAGCGGGAACACGCTGATTCTATAGAAAAAGGCAAAAAAGAAAACATCAACATCACATCGTTATCCTGAAACAACTCCTTTGCTTTATAACTCTAGAAAGTAAGACTATTAGCTTTAATGTTCTGCACTATCTTTAGACAGCAACTAAAAAAAAAAACTATTTTGAAAACATAATCCCTTCAACAAATCATCTTGGAAAGAACCCAAACCAAGGTTTTACACTCTGCCTGACCTAGTTACTCCATTACCCTACTTAAGGGAAATACTGTAAGATGAATTCCCCATTTGATGAATCTTGACAGTTCAAACATTGAACAGTGCATAGATTATTGTTAAGTGATTGATTGTCTAATAAAGATGTATTAGGACCCTTTATTCTTCAGACACAATCTGTAAGATTTTTTGATCACGCAAAAATAAAATGTCATGTGACTTCTCCTTCAATTGCATTGAAAGGAGTTATCAGAAAGTCCCCAGGTTGTAACTGAATACAGCACCCTCTTCTCATATTTCATGTACAAAGACTTAAGAGAATCCTCTCTGTCCACAAGGAGAGCAACCGAGCCAGGAAATGGCGATAGCAAATAGATAAGCCAAATGTTAAAACAAAGAACATTTTAGACGAGAATTTCTACAAATGAGCACAATTCATTAACTTTAATATGGCATCAATAAATAGTACTTTATTTAATTTGAGTTTGAGATCCAATTAGGGCCATTTAAATTTCTGTCAGTTATGTGTGCATTGAGTTTGACAGACTGAATCTGACCATTGATCACAAGATTACAAAATCTTTACTAACTCCTTTCACCTATGTCACCAGTTTAGTGCTGAAGTCTTCTCATTCTTTGTCATAAAATGGCAATTTGATAATCCTGGTAATAAGCAGAGGAATTCACAAAAAGTATCTGATGTTCACCAGGTACAAACCTTTTCCACGATTATAAGATCTCCGACTTGAATGCCACTGCTTTTAATCTTTACAGTGCCTAAAAGTTGAAAAAAATATATTAATACAAATACATTTCTTATTTTATAAACACAAAAATGACAGATTAATTATTATCTCAATAAATCGATGTTGGGCTAAATGCAAACAAAAGTAAATATATTCTGAAACATTAATGTAAAGATGCAGATTACCGTATAGAATGTATGACTTCCTGTTATCATCACTCAAACAAATAAATGACTATATGAATAACACCCACTCCATCTAATGTTCAGTTCCCACCCCCATGTAGAAGAAAATTAAATATTTCCTCTTCATATCCATTTGGAATGGATTAGTATTCCACATGACCCCCATCACACTGAATTTACAACACAGCTCAGAGTGGATGCTGGAGAGTTTAGCCTTTTCTCTCATTCCATTTGGAATAAGCAGGCAAAAATTGTTTGGAGCAGGTCACTGACCTATGACCTTTGTCCTGACCTCTGGGTTTTGCATATGTAAGGCATTAAAGCAAATTAATATTGCTATGCAATATGTTCACTGGGTATGTAAACCGTGGTCCAAAAAATACATGTGTTAACCGTTTCTTACTATTCTGAAAACATCTCAATGGCTATCTTAAACCATTAGGTTTCTATAAACTACAAGATATGCATTGGGGCCACTATCATGGAGGCTACTAGTCATTGTATTTATGAGTAAGACAAGCTGCCACATCAAAGGGGAAATGTGATGGAAACCACAAGAGGTCTCCTGCTTTTTATTGCTAGTAGCACTTTATACCAAACCCTCTTATGTACACTTTTACATCTCTGCTTTGAATTACCAACCATTTCCCCCAGCCCCTATAAGATTTAACAGGACCCAACCTCCTACAGTTCATAGACGTTGATGCTGAAAACTAAAAAATAACCAACAGCTTGGTTCAGATATCCACATAGACAGTGTGTTTTTACCTCTTGTTGAGAGCTTGCTGTATATCTGTGAATTAACCTCTTTGTCTCTAATGTAGCATCGTATCTCTTCAACTGCCTCTCGTATGATCGTAGCAAGCAAGACTATGCCCTAGATAGAGAGGTATACAATTAATAAAGATGAATTACAAGTTCTTGCCCTGACAAACTTCTACCATAATCCAACTGAAAAGTAGATGTGTGTTATTACAATAAACAGAAACATTTTAAAATTATGCATACCAAAGGGACCCAGTAGGTATAGAGGGCACCTAGCCGTAGCTCATTGACAAACTGAGAGCAGGCCAATAGCAAGAAGTAAAAGTTGAAGAAGTACTTGAATTGATTGAACAGCACCTATGAAGACAAAACACAATTTAGAAGTATTCTGAGATCAATAATAATAATACATTTTATTTGGGACGCCTTTCTAAATACTCAAGGACATCTTACATTTCAAATACATAGATATAAAACAGTCAGCTGAAAAATACATATTATAGTAATAATATATACTAAATAAACTAAATAAAATAAAACAAGTGACAGTGGAACAAAGGGTCAAAGGTCATAGGCAACCTTGAAGAGGTGGGTTTTGAGGAATTTAGCAAACAAGGTGACTGTGGTGGCATGTCGAATGTGCAGTGATGTGTGCAGACCAGAATCAAGTAGCAGAATAGTGTATATAAAATGATGTGTCGTGCATATTTATCCAACTACATTTTGTTGTTGAACATTGCTGTTTATTTAATTACATCAATTTGTACATTATATCATTGAAATACTGTCTATGATGACCTGAACAATAAAAAGCAAAAAGGTGTATTCCTTGTTTATACCATAAACATTTACATTGAGTGGAATGGCAGCATTCCTTTTTCCCCCCAGACAGGGAAACAAACCCCCTTTAGATTTAGCAGTTACGCTATACTTCTGCTGATTTCATTACCACCCATGTGCAAAATTTCTACCAAAACATTGCTTGTTTCTTTATACAGCTACCGTGGACTGTTCACAAGTGGACAGCAATGCACAGCCGATCGTGCATACAAAAAAACTACATTCAGACTTGAGCATCAGGCTGGCAGCACTTTGTCAAAAAAAAGGATGTCTTCACAGGAACTACAGTAAATAAAAAGTGAAGATAAAAGCACCATCATGCTTTGCAATGCAAAACCCTGTCAATTATGACCTTGTCCTGTGCTTGTGCAAACAAATGTTAGCTACTTTTAATGTCTGCCTGGCCATTCAAAAAAGCCATGAGATTGTAAGACTACGTCTGGAAAGCAAATACACATGTAAATCAGGTCTGGAAGATGTGACGGTCAAAAAACATTGCGTGATGATGACTTCCTTCGATATTGACTTCTTTTGATATTGTGAATTGAGGAGTACATTCTACATTTAGGCCTACCATTTTCATTCGGATCTCAGACTATGCTTTGAGTGGGTATACCAGACTGAGACATAACTGTAATAGGTTAACATTCTTTTAATTATTAATTCATTATTTTAATATTGCTATTACATGTTGTGTATTGACATTTGTTAGCGCCTATTGCAACTTAGCCTTCCTATAAGGGTTGTAGTCTGTTCCCTTCCCAAGGTTTCTTCAAAGGTTTTGGTTTCCCGAGTGGAGGGTAAGATAGTATATGAGGTTCCATTTGATTTCCATGTGCGATGTGGGCCTGAGACGCCCATTGAGACTATCAGGTGATTAAGGGGTACAAACATTTTATTTGATGAACTATTGAAGTACATTTCTTAAATTGTGTATTTCTACTGGGTAAAACACATGCAATGCCATTAAGGTGCAACCTACTAAAAAGAAACAATGCTAATACAGTTCACCAGCTAACATGTTAGCAAAAACATGCGGTTTATACTGCTTATACACTTTTACATTAAACTCTATTCCTAGCACAGCAGAAAGAGGATCAAATAGACACACCATAACAATACTTGTTGCAAAATAGGCATAATAAAATCCAATATGTGTGAACTAGCAATCCACGCCACTGGGGTGGCAATCAATTAAGACCAGGCTGAGAGAGGTGGTGACCTGGACTGACACTCACCCCGGGCAGGAAGGTGAAGAAGTTGTACTTCTGGTTGTTAATGACATTCCTGGGGTATCTCTGCTCCCTCTTTTCTGGGTGGCCAAGCCACACTGTTCGAGGTCGGAAGTCACCAATGCCACAGCACCTTGACCATGGGCAGCATCTGGTACAAAGAAGCACTAGGGTTCATCATGGAATTCACTGCATTTCAAAGTTGGTTTTGTTGTAGATTTTTAGATTAAAACAATTTTAAAAATGTTGTTAAATGCTTGTGTGCTCATGCAGCGGTCTAGATTAAAAACTAAAAAAATACACTAATACTACATGTCAATTACGGCTGGGCAATATGGTCAAAAATGTTATCACAACAAAACAGTATCAGTCAATTACAATAAATGTCAATAACATTTCTTTTAAGTCTAAAGGCTGAATTATGCCCCTGGGTGAACAGATTTATGATGAGGTAGCTCATCTGGGGTCAACTATTATTATTATTTTTTAAATCATCATCATCTGTTTCTACAATTTACATTATGAAAATACATTGGGTGTTTCTCAATGTCAAGGAAGGATCCTTGATGGCTGGATTTCAAGGATGCCACGTCATCAAATCTCGACCATGTACCGTTCCAATGTCTAGGATGCTTTAGAATTATACCATGGACTCAGTCCTTCGATCAGCAGATTTTGAAGGATGCTTGTGCGTACTAAAAATACCCACAATGCTGAGCAAACGTCAGAAGAAGAGAGATTTAAAAATGGCGCAAAACGAAACTATCAACAATACAGCACGATCTATTGTTTTTTCAACTGTTATTAAAAAACGAAACGTGAGGTTTAATTAGGCATAATGATTTTGAAGGCGTCATCTTGCACACTAGCTAGGCCGTTCCATTACGTGTTCTTCGAATGTCTTTCCTAGCCTCTGAAGGACCCGACTAGGAAGGCACTTGGAAGGATCCGTCCTATCAAGGAAGCATCCTTGACATTGAGAAACACCCACAATATCTATTTTCTGTTGTTCTTGTTCTTCTTATTCCTGTCATTTAACAGCGGTTGGCATCCATCTTATTGGTGCATTACCGCCATCTTTCTATTGTTAATAACCCTTAGTTATATTTAAGTTATAGTTAGGCCCTATGTTCAAGTTATTTAGGTTAAATATTTGACTAGTATACTTTACTAAATCAGATATTTTGTACTTCCTGTCATCTAAATAAATAGTAAAACCATGATTTTCAATAGATGCGTTTAAATACATTTGCAGAGCTTTTATTTTAAAGTAGATATAGGTGTGTATCCTGATCCTCTGGTGATAGACTGTGCTGAACAAGTCTCGCACAAATTCTGGGACACATCGCTGGCTAACTGGGTCACTACCTATCTCGACAAGCGAGGTATTTTGATTGACATGCACACCGACCAACTACTAACTCAATGACTAAGTCACACATTAAACTTGCAATGAGGAAAACTAAACAAGAGGACTTTGGCTGTTTACAGATCTTGTAAATCTGTACAATTTGTAGGCTATGCTACGGTTACTGAATAAAATAAACGTTTCATTTTAACCAGAGATGCGCTATCGTTGCACCGGAAATGATGGAGACATTGCACCATATTGCATTTGGTTGCATTTCATATACTGCTGGGCGGCCGTTATTATGCAAGCCTGGACACGATTGGCATTTGTTCGTAATTCAAATGAATAAAAACAAGCATGTTATATTTTTATCGAGGAAAATAATATTGCAACAATTTTTGTTATTGTTTTATCACCCACCCCAAATGTCAATTATGATATTTATGAATACAAGACTTCAGTCATTCTCGAGAGAACTCTTGCTGAATTCAAGCTCAAATCAAAACAATATTCCTACGCGCCACCGCTCCACACATTGTGAATCAAGCGTAGTACTACGGCTTTGTTCATGTGAGCGGTGTTCGCCACTTTGTTTATGTTCCTCTTTACGGTGCCAGGGCTGTGTAGAAGTATCAGATTATCACCACACACAGAAAAACATAAGATAGGGAAATGCGAGGAGATATTTTGTGAATTTGACTAAACGTGCATTAGCTTACAATTATCTTGCAAAAGATGACTATACCTTTAAGGGTTAAAAATAGGTATATGACCACAGATGCTAGGCAGACAGGCCTTACAAAATAAATATTAACTTCAGACTGGTGGCTAGTAGTGTCTCCGCCCTACCCAAACACAGCATTCCTATCCAGTTAGAGGCTGGAGATCAGTGATCTTATATGATTAGCTATATGAGTTGTCCTAACTAATTAAATACTAACTGCCAAGAACACTGTCAATTATTTTGAGTTATACAACAAATGATTTAATGCGGCTAACTACTTTAACTGTATGAAATCCACAGAGGTAAAGGTTTAATACTCAAATATAGCTTCTGGGCTATAATTTCCTAAAGTGCCCTATAGGTGGCATGGCATAAACATGGCATGTCCTAGTCTTTATTTAACCTCAAATGAAACAAAGCATGTCACATATTGTTAATTTCTATCTTGTTTGTTTGACAGAACATGCCCGGACCGTTATGTGTACACACCTCAGTTCTCTTAAATTAGTCTTTTCTTAATGTGGTTTAAACCAGTTAGAAAAAACACTATTGGGGTTTGAAACTCTGAGAATGCCCATTCCTCTCGACACATTAAACTGTGCTTATAGACTCGCCTTCTCTACCCTTGCATCTACAACCATGTAAACTGCTGTGCATGGTTGTGTTTCAAGTGAAATTAAGGTGTATATACCTTTAAGACGATGCAATGTTCTATCTGGTCAAGAACTGCAGCTACCGCCTTGGACACACTTGAAAAGGCTACTGTTCAGAGAAAGAAATAGCGTATGCATATTGCTGCTAGTGATGTGTGAAGGCATCTATATCATGCATGTGTTTTCTAACAGTATGAAGAAGGTGTTTGTTGGAGTGATATCTCGACGCCTGCAAATGTGGCCAGATATTTATCCAAGACGGCCTGCCTCTACAGACCAAAATAATTATGACAGCAAGAGAGCATAGTCCATCCTTGAAATTTGGATATGCCAAGACAAACCCATTCGTTTTTTTACGTGCAATGAGAGTACGCAGAGTGCGCGGCGGCGTAGTCAGTAGAGCATTTGAGCAAATAATGGCATGGGCGTGAATTGCACTTGTTCCAATAGCACCCGGAACAAGAATAATGTCTTCTTGCGCCCCATATGTCGACGGTGAATGACATCGTTCAAAATATCCTAACAAAATAAATTACTTAAAACAAGTCTAGATTGCAGTTTGAATAAATAAATACGTCCTGTTCTGTTTAATAGAGACAATGTAGAATAGGTTACGGTAATGCACCACGCTGGTAAACAATGTAACAAGCAGTCGCAAACGAGCGAAATACAGAATCGTCTCGTTCAGTCATTATTTATATCACATTATTAAAATATCTATTCTGTGTGTATAGTCCTTACCCATTTCTATGTTTACTGTCGTGTCTTTTCTGGCGTCTTACGGGTTGTAATGGAATATTGTCCGTCATTCCTGCGGCCCCGCTCGACGCTATGGAGACCAGGCACAATCCTCGCTGTGACGGTTCTGGGCGGAGGTTTCCGAACTGTCATTCGCGGGATACCGTACTGGCTCAAATACTGGATGGAATATTAAACTAGAATTTTCTATAATTTCCAAAAGTAAGTAAGTATATTATGTGCCTCTAAAGTAATTAAAACAACCAGTGTTTCTGTAAGTTACATTTCCACATTCGTTTCATTATCTGGATGGACCACCCATCAAGAGAATCGACGAAATTGTGAGAACCCATGACTGATAAGGATGTTTGAACTTTTATATTACTAGGCCTACTGTAGTCAACATGGCTGTAAAACGTAAGCATTGACCATATGGATTGAATGTAAATCAGGGCTGTAGATGCAAATAGATTTAACTGGTTAAGATATTTGAGTCTATAAAGGGACAATATTATGAAAGCCTTGAAGCTGTGATTATACCAATCTTTGTTCTGAAATAATTTCCTAATTTCCTTAAATTTCCTAATTTCCTTAAAAATACAAAAATAGCAATATTGGAAAAGTCATCCTGATTTTATTTTTCAAAAGACCAGAAAGTAACATTTAGTTGAGAAAATAACATTTACAATTGTAAACAAGCTCAACTTTGCATGAATAGTACGTTCAGAGCAGTTTTGACATGGTTTGCTTTTATAAGAAAGGCACAACTTGGCAAATGCATATCAACAGGGAATGTAAAGCAGTAATACATCTATTCTGACTTCGTATTTGTGTAAAGTGTCAAGAGATGCATTCATTTCTGTTCAACGCAGCAGGTTGATAAGGGAAGAATATCACAAGATGCAGAGCATTGCATTGATATTAGGGGGCATGGAGGAGAGAATCTAAATGAGGTAGAATTTACCCCCTAAACACAAGCATTTCTATGGAATATAAATAAAGTATTACAGTTCATACATGAGAAACTAATTGGAGGAGGGGGGAAATGACCAAATAAATGGTCAAGTTGATCTTTTCCCCACAAAAGCTATGGGTTTGAAATGTTACAAGACAAGCAAGTATCATTTTAAAGTGCAGGCATGAGAGTGTTAAACAGGTTAACAGCCTTCTGAGCCCAGCCAACTAAAATGACTGCAGTTCTATAAGTAAAAAAAAAAAAAAATACGGCACACGCACATCCTCCGAACAAATGGTATGATTTCTGTAAACCGGTATGAAAAACAAATCTATGCTATGCCACTGTACAACAAGCATGACTATCAGCCTAACAGCACCTTCAATACAATTAGACTAAAACATTTACAATTCAGGGTAGGCACTTTTCTATCAGTCTGCTTATAAAAGCCAGTTTTATATAATCTACAATATCAAAGTGGATGACAAACAATTTTATTTAAATGAAGAGTTAACATAATAACTTCTGTCAAAACATGAATTCTCAAATATAGTCAAAAGCGTAACTTCATATGTAAAATGCTAATGACGTTAACCACTACAAAACTGTACAATTTCATAAAATCTATGGCATACAAGAAAAAAGTAAGTAGTCATGTACACAGAAATATGGTTCACCCACCACACATTATTCTTGTCAACACCTGGCCTCCTTAGTCATACCCTGAAACTTCTCATCAAGTCAAATTCCTTCAAAAAAGTATGTCAGGGAGACATTTGAATTAAAGCAAATTCAAGTAAGTCATACATTCAACTTCAGGATACTTACAAAATAAAGAACAATCAGAAGAAAAACAAAATACCCGCATATATAAAGGAAATGCAACTACAGTAGTTATATCAAGTCCAACTAATGCTTGATTCGTTCAAACCAGAAACAGAAGAAAACTGCACTGAAGTATTTCAACTAATCATACCTGAATGTATCCTGAGCAAAGTTAACTCTTAAAAATGGACTGTACGCATTTTCAAGCAAAAGCGCAGCAATACTAGAAAAGATGATTGGATAAATGATCAGGTGGTTGGTTGAAAACCTAATTCACAGCAATTTTACCCTCTTCCATGAAATGTGGGAATTGTGATTTTGCCACACTGTCTGAGCCGTTCTTCTCAATTTCAGCCATCGTAGCAGGCAAGCCCGAGTGGGAACCATCCATCTTCATGAGGCCTCCAGTAGACCCAACCAATGGGCCACCCGCAAGGCTCCCAGGGAATGGGATACCGCCACCCTGGATGACAGAAATTTCATTGGCCTTCATGGTGAGGCCACTGCTAAAAGCAGCAGCATATTGGTTCCAAAGAGACGGGTCAAAGTTCATTTGTGGCACACCCAGCTCTTTAGGAGGCTGCATCATCTCTGGTAGCATCTTTGCTTCAGAGCTCATTGCCATCAGAGCCATGGGATTATCCAGCGATAAACGCTGGCCACGCCTTGATGAACTGTTCCACATGTGTGTCCCAACATGCACCTGAAACCACACGCACAGGCTCAACCTCAGTCACAAACATATGTATACATTCAATACAATAAAAATGTAAAAACGTAATTGATGCTCATTAATAAGCACGCGAGTCTGAGGATTCTTACCTTCAGATTTCCCTTCGTGGTGAAAGCCCTGCCACAGATGGTGCAGGCGAAAGGCTTCTCCCCCGTATGTGTGCGCTCGTGGATCTGCAAGGCACTAGCAGAAGAGAAGTTCTTGCCGCACGCATTGCACAGATGCTGCTTGGCAGAGCGACGAGATGCACTGCTGCCCGCTCCCTGAGGCACCTGGGAGCTGAACAAGCTGTGTGCACCCAGGGGGTTCTCGGAGGGAATCTTCATCTCTAGACCGGATAGACTTTGAGGCATCCTCATGAAAGGCAGGTGACTGAATGCTGGAGGAACAGAAAGAAAGAAAGAAAGAGAGAAAAAAAAAGGAATGTTAAACATAAAATCCTGAAGTGTGTGCGCATGTGTGTGTAAAATGTCAAGATGTTAACCCACCATAGTCTCCATTGGTGAAGGATAGACCGGGCTCTTCTTTGATTTGTTTAGGGGTGAAGAAGTTTGCAGCCGTGAGGTCAAGAGCTCCGTTCGACTCGCACGCATCTTGAGCGCCACTATCCGACTCGGGCCTTGAGCCATTGTGAGCGCTGTTCTCAGTGGGTTCAGGAGACTTCGAATGGCCACTCACCGTGTCGTTGGCAGGCGAACAGGAGGGAAAGGACATAGCCGAATCAGATATGGCGGGACTGCGGCCATTCTGATACTCTTGCTCCCTGGCGGCGGAGGGCGATTTGGCTGTTCCCTCGCTCTCCGACGCCGTGCTACTCTGCCGGGTCAGCGCGAGGGCTGACGTCAGACTCTTAAGAACGTCGAGGCTCGAAAAGATGGGCGGTGGAGCATGCTGTTGCTGCGGTTGTTGGTGGTAGTGTTGGTGTTGTTGTTGTTGTTGCTGCTGCGGTTGTTGTTGTTGTTGCTGCTGCTGCGGTTGTTGTTGCTGCGGTTGTTGTTGTTGTTGTTGTTGCTGTTGCTGTTGCTGTTGCTGCTGCTGTTGCTGCTGCGGTTGTTGCTGCGGTTGTTGTTGTTGCTGCTGCGGTTGTTGTTGCTGTTGCGGTTGTTGTTGTTGGTGGTAGTGTTGTTGCTGCTGCTGAGGTTGTTGTTGCTGCTGCTGCTGCTGCGGTTGCTGCTGCTGCAATTGTTGTTGCGTTTGTTCCTCAGATGTAGACGGCAGCACTGCATCTAAAGAGTCATTAAGCTTCTCCTGGGAGTCCAGCTCCGCCTCCTGTTCCTCCATGCTGTCATCAAAGCCGCTGGGGTCCAGAGACTTGTCGTCTGGTAAGGTGGAGTCCATGGCTTCTGAAGAGTCGTACTGGCTTTCTGCCACGGGGGTATTGGGGATCTGGCCGCCCATGTGCATGCGGATGTGTTGCTGCAGGACGACGGCGTTTGTGAACTTCTTTTGACAGATTGGACAAGAGTGCTGCATTTTGAGGGGCGTGTTAGCCCGGTGCACTCCATAATGGGCCTTGAGGTTGCCCTTGGTGGAGAAGGCCCGGCCGCAGATTTTACACTTGTACGGCCTCTCGCCTGTGTGTGTGCGGTAATGCATCTTGAGGGAGCTCTGGCAGCTGAGCACTCTGTGGCAAATGACGCACTCATTGGGGTCATTGGTCCTCTTCTCTAGGCCATCCACCATCTGCTGAAGCTTGGCTGTCTGGCTCTGTTCCCCTGCAGGACCAGTACCGTTCATGTGGTGCAGGCCTCCGACCATCTCGTTAGAATCCTGGTTGTGATCCATCACCATCTCATGACCAAATGCGTTTGAGGACATTGGCACTGCGTCACTCGTCGATGCGGAGGGTCTCTGGGGAAACTGGTCACCCCCAAAGCCGTCAAATGTGGTCTTGAAGCTGGACATGGATGGAGGGTGGAGGCCAGAGCCTGGAACCCCAACTACAGGCTTCATGTCGGTCAAGTTGGACTCATCAAAGGGCATGGACATGCCGTAGGGAATGCCACTGCTGGTGGGAACGTTATCAAAGTGTTCCGGTACAGGGTGTGGATTCATCCTGATGTGAGGGAACTTCTCTTTATGCCTTTGGAAGTGTACTTTCAGGTTTCCCTTGGTGGTGAAGCGGTTTCCGCAGATGTTGCATTTGAAGGGCCTCTCTCCAGTGTGAGAGCGCAGGTGAATCTGGAGAGCACTATCATTCCCAAAGCTCTTACCGCAGTACTTGCATTTGTGCCTAAACAAAGAGTCGCCATTTTTGGATTCAGGTGGCAGGCTGGGCATCTTACTCTTCACTTTTTTAGAGGCGTCCATCCCGGCTTGGATGCCAGTGAACGGATTTGGGAAAGCCATGGCCCCAGGAGACTGGGGCAGTAGTGCCGGCAGACGGCTGGCTAGGTCTGGCATGCCTTTTAAAATGTCTGTCTTAGAAGCCATGGTGCCATGCCCTCCTACCAGAGAGGTAGGGGTCTGAGGTAGTTTACCCTGCTTCATGGTCTCCATAGAGAGGCTTTGGCTGCCTGTTCGTTTACCAATCAGGGCCGCTGCGGCGGAGAGCTGCTGAGAGAGGTGGGTGCCGAGCGCTTTGAGGGGGTCCACCGCCGCCCCCACGGCCGAGTGAAGCCCGTGGGGGGTCATCATGGCTACCTGGATCCTGATCTGCTCTGTGATCTGGATCTGATGCAGCTGCTGCTGCTGAAGACACACCAACTGCTCCAGGATCAGCGGTATGGCCTGCAGCGCATCCTGGGAGGACACGGGGGGAGGCGGCCGACTAGAAGAGTGCTGGGTGACGGCCACCTTAGTGGCGGACATGGATTCCAGGGTGACGTTGGAGTCTTGCAATTTTGGCGAGCGATGGAAAGTCATCTCGGGGCTAACAGACATGTCTTCTTTAGCTTGGCCTGGGCTGCCTGCGTTTAGTTTAGCCTCGTCTTCTGCTTTTTCCGCGAGCTCTGTGGTGACGTTAGATAGGGAATGACTGCTGGACTGGTCGTCATCACTACTAAGGCCATCGGTGGAGGCTTGGGAACATTCCTCAGGCACTTGGTGACAATCTCTGTCTTTCATTATAACCACTTGTTGGCTTTTAGTGCAGTTTCTCTCATGGTCAAGATATTCTGTCTCGTCAAAGAACTCGGCGCAACACTTTTTGCAGACCCTGGTTTCATCCATTCTGAACCTCTTCACCATGCCAACCTCCTCAGCCTGACCATTTGGAATGATGCCTGAAATTAGATAAATGTCATATTTAAAGACCAACTAAACCTGCCTTTAGTACTGTTAAATAACAAAAACACACAGGCTTGCTTCAAAAAAAAGTTTTAAAGGCAGTACATTTATGAAGACCTGAAATGCTGTGGCCTAACCAGCCAGCAGAGGGCGTTCTTTCACATAAACATTCAAATTAGCGTTTAAATTCAAATAATGGTTATATTCTTAACTTGTTTGCAACAAAAGCATTTCGTAGTTGAACTAAAGATATGTCTGAGTTGGGCCACAAATATATAGATATTGCCAGTAATTCTTGGATGTTTTATATTTTTTATAAATTCATGTTAAAAAAAAAGTACAATTAATCCACCAGTTTTGTGAAACACTTGTGTGCAGATATATCAGCATATAGAAGGAATTACAGATATGCTTTAAGAACATGGACATTTGGGACAGATGTTCTCAGTGTGCAGTTTAATTTGCTCAATGAGGGGCCATTTCACAACTGGGTGCATTGTCAAATGCTAATGTACACAGAAAGGGGGTAGGTAGTCTTGTTTGCATTCTTGAAACTGAAACTGTAGGACATGTTAATTGATCACCGGGCAACATGTGGTGTGAAAAAGTTGTGAATTACATTTTATTCAGAGTAAGTTGTGTGCGAAGACACCATGCAGCTAGCACTGTTTAAAAAAAAGAAAGAAAAAAAAGCCAACATTATTATCTAATTAGCCTATTTAAGTCGATAATAGTGAGTAAGATAATGCAATACTTCCATTAACTAGGCTACTTGATGCCACATAATATTAATCTGGCTACTGGATGGCGCATATGAATCTTAGTCACCTGGGGTTCACACGAGGTATCACTACTAGGCTACTGTATTGAATTTCAATTGATAGCCTATCAGGTCATTTGAAATTTTTAATCAAATGTTAAATTAAACAAAGTTGTTTAATTTAAACAAATTAAATATCAATTAACTCAGGTTCACTAAACATATTCCAGTGCCTCGAAAAAAGGTTTGGTCAGGGCAAAGCAGGGGCTTGTCTATGGAAACATCAAATTCACCCCAACCGACGCAACAAAAAGAGACCACTGCTCCACTCCATCCCCCACCCCTCCACATATGTACGAAAGGAAACAGTCATGCATTAAACTGGGGGATTTATTGCAAAGGTCGGCTCACCCAGTTACATTTCAAACAGTTGTAGGGAACCTTTCAAATTTATTTTACGCACAATGAAACTCATATCTCCAGATAGGCTACTATAAAACATTACTAGCACATTCTTCAAACATGTAAGCCATGTGTATCTCCACTACCCAATACATTACTATAATTTACACCAAAAAAAAAGTAAAACAATACATTAATTTCAATTAAATACGCCTCCACATTAAGACAAAACATGTATTCCGGAAAAGGGATAGAAAGAAAAAGAAAAGACAAAGAAAGAAATCAAATCACTGCGTTACGACTACACTCCAGCCCAACAGCCAACAGGTAGGCTAGCACTCACTGGATGGTAAAGTCCGAAATAGTTCAATGGGATTTACTTTGTATCGTTCTCAAAACGTCTGAAATCACTAAGCATCTGAGAAAACATGCAGCCTGATTCTCGACAAATGGTTAAAACTCAATTTAAAAAGTATAATATAGGCTATCTGTGCAGAGCCTATTGTTGATTTAGTTACGGGTATCAGCTTCATCGATAAAGCCGGAGTTTTTACAGTAGGAAATGTAATTGTTATCTTATCTCCGCCTGAAATCCAATAAATACAGCTAATATATTGTTTATCCGCTACACTAGGCTACAGTTTAATTTCCAAATCATGGTCAGTTCAAGGGTCAGCGTGCAGGTCAAAGTGCGAGGGAAGAATACGGGTTACCTTAGCAAGAAACAACGACACATTAGTCCTTTAAGTTAAGAGAGTTCACGTAACTTAACAAAAACTTGATACGGCTTATCGATTACAACTTACCATTTTCTGACGAACCAGGTTCATCTGAATTGATGTGCTGTGGCTTCGCTTGCTTGCGCCTCGACATGGTGGAACCATCAGGAGCAAATACTTCTAAAATTTTCCTCCCTTCTTTACAAATTCTTCTGGTTGGAAAATTAGGCCCTCAAGTAGAAATGCGCATGTCAACGTAATTATTATTATCAATAATGCATTGCGATTCATCATGGTCCCCTGACAGCTGATTGGCTCCGGTCCAAGTGCTCACACAATATTCAAATGGATCCTATTGATGAGAAAAGCAGAGTGCCAGGAGGGGGCGGGAGTAGCGATATTAGTGGATGAACGCGATGGAGGCAGGGCAAGACCTAACTCATCGTTTTTTTCCCTGCCCATGGAAATATTGTCACAACTAAATACTAAAGCGAACCAACATTACATGCCGATTTGGTAGTTTATACCACATTGATTAGTATTTAAGATACACGATAGATTTAGGCCTATTGTATATATAATTATTCCAAATATATTAAACATTGGAAATAGAAAGTTAAAATGATATGGTGTCCTATAAATAAGTAGGCTAAACAACCAATAATAATGTATGTAATGTTCATTGTTTAGTGTTCTGAGCTAGGCTAATTGTTTATATTACAATAGACATAAATACAACTATGTAATGTAATATTTAATTATATTTATCTGAAGGCAAATTGGTTATATTATGAATCCAGTGACAAAGTATATGGGCATTTTAAACCCATGAAGGTGTTAATTCAACATTTTGCTAAAGAGTTTGCCCACCATATGTCTGCTATAAGTTTAGTTTTGAGAGCTGTGGATAACAACACATTAGGATGGTTGTGTTTAAGATAATTGTGTGTTGACTTGGTGTGTTTATTCTTTTATGTGCGTTTCTACTTGGACTTCATTCTTCATCCTGTTGGGCAGGTAGTGAATTAACAGCTACAATTGTAGATTGTCAACATTTTCTAAGTGAAATAAACAATAACAATGTGAAACATTCTTTACAATGTTGTAAAGAATGTTTCACATGTTTACATTTTACTGAAAAACAATACAAATAATAATAAAAACTTTTTTTTTTAATTAGAATTTAAGATCAGACCATAATCCAGACAGTTGTGTAGTCCATGTAATTCTGCTGATTAGGTGAAAAATAATGTTTTTCCATCATTCAGTAAACTGATTTTGTCTTTCAATTGCTCTGACCACTCTTAGCCATTTCAACAAACACTATGAGTTCTAGTTTAAGGTTGGGAATATTAAGGCAATATGAGCCAAAAGTGTCTTGTAAAAAAATAATTGCCACGCTAGTAACGTAGAATTTCCCATAATCACCCAGACAGGAAGTTATTTTGGTAACTGGCATTCCAGTGACATATACTGTAAACAACTTCTGCTGCATGCATTTTAAGGGGCACTAAATTCATATTTGAAAATATAGCCAGGTGAAAATTAAAAAAGCAAAAGACAGGATGTTTTCTGCTTTAGACGTCAACACAACACAACACAGACACTGGCCACTTCTTTTGTTTTCTCTACCTTTACATCTGTATTACTGTATGGTTTATATTTGCGTTAAATTTGAGTGAGCCCCCACTAATAATATTTAAGACATGTTGATTGCCACTAGGAATCATTATCCTAAATAGCAACCATTCATATAGAGCCTTCTGTATGTATGTGTCTAATGTCAGTTTAATGTATTGTAAGAATACATTCTGTACAATATTACACAGTTTAATGTCTGTTCAGGTCAGCACGCTTAGTTACGTAACTGATGTAAATGTGTACCCTGTGTAAATCTAATTGAGTTTGAAGCCCTTACACCAAAATAACACTACATCTGTTTTGGAGGAGACTTCGGTGTAATTTACATGAACTGTAGTCCTTGTGAAACAGCCATCTGCTCTACATGTCATCTTTCTGAAATAATTGTATAGGCTAGCTGCAATTCCATGTTTTATGAGTTTTTCCTGTTTTGTATGCTACAGTTACAATTTCTTAATGAGTCATTTTATGTAAGCACATATAATATACATAATCAGTTTCATTAACTGTGTTGATTGTGGAAGTAAACATACAGTAAGTACATGGGATGCTTACATATTTTTCTTTTGCATTATATTCATGTTTGTTGAAACGCTCACAATTTATTCATTTAATAATCTCAGCATTTTAGTAATAATTTATGAGTAATAAACATTAATACATTCACTGCTAAGCTTCAGCAAAACTAAATTACACTGCTGTGGATCAGTGTGAAACTAGGAGCTTTATGATCCCTTGGCTGATAACTACACCCCAATATATTGAGAAAAAAAAAACAAATGTCCTTTTTAGTCATTGGCTGAAGGTGAAAAAGAGGGGAGTGTTGTCTAGACGGTTTATTGCCGCAATAAGAATATATGCTTGAATACACTGTTGCGTTCTTTCTGAACAATTCAAACTGGGCACAGTTGTGCCATAAAGCTTCACTTCTTGGGACATAAAGGGCACAGCATACATTGTTTTTTAGAAAATTAACATACAGGATATATAGAATACAAGTAAGAACAATATGTCTTACGCATATATTTAAGCACAGTATGCACATATAAACAAAAACATTTATTATTATTATTATTATATACTGTATATATCTTATTTCTGACTATTTGGACCTTGTTAATCTGCTGCCATACTTATACTGTATGTTTGTATTGGTCTATCTAATATATGACTGGAGAAGCGTTGACCCTGCCCTGTATCTGACATCACATACATACATCAGCAAGGAAAGGCCTCATGATCTGTCTGTCAACATTTGTGAAAGAGAACAGACTTATCATACACGGAACAGAAAGTTCAGATGGTCTCAGAATATTCTCAGATGTTAAGATGTTAACCAAACTTTACAATGGCCTTGTGACCAAGCAATAACAACTGAACACTTGCTTGGGAATTGTAAATTTAACATGTGTTTTTTAGGAGTCTGTAAAAGATGAAAGGAGCTAAAGAGGTGGAGAAGGATGAGATATTTCACATCAAAGTGATAAAATCACATTCAGTCAAGGTCATCATAAAACAGTTGGCAAACCAAACCAATCACAGTGGCTGAAAATGCTGTATTTGTGATATTTATAGGAATTTCAAAGAATAATCTGAATATTAAGAATTTCAAACAACTTGATTACACCAATAAAATGTCTTTAGTATTATCTGAGCAATCCCCTTATTTTAGATGAACCTATTTTAATGCAATATTTTAAATTAGTGATAATCATGGAAGTGCACCTATTGTGGCATGTGTGGTATTTGAGAAATTCCACAATATCTTCTCTTAGATGCATTCAATCACACAGTTTGACAAGTGATTGATTGCAGGGTATGGTCTGCCAAATCATTATTTGTTGTTGCAGAAAAAAACAAGAAAGAAAATTACCCTTTCCTGGTCCATATTACCTTCAAGAGCAGTGCTCAACAAGCTCCATTGGTGGTCCGTTTTAATGCTTGTTTGAAGGATTTAATGAAGGCCTTAAACATATTCTGCTATTTCCACTATATTGCCGTGATGCTCTCAAATTGTTTACAACACTTTATGTTGTGTTCACATCCTCTGATTTATACATCTAATAAGTCTATTTAAAGCAATGGCAACATAATTAAACCCACTATAGACAAATTGAGCTATAAGCAGTTTTGGCAACCTTATGGTGGACTTCATCCTGTTTTACATTGGTCAAATAATATAACTAGCATTGATCATATCATCATTGATCCTTTGTTAAAAAAAATGTCTATACAGCAATTTGCATTTCAGCTTGATTGTTTCCTTATGTTTTTCTGCAATTGTACAATCGTCAAACGGCATTATCTAGCAAAAACAAGTTCAGAGGCTTATAGTAATCACTAATGTGTTAGGCTTCATTATTGATCAGTAAACCATCTTATGTGTTCCTTCTCATCAACACATGTATTTGATTCTACTGTTTGGTTTGTTTGGTTACCAGAACATAGAATAGAGGTTAATCTCAGATGTACAAGTATTATCATTCTGTAGTTATACTAGTCTATTTGCAGTTAAATGCTTTGTTTTCCAAATCATTACACATTCTGCACACATAACACACGCACATACACACGCACACACACACACACACACACATTTATTACTATATAGTATGTAAATATGAAAGAGAGAGAGAGAGAGAGATTTACATCAAGATTAGGCATTCTCCCAGGTAAAATAAACAAGTGAATCAGATGTAATTGTATATAATATTAGATAAAGAGAGCAAATGCTGGCTATAAATGTGCACATGACTGCAGGATGTCAATCACTTTGTGGTGGATTACAGAAATGGCTGACACCTCAGTGAAACACAGGAAGGAGGACACAGGAAACATAAATGGCTCTGTCTTCAAACAGAGAGATGCGATTCTTTAGAGATAACAAGATGATTATTTGTTTCACACCATTGACTGGGCTGTGGGGGTTGGGCCGGAGCAAATTATGTGCCATAGCATTCCACAAACAACTACTTCTTCCATGGTTCAAATATCCTGTGAGTTCAGTTATGGGAAAAGTTTAGAAATTAAGAAATTAAGTACACTCAAGTCATTTTATTTCTTGTTGAAACTAGAGAAATGAAAACCAGTGTATGTTTTTTTTTCCCCTCGGTTACCATTTATGGCTAAGCTAACAGTCAACAAGTGTTCTGCTCAGTGCTGCGTGTATGAGTGTGTGTCAATTACAGAGGGGACTAGGCTGCATTGGGGAGAGATCACAGTGGCCCACACATGGCTGTAATTTAATGGAGAATTGGCCAGCGGTTCCGCGCGGAGGTAAACACACCAATAGTCAGGCTTTTGTTATTGCATGGCTATGACAACCGCTTCCATCTACAAACAATGGAGTGTTGAGGGAACAAGCATTCACTGTATGGAAAGAGCTCCTACAGGGTCACAGTCAGCTATTGAGATAGTCTATAATTAATATATATATATATATATATATATATATAATAAATGAATAGATTTTTTTGGGCTAAGCATCAGTGCTGGGACGGAAGGAGATAATCTATAGTTGAAGATTTAACTAAATGACCTAACCGCTTTAGGTGAACTTACAAACTCTACATTATATCAGGCACAGTGTTCAGAGATGCACACAGCTTCCCATGTGCGAGGTATCACAAGTAATCGAAATGTACACATGCTGCCACATCATAACAGCATTACCACGGTAACAAGCTGTGTGACAGGGTGCCACGTGCAGTTTCTAATCTCACTAGCCTTCATACAGGGAGAGACATGCGGTGCTGAACATGAGATGTGTGTAAGCCCACCCTCACACATCTCTTTAAGCAGTCTTTCTGCAGAGCTTGATAACGAGGCATCAGGAAAACACACGTCTCTCCTCGTGTAGCCCACCCATTCCTCAAAGCAACCAATGCCCTTCTCTGTGCAGATAAATACGTCCAGCAAGGCGCTTGATATTTTCCATCTAAACCTAAATAAATGTAAGGTAGGACAGGGAAGGTAATGTTTGCTCTGCTTAGTCCACACTTTGTTACAAACACATATTTTCACTTTAGCGTGGACAGTTTCACATTATGCCAATATGTAAATGATAGTTTTGTTTATTTGTCAGAGCATTGTAGTAGGATTCCAATTGTCAACTGAAAGAAGAAGAACAAACAAAAAAAAATCCGACCTGAAAAGGCACGATGTACATTATCATGGCTAATTATGTTTGTCATATCATTTGAATGGTGATCCAGATAAGATATTTGGTGCAGAACTTTGATGGTGCAGAACCAGTTTATAGGTAGATTTCAGGGTACGCTTGTATGGTGTATGCCCAGGGCAATGTTACAATTTAGTCATTCAACGGATGATTTTATCTAAACAGTGAGTAAAATTACAAATATTACAATTATGAAACAGGGTTTGCTCTAGGATGCTTAGAGGTAAGTAGGCCAACTACAGCATGCATGAGAGTCAAAACACCCAAAACGCTAGACTATCCTGCCCCTCCTGGGCGCTCACACCTATCAAAATGAGCCAAAGTAAAAGTTTGTTAAAAACAACATATTCCGACAAGAAATAACCCTTGCAACCTTTAAAGTTTACCTGCGATAAACCAGGCACGAGGCAAGTGATTATGTCAAAGCTAGACAACAAATATGCCTAATGCACCATTAAGAATTATGTTGGACTTTGAGCACATTTGTCCTTTGTTGCCTTACTGTAACTTTGTTGTGTTCAGCTAAAATAAAATACCGTATTTATAACCTCCATACCACACATGGAATAAATATGACACTTCAACAAAGCTGCAGCAACGAGGCAATTTCACCAAGGTGCTTTCAAAAATATACGATGGGGACACTTATTGTATATTTAATATACTTTTGCAAATACTCTACGGCAGACAAACAAATGGGGTATTAAATATCTGTGCCTCTTGACGTTATATCCATCATCCCTAAAGATCAGATTATAAAACCTCCCAAAACGAAAATAGGAACACCTTTCATGACTATTATTCTGAACTGTTATTGTATTATCTAAATCAACAATAAATGGCAGAGAAACGGACAGTTATTTGTACAACAAAAAGTTAAAATTGACTGCTTTAATCACGAACGTTGCCCCTCCCACGGCGGTTTGGGCACATATATAGACAAGAGCTGATGAGCCTCTCTGACAGTTCCCACACGGATAAATGAGCGGACATCAATCTCATTAGGAAGGGTAGCAATTGACACCCCCCGCCATTCCCCACCACCACCCAAAACCCCATCCACCAGTCTGTAAGTGTCATGGGATTGTGATTTACATAATTGCAGTGCAATTGGTTGATGAATGTGGCCGGTTTGAAAGCACAGGAAGAAATAAAAGGATTATGCTGAGCTTGATTAACATGGCATTCCCCTGTTAGAGAGAGAACCTCCATAGATCATATATGTAAATGTGTCACTTTTACGCAAAGCACTGTGGGAGCAATAACATTGGAAGTGGCGTGCTCCACCACAACGCTATGTGACACTGAATGCGCGCGTGCGTTTTCTTTGATAGGATTAAACCCCATCAGCTGCAGCCACCGCTGGACACCGGGGCATTCAATGTCGCTGTTCGTCAACCGACTTGTCGACACAGCCACTCCACATTCTCGCAGCGAGTGCAACAAGGACAGAGGAAAGGCAAGTGGGAGAGAGAGAGAGAGAGGTGGAAAGGGGGGGGTTGCACCTTCAAAGCCCTGTTTACACGGTCCTGATTAAGCTTTGGGGCAACATAGACACAGTCTACGTTCTCTGGGGCGATGAGGTTTTTATGAAATGTCAGCCCGGATCGTGAGCTCTGTAATTACAGCTGGGCTATGCTCCTGTGCTCCCCGGCGTCCTAGGGGCAGCCGGGCGGACCCGACTTGTCAAAATAGAGCTTGAAAGTCGCCGCAAAACCCTTTACACGTCGCCCCGCCATGCAAACGTTCACCGTTCATTCTCATTAATACGGCGGAGGCAGGGCTACGGAACGGCCACGCGAGAAGAGATGACACCGTGTCAACTCCGGGTTGCATGCGATAATGCAGACGCTCCTGACCTGAAATACACGGCTAGTTTAAATGCTAATGTGTGTGTGTGTGTGACCCGTTTCCAAATGACAAATTAATGATTCAACAGACAGTTCATTTAGAGTCACAGCGACAAAGTGCACAGCAATTGTGAGAAAACAGTAGCGCTGTGTCTCAGCGAGAACTGTGGAGAGGGACGGGGGGGGACGGGGGGGGGGGGGAAATGGAGCCCCCCCCAGAGAAAGCCCCAAGCATCACCCTGCCAGCTCTCCTTACTTCATATCTAGTTGTCAAAATGAATTTTGACACTGAGTTAAGAGCTGTTCCATTATTCAATTGGAATTATATTGCGGCAGAGACTACAGGTTGTTTATCAGCTGCCTGTCAACGCTTACAACAGCATGCAGACAGACATTTCAGTGGGGAGAGTACAGAACAGGACTGATTTGTATAAAACATCTAATACAGTGCTATACTTTGTTACCGCCACTGAACTTCAAAGTGGAAGCTCTATATTGCTTTCAGCCATGATGTGTTACATTATAATATCCTGCAAACCTAAAGCATGTGGAACAGGTCAGGTTGTTGACTGGTCAGCGCTACCATTATCTTTGCCTGTAGCGAGATAACCCACAGCTGTCAAACGTCAAAGCTGGTATTTGTAATTATTTACAGACCATTTATTCAAATAGGATTAAAACACTACAACTTCTAGGGTGGGATCTGCCCCTTTGTCCCTCGAAATGTAGTAGTGTGTGTACAGTACCGTATGTCTACTTATTGAATGGTGACAAATATAGACTATAGTATGTGTGTAATAGATGTAATAGGATAATCAGCATTCATAATCAGACCACTTTAAAAAAGAGGTGGTATTCATATTGATGGACACTTGTTTTGTACAATCACTAGCTAGGAAACCCCATGAGCTAACCTGTCGCCGACGTTGTATAAATTAGAATTAACTACAACTTAAGTGACAGCAAGCCTGTAAATGCATCGTTATTTTCTCTGCTGGTGCGGTCTGGAATGTGTAGTGAGTGCATTTGACGTTTCACATGAATTATCATAAATGTCCTCGTTGACATGCGTTTGCTGATCAGGCCACAGTGTTCACGGGTACGGCTCCAAATATGCCTACCTGTGGTAGACTACAGCCGGGTGCTCGAGCTATATAAAGGTAAAGGTGCTTTTATTGTCACATACACATAAGATACATGTAGCGAAATTGATCCTCTGCATTTAATCCATCCCTCAATGGAGCAGTGGGCAGCCATTGTTCAGCGCCTGGGGACCAACTCCAGATTGGAGCCAGTCAGTGTCACTGGTCAGATGGCACTGCCTGGAGAATGAACCGAACATGTTTTTGAGCGACATGAGCTGAGTCACATTTTATTATGAATTTCGCATCGGAAGGCGATTGTCAATTGCCTGCGCAGTTTTTGATACACGTATTTGTGACCGCAGTCTCACCCTGGTGAGCATTGACTATTGCTGGATACTGTAGGCCTACATGTGTTAATATCATACTACTAGGCCTGTAGCCTACTTGCACAAATAGCTTACTACGTTGTAGTTTTAATATGCCTATTAGAGAAATTGTTTTTGCCCACCTAGTTTCATGTACGCCCACCCACCCGCACATTTATGGCTACGCTACTTATTTTCATGTTTCTGGATATACAGCCTCCAATCCATAGGCTGAAACTGCATTTCTATGAGTGTTAGTGTTCTGTGCCTATGAAAAAAGATGGACTATAAGCTGTGTCAGGAATATTAATTGATTTTGGTGGTCATTAGCCTTTTGTTGTTTTTACTTATAAAATAAGTACAGTTGACACTTAAATATTTTGCCCTCCTCTTCCCTAATCAATAGCAAGAACAACCTGTGTGGGTTGTTTGGTTTAACGCCTAAGACATAACACAGCATCTTTTATGAAAGGTAGCTGCCAGTCATTTGTAAGCTATGGTTTCCCCAAAAGAGGGCAGTGGATGCCACAACAACTACAACTTGACACCAGGCTGCCCGGTCCGGCTGAACGAGGCTTGCCTCGTTTGTCTTGTTTGATAGTTGATATATATACCTACCTAAGAGCAGACAGGGAAATCAGAAAAGTCTGCTACTTTCAGCGCAGCCACATATCCAATA
This sequence comes from Forbesichthys agassizii, assembly GCA_026546735.1. Lineage (NCBI taxonomy): Eukaryota > Metazoa > Chordata > Actinopteri > Percopsiformes > Amblyopsidae > Forbesichthys > Forbesichthys agassizii. Next base: position 4,485,358 of record JAODLL010000022.1, on the reverse strand, counting down.
CTTTCAAGACAGATCTGAAATGTAGCCTGATCTACAGTTTCCTCTAGTACAGTAAAAGCTGTGTAGGCATCCCTCCATTTGCTCAGTGCTCTGCTTTACAATAGGCCTACTGGTTGTGGGCTAGAGTGGTATCCTATCTAACATGTAGCGTCATGTAGACTTTGGTGAATCCTTCACTATGTGAAGTCAGCTACAATCATGTTTGGTGCAGTCGAGCTATTCGAGCTATATGTTTAATTAGTGGTCTACACTATATCATTTATACTATAGGCTAATGTTTTTATGTGTGTGCATAATAGCATATCACTACACTGCCAATTTAGCCTACAATTGGTATATTTGTGGAAAATTTAATTTCAGTTAAAAAAAAAAGAAATCTCTCATTTTAAGAATTATGCAATAGGCTATTCTGCAGAGAAATAACATGAAAACTGGAAAAATTGAATATAGAAAACAATTTTAGAAACTACCGTGCGTTACACTGTAACTCTGCACGGTAAGAGTAACATTACAGTTACATACAGGGCTAGTAACATTTTAGCCGGGCTAGTGGACAACTTGTTCTAGTAGCCCGGCTGGCTAGTGCCAAAAATCCCTAAGATCCACCCCTGGGTAGGACTTACCTGAGGGAGTGGCAGATGGTGGCTGGCTGGGAATGGACGTCTCTACACTCAGCTTTCTCTTAGCCTCCAGGACGGGATTCTCAAACTGGGTCTTCTGGTTGATGTGGCTGGAATATAGAGGCAGAACAACAGCAACGTAAACAGCCGAAACAATCCAAAGCTAATCTGTTTTCATCCTGCTTTAGTCTGTATCCCATTGATCTGGCCTGCGTTTATTTGTTTGGTTAACGAAGCACAATGGCGGTTGACTATCCTCCGTCTGAAAAGCTAGCTTGGCATTTCTCCTGATACATTACATTATCTGTGGCTTGACGGAAGTCAGATTCTGGTCTCATACAAGGCAGCTATTCAAGACTACTGTCCTTCTATCTTAGTAACTCATGCAAAACACTGATTTGACTAAGGTGGGTGTGGTGTTCAGCTCAGTCCGGCCTTGTAAACAACATGTTTCAAAGCCAACAAGAACAAATCATACCATAGATAATAATACATAGAACACTCAAGTATTGTATGCCTTTTGAACTGAAATATGTTATTCAGCTATCAGTTAACCCCTGCTCTAAATTCAGGTTGTTTGAAGTATTTTCATGGACGGTAATCCAAAAGGGCACAGAAAATTCCTCTCTGTCCAATATTAACAGATAAACATCACTTCTTATAGATCTGTTCTTGTGCGCTATAACTCGCACACACACAGAGAGAGAGAGATAAAGAGTAAAGAGTGAGAACTGTCGGTCAGAGAGAGAGTTTCAGCGGGCGTATTTATACAAAGAGGTCATGGTGTGACAGGCTCTCCTCTCTTAGAGTCTCTTTGTCTGCCAAATTTGATTTGTTTTGTATGAATAGTCAAATGTGGCAGCGCCAAACCAATGTCTCATTATTCCCCCAAACTAGAGCACAAAACAGGCCGTGTGCCAATCAAACAGGTGAAATAAAAAGAAGAGGGGGATGAAAGCTTGGGGAGAGAAAAGAGAAGAGAATTGTGTATCTGTTCAAATTGGACAGGGAGGAAGTCTTCTGTGCATGACTTGTAGGCGAGGAAAAGCGCAAACAGCACTTTTCTTGAACGCTCGCTCACACACATGCCGTCAGCATCTCTCAGCATGAGGCTGCATCGGTGTGCTTTAAAAACAGCAGGTCCCAGAATAGCGTTGCGAACATCGTACAACTGCTGAAGCACATTATGGAAATTTGCTTGGTCTCCCCCGGATAGCAGTGGAAACATAGGTTGTCTCAGTGGCACAGCTGTGACCTGGGAAACATTAGAATGGCGTGTACACTAGGCTTGTATTGTACTCTGTAGCTGTGCAGCACACACTGGCCACATTATGCTTATCCTGAGGCAGCCAGACATGTTGTATTTAGCCTCAGATGAAGAACATGGCTTTCAGATTCCTGATGTCCAACTACTAGGGGGTGTGACGAAATATCTTGCAAGTTCAAAACCTATATTTCTTAATATCAGCATGATGTGTGAGGGTGAAATTAGCATAGAATATGCCCCAGACACCTTTGTGTGGCAACATTTCAGCCCTATTATTCTTTAATGTATTCACCCGTTACATATAGAAATGTTTACATATGTCCTGAAAATCGCGCTAGCATCGCGGCGATTCGCAATTAGCATTTCTTACCTTTTTGCACTTAAATGTGTCCAATATTATCTGTTGTTAGGCAATACATGCATAATACAGGTTAGGATTAACCACAGTTGTACATACAGTATGTGCCATTTCTACATAAAGCACAGCGGAAGCTGCGCTACTCCCTTCCAATTGAATATTTAGCCTTTCTGGATTACCGTCCATGTAAATACACGTTGAACCTCAAGCAACCTGAACTGAGAGCAGGGTGAGCTCCCTTCCTTTTCAGGTGGCCACGCGGGGTCATCTCTTGGTGCCTATTGCCTCTACTGCTCTCTTTTCCTCTCTCAGCTTCTCTACTCGCTCCCACACAGGGGATTTATAACACTGTTAAACCACTGAGCATCACCGTGGGAACTAGTGTGGCGTGACCCGCCGGCATAGTCGGCTGTCGCATGGCCTCCGGCTCCCCTGAGACTTGCCTGGCACCTCGTTAAATCACACCAGAAACGATCATCGCCTATGCGTTCTGCTGCTCGAGTCTATGGTTAACAGCGTAATGCAGTAACGCGGCTCATTGCCGCATGTCCAATAACGGAGGGGGCCTCGATTGAAGGTGTGTCCACAAGCAGACTTAATCACTGAAATCCCATGTAGTTCACACCAGCGTCATATATTATAAATGCATGAATACTACAAAAGCTCTGTCCCCCATTTTGAACACACATTGCCAAGGCTGGAATAGTGTTGCTTTGTGTTCCTATTAACAGAGTCAGGGCTGTGTAGGAACACCAGGGCGGATTGTTCAACAGGCAAACCGTAGGCAGACATTCGCTGAAATTTAACAAAACGTTGAAAGGATTTTAATCGCTTACTCCATCTTTAACCTTTAAGTCCTTCATGTATACACACACGTTTATTTATAGCACTTCTCAAAGATGTAAAATGTGCAAAATGTGAAAAATGTACAATGAGGATAAATACATACACAGGAAAAGCAAGTGGGAACCAAAAACAATTAAATGTCTAACTCGTTGAATCAGGGGCTCCCACTGGCAGCTTCACATCAGACCAGGATATAGGAAAGCACCCAATTTCCCAGCTGACAGCTCCCCCCCCCCACCCCCCAACCCCCCAACCCCCCGTGTCCCTCCAGGCGAGTGGAGATGTGTACTCACTCTACGTAGTAAGTGCCGTACTGGGGGTCCTCGATCTTCTCCCACCCATAGGGCAGCTCTGGGGAAAGAAACGCAGGAGGAAGGTTTACTCATAGGTGTACATCACAGCCATGCCAACAAGGTACACACACCTCCGGTATCAAAGGCTTCTGCTTGGCACTGGGCCAAATAGCAGGGATTAATACACACTGCGGCAAGCGTACGCACAGAGGGCGGGAAAGCAGGCTTGGTACGAGCCTCCCTGGAAAATAGAGGGAGGCGCGCGTGCGCTGTCGTGTGGCGAACACACGCGGCGAGAAGGAGATCTTGACGCAGAGGGGACCCAGAGAATTGCCTTTTTGCCGAGAGACACTGCGCTGATGAGTTCTCGGCATGCGTCCCAAGAGCTATTAGGTGCGGAGAGGGCAAGTCTGGGGGACTCTGACCAGGCCTGTTCAGCTGTTAACTCTCCGCCTGTGAGCCACCGCCTCCTCCAGACAAGCTGGGGCATCACGGAATACAGCAGGGAGCTGAGAAGGACCGGAGGTGTGTGTGTGTGTGTGTGTGTGTGTGGACGGGGAGGGGAGCGTACACGTATGGGTGTGTTTTCCTTCTACATACAACTGTCACCAGCCGGCATGCAGTTATTGTCTCACCTCCATCTTCACATTTCTCCGGGGGCTTGGCCTTCTTGGCAAGCCGGGGATCCAGCCAGGTAGTGGTTTTGCTGTTGTGACTGCAGGAAGGAAGGAAGAGGAAAACAACAACAAATTATTACATAAAACGTTATGTAAAAAATACTAAATAAATGACCCTCAAGCATTTAGCGTGTTACCAAGTGTTAAAAGTGCGCACTGGCTAATCTCTCCAAACAAACAAACAAACAAACAAACAAAGCCTAGCTAACTGCTTTTAATTTGAGATCTAACGTTATTAGAGAGCTCTTGAAACTTTAGCTAAACCTTTGCAAAGCTCATTTGGCCCTTAGCGGATGGAAAAACCAGAGAAAAGATCCAGGAGAAGGAAATGGAGGAGAGGGGAAAGACAGAAAGAGAACAGGGCAAAAGAAGCTAGAGCAGTCACAGAAATCACAGGTTAAAGCTGCAAGCAGGTCCGGGGGGGGGGGGGGGGGATGGAAGCTCCATTTAGCCAGTTGTTTCAGCGGCTGGCAGAATGAGCTATTGATTTAGCAGGGCAGAGCACCTGGCTGTGTCAACACCACCTGCCCTGCACACCAACAGCCCAGGTAAACAATGAGTGCCTGTTGCCTTTAGCAGCGGCCCGACAGACCGTCATCAAACGCAACTCTGGCTATTGAAGCCAGGTCAAAAGGCTCCGTATCACCATCAAAGCAAAAACAAACGGCCATCACCTATACACGGCTTTACAGCATAGAGATCTGTTTTAAAGGCTACGCTCATAGATTTACTTCCAGAGTAATCCAGAGAATTCCCCTTGTGGTTACAAAATAGCATTTACACCAAAAAAACAAAACTAAACCAATCACTCTTTGTCACTCCTCCGCCTACACATCTCCCAGGCCTACACTGTTGTGTACCCTTCCCCAGTACAGTTGTCCAGCTCACAGACAAATGTGAGCTTCTAGAAGGAGAGGGGGCGCTATAGCTAAAAAGAGGCGTGCACCTTTAACACAGCAAGAGGAAGAGCAGCAGGAGAACAGAAGAACAGAATAGCAACAGGAAGAAAAACAGCAAGAAGAACAACAGGAAGAACAACAGGAAGAACAACAACAGGAAGAACAACAGGAAGAGCAACAACAGGAAGAGCAACAGGAAGAACAACAACAGGAAGAGCAACAGGAAGAACAACAGCAAGAAGAACAACAGGAAGAGCAACAGGAAGAACAACAACAGGAAGAGCAACAGGAAGAGCAACAGGACACCATTAGCGGAGCACTACAGCAGTAGAAAGAGGAGAGGGCACCACTTACTCTATGAAGTAGACCATGCCCATCTCGGTGTAGGCCATCTCCCAGTTCTTGGGCAGGGGCTCCTGGCAGTCGTCGCGCGCCGCGGCCACCGCGGCCCACGCGCGTGGGTCCATGGCCCCGGCCGACTGGCTGTAGCTGGGCACCGTCTTCCTCCAGTCCGCCTTGTCCATGTGCTCTGCGCGGCAACAGGTCGGGGGTGTCGGGGAGCGGGGGAGGGAGGGGGAGAGGGGGAGGGAGGAGATTGAGATCGGAGGTGAGCCGGGGAAGCGCCTCGGGCTTCCTCGCATCTTTAGCCTGCCGCCGCTGCTGCTAGTACTGCTGCTAACGCTCCCACTGTGTTGTGTGTGTGCGCTCACTGAGAGAGAGGGAGATGGAGGGGGGGGAAGAGAGAGAGAGAGAGAGAGAGAGAGAGAGAGAGAGAGAGGCACTACGGAAGTGCGGTGGGATTTGCATGTCTGCAGTGATGGACCAGGTACAGCCTTCCAGGCAGACACAGCTGACCGACGCTTCAGCTCCACCGCCAGAGTACGTCACCACCCTATTAGCATGGCAGTGTGTGCGCGTGTGGAAGCGTGTACGCTCTTATCTGCAGGATTTCATCTGGCTGTCGGTGACCTAGCTTGGTCGTGCTGTAGAATGCTTAGTGAGTTTGGAGCCATTTTGGGGGCGAGTGAGCAGGAATGGAGAGCGGCTTGCTTCCTGACCAGGGACACACACACACACACACAGGTTTTCTATATTGGACAGCAGGGCTGGAGGAGAGAGATGACTTTGAACTGCTGGCTGTGTCCGAGGGGGGTGGCCAGGCACAGCCATAATCATTCTGTTGACAAAGGTGCTGTGCGACTATGCAACTGATGGGCCTGGGTAAGATGCGCCAGTGGGAGGCCACTTATTTGCCGACAACTCAAACGAGCTGGCCATTTGCCCGACGACGTGTTTACCTATTCCACGTAGCTGTTAGTTAGCCATAGCAAAATACCTGGCAGATAATCACGCTGCCTGCTATATACACCAGGCTGCAAATCATAACATATACAGCATGTCTATCAGCCAGATATAACATACAACATGCTGTTAATGATCATATCACATGCATAGTCCTGTCTATAAACCAAACAAACATCCAGACTGCCAATTACGCTGGGCTGTTAATCATAACACCTATAAACCGTGCTATTACTGTAAATCAGGCCATAGTCTGTCTATACACCAAACAAACATACCACCTGATACGTCAGGCTGCTCTCAGCCTGATAGGTTAAAGCTGTGCTGTCTCATACTGTGGTGTGTACACTGCCACCGTCATTGGCAGAATTCATTCTGCTAAATCGCAAGCAAATCTATTTGCATGCTAGCAAAGTTAGAATCTGCATCCGTTAAAACATGACTACACACATAACTTATTAACACGAGCTCCGGTAGGTTTTTATTATTCTGGTACTTTATGTCATATTAATTAGACACATCATCTGGTACTTTATGATGAGTTCACTGCCAGCCAATAAGAGGACTGCCAAGAAATCACAACATTTTATATGACAATATGACATTAACTATCACCTAATCTGGTTATCAACAATTGCTGGTTAACCACAAACAATAACAATGACTGGATTAAATAGGAGGACCTGGGGAGTTCTCACATTGTTTCTGCTACAGTCACAGTATACAGTGACACAAATACAATGGTGGAACAACTCATTAAGAAGACTGCTCTAACAGCAGACGGCCCCTTCAGCCCTGCCTTGGCACCAGTGAGTCCGGCTTCAGGCCGTGTGTTGCAGCCACCAAAGAGGATGAGGGGATGGCTGTACAGGCCCAGTCTAGCTGTAGAGGGCAGCCAACACAAAACCACTCAGGACCAGGCCAAATGCTAACTGTACGCTGTGCGTGGCCAGAACCTCCTCAGAGACACTGTAATGCTTTACAATTGACTGTAGATGAACAGACTAGAGTCTTCGGGGTTCTTAAGGGTTACCATAGCTACATGTTGGTAACATTGCTCTCTGGCCCTGACTATAGATCCTAGTGGTTTGCTATGTGATCACTTTAGATCACTGTTGGTCTTTGTACTCGTTAGGGGTCGTGCGAGGACATGGGGATCAAAGAAATACCAAGTCTATCCGTTTAACGGGCGGATTTGTTGCTCCCATTGATCTCGGGCCAGACCATGGCTACTTCTCGTCTTTGGACGGCTGCCATTTAGCGCTGACCTCAAATGCAGAACAGCTAATCCTGGGACGTCTGTTTGCGGTGAGAGATGACAACAAAGGGACACGCTGGAGAAGGGCGAGCCGTTTCGTGAAGATATAACAAAGCAGCTTGGCTGAACAACAGCAGGGTCCTAATGAGGAGGACAGCGTCATGGTTCACAGCTGTGTCGAGGCCACGGCTGCTGCAAATTAAGTTAGAGGCATGCTAACCCCTTTTCAGGGGTGTACAGCGCTGGAATGGGCTTCAGTGACTAGGCCTGCACACAATGTACCATCAGTGGTGATATTGCAGCGTGTGCATGTGCAAGAGTGACATGTCCCAACGAGGTGCAATTAGATATTTAACTCCATAAAATAAAGGATTTGCCAATTAACAATAAAAGGAACGTAAACTATATTCCTTTAATTAAAGGTAGCCGTAAACAATGCCTATATTATTATGTCCACGGGCCATCAACTTTTAGAAAATGCACAATTAAGTAATGTCTTGATTTTATTTGCAAATGTTTCCCCCATCATAACGACTGCTAGACTGTGTACGATGATAATATTGTACAAGTTATTACATTAATGGAGCAATTAATCTGCTACAGTGTATCTCCCATTTGTTGCGCATACCATACGATATCACCGCCAGGTATTACGGTTTCAACAGGCCTGCAGTGCTAGGCAATGTGTATGTTCCTCACCGGTGAGGCCGTTGACCATGGCTGGCCGCTCGTCCTCGTCCTCCTCCTCGGGGGCGGTGCTCTCCATCCTGTCCATCTTGCTGACGGAGGTGGTGCGCTTCCTCTGGACCTCCGTGTCGCAGTCCTCGTCGAACAGCACCTGGTCCACCAGGTCGGGCTGAACGGGGCTGGGCTCTGCCGGGGGCTTGGGAGTGCCGTAGTAGTTCCCTGGGAGTAGCGAGAGATGTCACAGCCAACCAGGCATCCCTCATGTGTTCCTGTGTAAGTCATTTCTTCAAATAACTTAAGAGCCTGTCATTTAAATAATGTATGCGCATGGTTTTATTATGGTCAGAACATTATGTCCTGATGACGCCACGTTGGATTCAAACATGTACATATACATGTCATCATTTAATATTAATACAGTGCATGAGGGTAGTTAATCTCCTTAGTAGAGCAGCCTTTATGCCTCTTATGCACAGGCAACAAGAAAGTGACCCAATATGAGCAGGAGCTACAGCTCCCTGTATACTACTACATAATAACACAAGGAGCCCCACCCCACCCCCGACAGAAGCAGGTTGAATCCCGAGGCACTGAGCAAAGCCCGGTGCCTGGTTATGTTGTTGTATTCAAACGCTGTGCCTTCCAGGGCCCTAGGACTACAGCCTTTCATGCCAAGGCAGGATCCCCAGTGCTTAGATTGCTCCTTTAGCTCCATCAGCTTGGCTTTACTGTCCTGAGGCGCCCGCAGGGAACAAACGGCACGACTTCACAGAGTAAAAGGCAGGGTGGGGGAGTGTGTGTGTTGGGGGGAGAGAAGAAGAGTGCAGCAGTAGCCGAACTTCGCTAATCTTTCTGTTTTCTATAAGTGCGAGAAGTGACCCACTTTACCGTTAGCAACAGAATAACAGAGGGGTGCAGGAGAGGAGAAATATTGCTCGGTAAGGTATAAATATTGATTCGGCGTTCTTCCTTGGTAGCGGTTGTCCTCCGGCGTGTTTGTGTGGGACTGCAGGGTGTTTAATAGAGAGCCGGGTGGAGAAAGGAGAATAGGAGAACACTGCATGTCAATGGTTTTACTGCACATCAGGGGAAGCGAAGTAGTCCACCGAGAGCGAGAGAGAGCGAGGGAACAAGGTGGCAAGCCCGAGCGAGAGAATAAAGCGAAAGTTTGGAAAACAGCAAGACATGCGAAAAAGACAAATACTGAGACCTCTATAAATATCTTGCCATCTTCACTTTCATCTCCAAAAGACGCACAAGCTAATGAGAGAATTAGGATATTTAATCTCTTTATTGTCGGCGTTTAGAATTTGCAGCCGCTGGTGTTTTAAAGCCTTTGCACGTTCGTTTTAATCCACATCTAACCCTTCCAAGAAACGTACCTAAGCTACACATTACACATTACAAACTAAACATGGTAAATCAATCACACGCACACACTATTTTAATAATATACTGTAGCATTAGCACCTATTCATCGAAACGTTCTTTAAAATTGGGATCTTAACGTATGGAGCAAACAATGGAGCAAAATTAGTACTGGTTAATTGCTCTTTGGCCGACAGTGTCTGTATTTTTGAGGGGTTTAGCTGTTCAATAGACTCATTAGCAGCATAAGCAATGGCTTTGGGAGTTGGGGGACAGTGGTCACAAAGGAGATGCACTGAGATGGATCATGTTGTAATTATACTAACGAGACACAATGTGCAGCACATATAACTTTGATGGGAATT
>JAODLL010000022.1:4444826-4475318 GCA_026546735.1 Forbesichthys agassizii | reverse complement strand
ATTCACTGTATTGACAGAGCAACCACAGTGTCACAGTCATCTATTGATATTGTATATAATTTATATATATATATATATATATATATATTTAACTGCATGCGGTTTTAAAATCACACTTTTGGACAAAAGAAAATGCGTAAACGCCTGAGATGTTTATTGTGCTGTTGAATAACTCAGGTGTTTTTGTTATTTATTTTGTGGATCCCTTGATGATATTGGAAGGGGGGGGGGGGGGGGGGCACAGGATTTATTAGAGATATAAATACAACAAGCAGAAGAGGAGAGTGCGAGAGAGCGAGCTCTGCGGTCACCATCCAGCTGTGAGTCAACAGGGGGGCCAAATCCTTCAAATCTAAAATGCAATCTGGGCCAGGGCCATAAACGTTTACAGGGTGGGAAGTGGTGGGAAGCTGCAGGATGCAACCATGTCCCACCTCTAATTAGCTTATGGGAATAAAACACAATGTGCACACACTCACACTCCACATAGCACACTGAGCCCAGATAGGATAGCAAAACAGCACAAACCAGTATACTCACTAACGCGCGCATAGTGTCAGCCTCAGTGTGACTTACATGCGGCTGTATTACTGTAATACTCACATAATAAAGCACTTATTTGTCATGAGCAACATATTATGTCAAACCAACATGCATATATTTAAACTATTAATCTCATTACAGTAATGCACATTGACTGTGACACCATCTGTCTACCAGTCAGTATAGATTGTTGTACTTTCAGGACATTTGCTCTTAATAATATTCAGATTTCTTTAGATACTCTGAAATAAAAAACATTTGCAATCTCCCGCATCACTGAGCTAAAAGTAATATTAAGTTTCTGTTTTCAGACAAAAGCTCTCACTACAAAATAGGGCAACTAAAAATAGCAGAAATAGATTCACTTTTATGTAAACAATATTTGACAGATTATGCTATTAAATCAATGCTTTATCTTTTTTGTAAAAGACCCATCTGAACCTTGTCCTATGTATGCTACAGATGACACATGCATTTCCATATGTTATGCTCATTCACACTGATGGATTAGGTTTTCAGGAAACTACAGCCAGATGGCTGTAGAAAGGTTTTTCCTGATGAGACATAAATTATTGTAAACGCGGACTGATTATCATATGCATGTTACAGAATGCGATAAAAGAGTAAATACATTAATCAAAAATCAACAATTTTTTTCAGTAAAAATATACAAAATATATTATTCCTACTAGAAAGTAAGACATAGATTAATAGATATGTAATAGCAAGGCGTGCTCGCTCTGTATTTTGATTGTGACAAGACATATAGTATACTATTATCCCTATTGAGTCTACATTGCTTCTGCATCATGTGTCCTATGAAAAATAGGTTATACAGCTCCAGTGATAACCATTTATTCACACATTACATATGTTTTATACAAAATTGTCTGTTAATTCGTAATTAATTAACAGTATTTATATAGTTTTTTATTTACTTGAAACTATAGCACTGTTTACATCTAACTTAAAAAGACTAATACACTTGAATGTTGTAGCAAAATCTTTGTCATGTGCTTTTGGGTGAGTGCAGCAGAGAAAGACACACACACACAAAAGAAATAGCTTCCACGAATATGAAAAGAGACACACATAAAGCACTTGACAGTGAATGTGGGAATTCTGCTGGGGCTCAAAGACTAAGACACCTGTGGCCATTCAAGGCTCCTCACTGCACCTTTACAGCAGTCAGCAGCTATTGAGTTAGACACTTCTCAACCTCAGAGGTATTGATCGCCTTATTTGGGGAGGAGCGATGAATAGAAATACTGACTCACCATTTCTTTGGCCCCACAATAACTGCCCAGTATTTAACGTAATACTTTCTTATTTGCATGAAAGCTATTTCAGTTCCCCTTTACAGATGAGATGAGTGGCAGTGCCTTGTACATTGTCCACACATGTGTGGCTTTCATATATAAGGGCAAGTGCGGATTACAGCAGAAACATTACAATATAGAATTATATTTTATCTCTGCTATTATTAGCCTACTGATGTAGGCTATCAACACAGGGCCTCTTGTCTCATTCTAAGCATCATTGTCTATATTATCGTCGTTCAGTGCACTGTGCAGGGTTAATAGATCAAAAGTGTATTATTGTTGTCGTAGCAACCATAAATGGCTGCTATGCTGAACAATGGTCAGATGGGCCTTGGGGAGGCCCGGTGACTCGCCCCACTCTACCAACACATCTGCTGCTCTTCATTCAGACTTATGGGATGTTCTGCTCATTACTTTGTGTCCAGCGTCGCCTTTTCAACAACGCTGAAAGAACACAAATGAAATTAGGAATCCTGCCAACATCTGTCTACAAGAACTCTGATTCAGTTAGCTGCGCTGGAGAGAGGCAGAGTGGGTCACTCTTTGCTCTGTTAAAGTTATTTGGCTCAATAGGTCGGCGAGTGTGTGACAAACGTACTTATATGCTTTCCTGGATTTGAACTGAACTGACTCATCTGAGCGGAAGAGGCCAAGCATTCACGTGTAGAAGCTTTAAGTAAAGGGGAAGTAGTAGTGAAAAGCAAGATGCGTGTGCATGAATATAGCTTCAGGGAGCCGTAGCAATTACTGTATGCCTTTATTTGAAGTGTATCTTAGCAACTCTTTGTCCAGCTGTAATCCATAACACAGGTTTAGTTATTAGCAAGTTAGAGTCGCAATACCAATGTCCCTCATTGTCTTTATAAGTAAGTGATTATTACAAAGTATGGTTGATTATTAAGCAATCCTTAGTGTACAGGGAGGAAAACAGAGCAATATCTAAAAGACAATAAGACAACAAACCCAATAATGAGTGTAATTTGAAATGGTAAAATACAGGTGCCCTTATTCTTTGGCTCAGAGACAGCAGCCATGGTGATGGCAGGACAGAATTGGATTAACGCCACCTGCCTTTAGCTAAGCCCCACGCACACAGGGGGCAAGAGACAGACTCCTGTTGCTTTCCGACATGGCAGAGCAAGGATTTAGCTTTATGTGAAAGGACGTGTGCCTAATTCTCCCACCCAAAAGACGTTAAAAGATGGTGATGTTTACATTCTGTCAGATGACACAAACACACCCATATCAAAACAAGCTGCTGTGTTGACAGAAATAACATAGCAAAAGATAATTTGAAGTTTCACAGTTAATTATATAGTTCAATGAGCATTCAACTTGAATAGTAGCATGCCTGCGTATTTCTCACATCGTATTTCACCTCAACATAACAGAGTTAAAGGAAAATAAAGGGTCTTTGAAAGATCCCATTATATTTGTCTACAGTGTATGTGTTGTACAGTGTCATGACAAACATATTGTTAGGAGGTTACAGTCTTTCCTTTGCGTTCTGCTTGGCTAATGCATAGTGACTGCTGATCCCCGCACAGACAATAACAGAGGTAGAGAAAACAGCGCACAGGAGGTATCCAGACCCCCGCATCCATATTGATTAAACAAATTTGCCACAAATCATTTTACAAATGCCCAATGGGTGGCTTTAGAGGTGGGTGGAAATACCCCATTCACGCGCTGTCCTCCCCCGTGGGGCTGAAGCCCCAACTTTTGGCTCATTTACTGGCAGTGACAGCGCCCCCCCATCCCTCCCCCTTTGGCCATCTGCAGGGTGGGCTGGCCTGTGCCTGGGGACCTTTGTTTCCACCATTTTTAAAGATTTAGCAGCTCCCTGGTGTTTCATCTTTTAGGAAAACTCCCAAAACAGAGTAAATGCTGAAAGCTAAAAACGTTTTTAAAAACTAAAACCTTTTCCCAATGTTTCTTTATGGTTAACAGAACAGGAGGCGGAACTAAGGACATACTGTATATCTGAGTTATGTTTGTTCCTAAAGTGGAGCGGAGTGTCTTGGTGACTTTGCACAATACTAATATAGGCTACTGTAGCTTGGGCTGAGCAATGACGTCCACGCAGACGCCCGACAAGCTCTCTCTGGCTCCGCCCACTTACCGTGCCACTCTGTGTGAATGAAGGTGGGCGGAAACAGACGCGTGTGCACACGTGTGCACATTCGCTGAACATCAGTCCCAAAAGGGAAGGTAAACAGAAAAGCTGGGCTCACCCACCCACCCACACACACACACACACCCACCCACACACGCCCACGTGCTTCCCATCTCACATACATATACATACAACATTTGTATTAGTTTAAAAGCTTATAGCAACATTATTGTATTTATGAATGTGTATATATAATATAAGCAACACTGTACTGTAAACTATGTACACGTTGTGTTTATAGTTCTGATACTCCAAGTAATAATAAACCGTTGTTATATGAGGCAGGATATACAGTAGCTTTCTTACCTCAACAACAAACCAGGATGAAAATAATGCTTTTGTTGCACTATGTGATGAAAATCCTATTAATGTCTTTGTTTTGTTTTTTAACCACACTTGTTGCCAATCTTTCCTTTAAAAGTGTAATTCTATGATGTTGGTCAATTTACATTGTTGTAAAAATAATAATCTAGTGCTGTAGTGTGTAATTTAATGTCCATCTGAAATGATAATAGGACAAAACTGATAGTTTTGAGTTCAGGTTTGAATGAGATAAGTAACCCTATCTCATGCCGTATGTCAGTGTGTGTATATTTACTCAGTTAAGAAAGCTAGAGTCCAGTCTAACAAACGCTCAACATTACTTTAAGCTTGTTAAAATGTTTATGCTAACTGCAGTGCCCATATTCGTGTGTCGAGAGGTGGGGGGCATCCAGCCCCTAGTTATAACCTTAAACACATGGTCAGCTACTATTATTTTAACTGCTTCCAGTGACTTCAGAGGTTGCGTGACCTCTGAATGCAATCAGGAGCAGGAATGAGCACATTAAAATGACCATGCTACGGACATCTTAGGTTACCCCAGTTATGACAAGTAGAGAAAACACATTATTAAGTAAAACTTGAACGACAACAAAAGTATAGTGTTAGCATGTTGTTATTGCTTGCAACGGTTATAATGGCACATACTTAATGTACATGCATCACATAATACAAATTATACAAAAAATAACACACACAAACAATATGCTGTGGGAAACTCCATGTTGCCCCTTTGCCCCATATTAAATAAATGTTTGGAGGTTTGTCAAAGAGGATGATAAGTGGCCTTAGTGGCTCATGTTAGCTGTTTGCTGAGGGGGACACGAAAGTGCTAATGCTCACAACAGCTGTGAATCAATTCTAGTGTGCATTAGACATACTGTATTCACAGAGCTTTGTTGGCATTCAAGAACTCACACGTAGCCATATTAATCCATGTGCACACATACACACACACGCACACGCACACACACACACACACGTGCACACATGCACACACATCTATCTGATATGTATAATCTATGAATAATCTAGTTAGTGTACGTTACTAAATAAAACAAACATATTTTTTGTATTTAATGTAAAAATATTTCATGATGTTCATGTTTATATAGTATTGTGTTCTGTGTATATTTTTATGCTACATAATTTCACCTACTTATTTTGGGGTCCGTGACACAAAATATTAGAGAACCACTTCTCAATTACCATGTGCATTGACTGGATGTTTCTTTAGAAACATAATCCAGCAAAACAGCCTATTGCTCATAAAGATGCCACATGAGTGATGTTTGCACAGCCAGTTATAGTGACCCAGGGACACTCCAAAGCACACGTATTGCTCTGCACTTGTGTGCCATCTCCACCAACCGTAATGTCACCTTTAGTGTGACACATATGAAGTGATTTAATCTAACCCCCTGAAAAGATAGTTTTGTTTATGGATTAGTTAGTCACAATCTTATAAACAGCTACGTAGACTGTAAAAACTATTCATTTTGTTCCATCTTGAGATTGCTATTATTGATAAGGGGCGGTGACTGCATTGCAAAGAAAATCAATATCCTTTGATTATTTAAAAAGGCAGGCATGAAAGACAGTGTCAAAGCGAGCCGCACATAATGGAAATATTGTTGGATAAAATGTATTGTTCATGGTTACGTCCACCTGTATTACACTGCAACCTGCAGCTTTAACTTAATAAATATGCTTACATTCAACATAACATCTACTGTAGGTAGATGCTATGCTAATGCTAATGGGATGTTATGCTAGCTGAGAGAATGCAGCAGCTATGAGTATGATCAAATATTGACATTTTGTTTTCAGCCATTATTTGCGGGGAGCACTGTGGAGGAGGGGTGGGGGTGCTCACCCATCTATGTTTCCAAATCCCCCTATCCCCCACCCCCCTTCGAATCGGAAGTTACAGAGGCTTTGCCTTCCACACAATGAGATAAATATACTACTCCACTCCTGCCTGCAGATTTTTCTCATAAAAAACCCTTTGATAGTTTAGCCATCTGGCCAGAGCCCAAACTGTCCTCATAAAAAGAGGGCCAAATAAGGTCAGGGGTCACACCCTCCCTGGGTCAGGGGCCCTGGAAGGTTGTTATAGTGGACTTTACTAAAGTTGTCAGCTCAGATCCCCTTGACAAATTAAAGCACATTCTTCTGTTTTTAACAAGTATTCCCTTACAGTCGGCATCTCCAAAGAAAAAGGCTATTATCTGCATTGTGGGGCTTTGTATTATGTGGAGAAGAAAAGAGGAATACATGGTTATGATTTGTGTTCTTGACAACAATAAATGACTTACTCAACACTGAATCTGCTGTAGTGATACACGACTATACTCTCAATGTGTAAGCCAGCAAGAATGTACATATTGAATTGTTTTCAAAGTAATGGCTGCTGACAACAAAGTCCTAATCCATATGGGGAACATTGAATGGCCTTTAATCAACACACAGTACATTAAAGGTGCAATGACAGCCTGTCATTAACCCTGACCCATTTGTGTGTCTGTCCAAATGTCCAAGAGATGAAAGGCACAGCTCGGACGTATCGCATAGACACATTTTAAGGACGTCTCTCTCTGTCTCTCTGTCAGCACATGAAATCTGAGACACAACAAATTACAGGCAGTGTCAAGTCTGCCACAAGCAACAAGTAAAACATTTGTGTATACCTGAGAAATATAAAACACTTATATACAGTATATGATCAAACAGCTGGTTGCACTTCTTGGATTGATAACACACTAAAAGTTGTGAGCTGGAGATGAACAAATGCATGGGAAGAAAACACGATTATAAACAAGCTGATTGGGAGCTTGCTTTGATTACTACATCGCAGCTAAAATCCATTTGATTCAACACTTGGCTGGCTATATTGGCTAGGTTCTGTTTATACCTTCGCTGTTCTTCTCCATTGACTTTGAAATGCACAAGAATGTGTTTGGTTCCACCCCACATGCTTTCAAAAGCCCCTCTAAAACAGTAAACCAAATGCTCAGCATATGACAGCCCCTATAACACGGTGGGAAGGATTGGACAAAAGCGAGTGCTTTCTACCCCACAGCTGGTCAGTTGGATATGTGTCTTGCAGTTATTGTCTTGCTCTTAAAAGAAGTGCCAAAGCTCTCGCTCCATGCTCCAGTCGCTTCCTAAGAGAGGTGCTGGTGGATGATACATGGCCAGAAGTCTCCAGTTTCAGGGGAAATGGTGAGAGAATTGGACGATGAGCTTCATTAAACACCACTGAAGGAGAGGACCTCGCAAAGCCCTCTCCATCGCAATCAATATGGCACAAGCTACCGGTGGGGTATGGGAAAGTATAGGCTAACCACAATAACGACACATATCCTTTGTCATACTTAACGTGAGCCAGGGAAGATCATTTCCGCCTCGTGTGAAACTCTGAGGAAGTTATGGTGTGTGACGATTTCCTAAAGACCCTAAGCAGTAAAATGGCACCTTGGTTGAAAGTTTAAATTAAATGTAAATAGTCAGACTTTGTTGTTCATAGATTATAGGATATGTTTATCCACACATGTATTGCAGTCTAATAGGCAACTTTTGAAAACAAGATACTCAAATTATAGCTATGCTTATGTTTATTCAAGTACAATGTTTTGCTAGCATTAGCTACAGTACTACTTCCTGTTTACAACTTCCTTTTTGCCGACTGAATTGCATTATAAGTCCAGAATGGCCAGTTTCTCAGTACCAGAGGTTGTCCCAAATGCAATATTAAAATGTGGTCTGGGTTAAAACAACCTATTCTTTAAAACATAACAGTCAGGAAGGGATGGGTTCAGGCTTGGCAATCCCTAAAGGCCTACATCTCTTTTCTTTTGTTCAATTCTCAATGAGCTGATGATGAAATGTGATGTGTGTGTAAGAAGTGGGGGGGTGCTCAAATTCCATGCAGTGAAGAATGCAATGTCTCCAGTTTCTCATAATCAGCAAGCCTATGAAGGGTGAAAACAAACAAACACTTTTTCCTCCTAGAACAGCCTCAGGGAACTAGTATGAGGAGGGGCTCCATCATAGAACACCGTTATTAATCTTTGTTAATTGTAGGTTCCCAATTCAAATGTCCCCTAGGCATATTTTTCATCATTAGAGCCATGTTTAAGTGCCAGGAAATGGGACTGGAGATATAAAAGGCACATCAGCAAATCACAACATCTCTAAGGAACATCCTGTCAGATCTCCTGAAGGAACACTATATTGTGTCCAGCTATTTTCAGGAAATGGCCCGGACATGTCTTCTTGTGACGTATATTAGACACAATATTTTACAGACCAGCGTAACACCTTTGAAAAAATACTTTCTCCTCATTAAAATGTAGTTGACTAATGAATATATCATTCACTATATGCGTACTTAGTGATACATTAATTAATTGAACATGTAATTTTGTGAATATATACATGTCTTTCATTTCGATATAGTCTGAACATTTTGAACGTGCAAATAACACACACGATGTTATTACGAGGGCACTTTTCTACTTTCCTACCACCGCTTGCTGACTCCTGACAAAAATCCTGCCACTCTCAACACCTGTTGTGGTGTTTGGTTGTGTATCTCTATGTGAACAGAGGGTCATTTCCAGACATGCCTCAACTATACCAATAATGCTAATGCTATAATGCTAACATTCCATGGGATCTGGAGAGGTGTTATATCCTTTTTTGAAAAGGAATGCACGATGGTGGAATAATTGCTCTCACTCCTCCCTGACCACTCAGTTAAAGGGGATTCGGATGGTTTGGGATCCGTCTCTAGCACCCCTCCTCCCATGGGACAGGGAACAGGAGGGGGGATGGGCATGTTTGACTTGGGAGATTTGGATTTGGAAGGGGGTTGGGGCATTTGTGCAAAAGGGCAAACCAAGGCTTTCATTCACCCCACCCCCATATCTATCACTATTGGTTAATCATTCAACTGTATTATGATACAATGTGTTGTTTTCCATGACCAGGGACCAGTTTAATACCCTATGACCAGGAGGAACCTTTTGGCATTTGGGTGGAATTATTACAAAACAGTGTTTTTGCATTGTAAGCCACACACACACACACACACACGCACACCAGATCTGATTATTGGATTATTATGATGGCATATTTAGAGGTCACATGACCTTTCAGGCTCATGTAATGGTTTGGCTTCTTGTCACCTCTTGTTGCCAGCTCTGCATGGCTTCGGTGGGAGGTCTAAGTGGTCCATTATGGAGGTTTGAGAGAGACAAGCAATTGCTTGCAGCTATAGCTTATCTTTTACACATGCACAGTGTCTCTCTCTCACACACACACTAAACATTAAGGTCCAATCTATCAGTATGGTCTATCAGACAGCTTGACCCTGTTCAAATTTAGGTGCAGAGCAAAGAAATGCCACATAGCATTCCTTCCCTGAAGAGGAATGAGCAAGCAACTTCAACAGCTTTCAGGTTTGTAGCAGGCGAAGGATGAAGATAAAAATGTTTGTTTTTTATTTATTATTGTGTAATTATGTGATTTACGTCACACGTGTTTACGATGAAATATTGACTATTTACGTTCCCTGCTGGCTCACTGTCAACTTCCACAGCAAGGGCACGCTCTGGAAACACTCAAGCTGAGTGGTTCCTCCAGATCCTGAAATGACCCTGAATGTGTTCTTGCTTTGACCAATCACATTCATGTTCATCAAATATGTTTATTAAAACATTATATGTATAATTTTTACATTATTTAAAGCATAACATGTTCATTATCTCATAATAAAGCATATCCATTAGTTATTATGGCATTCACTTACCTGAGCACTGTATATATTGGATACTTTTAAAATGGCATTCATACTATTTAGCCTCTATACTATGTTATAGTCATGGCATTAAATGTAATATGATGTATGCACCAAACGCATTAAATAGTCCATCCTCTAAAACAACCATACATCGCCAAATCTGTGACACCATGCTCCTGTGATTTGGACAATGCTATTCAGTCATTCTTAATGTTTGCAACACCACCCCGCTGAGGAGCTAATTAAAACAATTTCAAGGACAAAGGAGGGCAGCCATTGTAACCCACGACCAGCAGTGCAACGGATATGGTGCCAGAGGGGCACAGTTGTCAAGGATTAGCTGCCTTTATAGGCACAGATGGACATATCAGCCTCCCACCCTGACTGTCGAGTCTTGAGTCTTCAAAGAATCTTAGTTTAGGAATATAGATGTAGTCAGGGCAGGGAAGCACCTCAGGGCACATTAGCATAATGAAAACAGAGGCCATCATACAGGCCATTCATTTCGGACTATTGGTGATGTCCAACATTCCTGAGTTGGAAATATCCCCTTCCTAACAGAAACTACATCTGCTGGTGACCAATCTTTGTACAAAACCTCCTTTCTTTCCTTTCATCCCATGTAATGGTCCAATGAGCTGGATGCCCTGGGTCCACCGTCCTGACTCACCTGCTCTGCACAATAATATTGGCTGCCTACATTATGGCTGCATGAGTCATGCTGACGCTGGCTCGTCTGATTACAGTAATACTGACTAATAGTCTGGGTATTATGGTAAAGTCTCCTGTATAAATCCAACAGGAAATTGGAAACATGTTGCAGATGTGTGAACCAATACAAAACAAATACAAAATGAAACAACACTAATATACACAAGGGAAAACATAGGCATACCATATATACTTATAGTATACATAAGACAAATATATACAGTATCTACACACAAATGTAAATAATATAGTCTTTAGATTAAAATAAAAGTAAATAATCACACCAAGAAGGAATATAAATATGTTGTCTATGTTGGCTCTGCTACTTAAGTATAAGCACAAACCCATTGCTGATGACTGACATCTCCTACCATGCCTTTTAAGGTATTGCTATCTGTGTGGCCAGGGCATACTTATCTAACATGAAGGAACTGTATGTGAGCAGAAACAATAGGCATGATTGAATGCATTCCTCAATAGGTGTTGGGTTACACTGACCGGTCCCTACTAAATAGATGATATCTGTTGAAATGGCGTGATTGTTATCACCAGGGGCTTTTGAGAAACGATGTATCCTTCATAAACTAATTAATGATCTGATGTGACACTGCTGAAAGATAACACCCTGAAGCCATGTATTGCGAGCATTGCAGTAGTAATTAAGTGTTTAATTTAACAAATAGTTGTGTACCATTATAAAGACTATAAAGACTATAAATAAGACTATAAATGGAAGATGGAGATATTTATCTTGTATTATTTACACCTATTTTTATAGGCCAATATAATATAAATTCACATAATTTAATGGGATTATTTGATTAGTTGATTCTCTTTTTAAGAACATTCCATCAAAAATGTATATTTTGTAGTATACAGCAAATTAAGTGTTCTAATACTTAGAAGTGTATTCACTAGTCGTTTTTAATATGCAACATGTTTATTTTTTGTTGAGGAATTTAAACAAACCTGTAGTAAATTATATGAAGTATATGAGTGGTTGGCATGTTTGGCTTTGTTTATCATAAAACAGTCTACTGCAGAATGTGTCAATGTCCCAATATGCTGAACTATATTTTTTCCTTGAACTGCAATGGGGAAAAACTAAACATGGCAGTCCTGAATGAGAGGTCTGTGTTGCTGTACATTTGCACATAGGCTTTCCCTGGTAGTGGACAAATTGAATTCCCCAAATGGGGGAATTAAGGGTCTAAATTAGAGTCCTCTCCAAATTCCTTTTTTGAAAGGGTCACTTCTCCCTAATCACCTACCTCCTAGCCAGTGAAAAGATGCTTCACCTGACATGTAATATTGTAGGGCTGTGTCCAAGTGGACACAAGGCCCCAACAATGTTAGACTTCAGCACATTGAGGGAGATGTCATCCAGCCCTTGTGTCTTGTCACTCAGGAGCGTTTCAGCTACCTAGCATGCCAGGGAACTCATCTTTAGCCTCATCAGGACATTGCCTGTGTGAGTTTCTTCCACCCCCATGTCTGTGGTCTCCTCCACACTTCTGCCCCTGCTTGAATTTTGTTGTAATGCGTCCGAGTCCTTGACATGAGTTGCACTGGAGCGGAGGAGGGTTGTATGGTTTGACGTAGTAAGTGGTGAAGCCCAATGAAAGTGTCTCAGGCAACTCCTTACACAGAAACTCCAACAGGACTGGACAATCCCGTCGTGTATCCTTGGTCTGCAGACGCTGGATATTTATGACTTGTCTCTCAGCATTGATTTTAACCTGTGGATATTAATTTTAGTTGGAACACCATAGATCACTCCTTTCAAAACACGGCCTTCATCTTCGTACTTATCCACCTTGATGCATGCGTTTACCTTAGGCACGGTCAGCATGGCGTTCTTGTTGCTGTGAGAAGGAGCTGAGCTGCCACACTCATCACCATCCATAGTCCTCATACCTACCTTACAGTCCTGCTGTATTTCCTTCAGAGGTCCAGCCTGGTCTGTCATAGTGGGTTTATGAAAGAGGGAAGACATTGTCTCCACCTGTCCTCTCAGGTCCATGATAGTGGACTCCATCACCTCCTCTCTCTTAGTCCACTGCTGCTGCAGGAGCAGAACAGTTATGTTCATCTCCTGGTCTTTACAGTCCAGTTGATCCTGATGGTCTGAGATAGCGGAGAGCATATCTTTATCCTTCTGGGCCAGCTGCTGCTGCAGGTCCCTGATAGTGGCAGCCATCTTTTCTATCGGTTGCAGCAGCTGCCTCTGACTTAATTCCGTACATAGGTCTTCTTTCAACTCCACAATGAGAGTGGCCAGTTTTGCCATAGCATCGCCTTGAAGAGGCTTGTGCAACTCTTCACTGGCACCTCCACCATAGATACTTGGTATGGTTGAGGGTGTATTCATGTTATACAGCTGTTTTGTTACATAAGCACTCTTCTCCTCCTCTGTCAATTCATCATAATAATCCATCATTTCACCCCAGTTGTTCTGGGTGATTATTTTATCAGCCTCCATTGTATCAGTGATCATCTTAACTACAGGCATATATGTGCTTTGTGTACACTTATAGAAAAAGGTACTTTACTTCAAACAATGATCTCTCTCTCAAATAACATTAAGCTTGTGATGAACGTGTGAACATGTGTGCTTCTCAAGGACTGGGGGCGTGGCAATGATGTATAGTGTGGTGAGGTCATATGAAGCTGATTGGGTTGTGACATCATAGGACTCAATATGAGTAACCACATGTGCCTCCAGTGTGACATAATGTAATCTAAATAAATATATTATTGTAATTTATTAAATAACATGAATGATCTGTGCAACATGTAAAATGTTAATGGAATTATGTTCCTAAAAATACAGTTTTTTGTTGCGTTTTAATTTATGATTTGCACAAATTGATAAACTGTTTTTTTCTTCACAGTTAAAGCCAACAGTGAATAAAAAATGTCTTCATGTTTTAAAGGGGAAACAAACAACATTTTGTTCGGCTACATTATATTCAGTAAAATGACACCGTGGCAATTCAGTTGTGGATCAAATTAAAAAAATATTATGAATATGTCTTGATGTTAATATAAATACTGTACATATTGTTTTTTTTTGTGTGCTAATTTCTCTAATTATGCATGATATAAACAGCATTGTACAGGAAATGCTGCCAGCCACTACCAGAGGACAGAGGTGGAAGATAGTTTTTACAATGTCTCCGTGGACATTCTGAACCGTTATTTAAACATAACTTGGAGAATATTAAAAATAGAGACAAAGGAAGAATTCTAACAGGTAAACCAAGTCTTTTTGGGAATCGAACCCATGACCTTTCGGGTTAGACTACCTAATCCTAATCAAGACCATCCTTCTCACCAACCTTCTCACCATCCTGACATTTCCATTCAAATTAAAACTCATCCTTTTGCAATTTTACATTCATAAACACATACCCCCTGCTAGATTTTTGAAAAGCACTATAACGTCATTAGATTAACAAAGAGAATGGTAATCCACCCAGCCAGTATGTGTGCATGGGTGGGACGCATCTATAATGACCTCTGAATGACTCTGGAAATGCTGCTGTGGAATTTTCACACCAATAAGCTGCAGGAGTGCTATGGCAAAGATCCATATATAATGTAATGGAGATTCTCTAAGAACTACAATGCTTTTTTTCTCCATCGAAATAAGCTTTTACCATTGTAATTACAGAGGATTACAACATATGAACTTCAATTACAACTATTAATTCACAGATCACAGCAAATATATAAAACACAAAAAGACCACCAGTGGCATGATAGGGGGGTAGAGAATCACATATGCTAATAAAGCAGATGTCCATAGCTCTCAACGCATTCCAGGCAACCTATAAAAACAAAGTGTCTTTCACCCCCAAGGAACAGCCCCTTTTACTGACTATCTGTCACACAGGCTAAAATAAACAATTTGCTGATTTAACCTGGCCAATACAGCAATGTGTTATTTTGGATAGGTATAATCAGTATAGCTGATAACTACACTAGCTTTCAGAGTGGCTAGTCTTTCACTGTGGCTCTATCAACATCAATTCAGTCTTTTACAAGACAATGCTTGTCAAAGTGGGCTTTTGTCGAGAGTTAATGTTTCCATATAACAATTATTAAAAACGGCTTCATAATTACATTTTCCAGTTTTAGTGAACCAAAGCATTAAAACAAATGTGTACACATTTTTTTAATTAATCAAAGTTTCATATTTATATAAAAAAAGGCTATAGTGCTATGTGTTTGGTCAAGGTGTGGGTTCTTCTCTGAAACATTCTATGACACTGAATGTTCCGGATCACCTGTCTCTGACTGTTGTCAACTGTGCTCGGCTCCCACCACCAAATTCATCAGCCATTGTTTTCTCTGCGTAGGCATTTATGATGTCACTGCAAATATAAGCTTTGTCCTCAGATGAAGGATCAGCCTGGGTCCATGCCCTTATGGGGTCAAACAAACAGCTAATATGGTTTGGCTAAGGCTACGACTTAAATCACAGGGTTGGGCGCACATCTCTGTGACAAACGAATAGTGCACACACAAAAAAAGAGCAAATAAGTAATTTAAACAGAAATACACCATTCCATATTTTGTTCTGGTGATAATAACAAAGAAAAAAATAAAATAAAAAGTACACAAAAATAGCGATAGTAGTCTGGAGCAGTGCCTGGTTCTCTTCAACCCAGCTTTAACTCCTGTATCTGCGAAGGCATTCCAGAGAAACAACACATACCCATATCAAAATGAAAACAATGGCATTTCCTGGCTCTGTTAATGGGAGAAGACCCCAATATAGTTAAACACCACCCACAATGAGAAAAGGAGACAGGAGAGGATCCCTAGAAGTGTACCTCAGACCACCCTGTCAAATTTCAGCAGTTATAAAAATAGAATTATGCGTTCTATTCACATTGTGTTCCGCAACCCCCTAAAACCACACTAGTAAAGAATGCTTTTGGCTTTAGTGTGCACTGTGCATTAAGTTCATTGAAAGCAAGGGAAGGTAAACAGACAAACACAGACCTACAAACACACACACACACACACGCACACACCCACACAACAATGGCCTCTATGTGTAAAGATCAGATTTCGACCACGTTTGTTTTCTTAGCATAAGGCATGTGTGAACAAAGAAAATATTTTGCTTGCTTAGTACCACCTGTTGAAATCCATGTCATTTGAGACATTTTAAAGAGATTGGCTTGGTTTCTGATTATAGGATAGAGTTCATCATGTGTAAACCTTTAGACAAGAGCCGTGGCCCGTGTATAAATAAGTGAATGAGTATAAATAATGACACCGTAATGCATTCTGTCACCAAGATTCTGGCATGACATCTTCCCCTAAACACTGTTGCATGGCTCTGATATAATCATTTTAGCAAACTAGCAGAACTGTTGAGAATATTGAATGTGTGCAATTACACTTTAGAATTGGCTGGCGATGTTGCAAACATTGCAAAACTATCACTGTCCTGCCCATGCAAACTATGAGAATGCTGGGAGACCCAACACAAAGCAACATGCTGACATGATCAGAGGTCACTACAATACCAGCTATATAAAAACAAAAACCTCTATCTCCCTCTCTGACCCCAAGGACAGAGCTGATAGACAAACACAATAACTAATACCCTAACACCGCAAAGCTTTCACACAAATGTCACAATAAAAAAATGGACTGATAACAATTTAGGGATTGCCCCTATTTAATCTATGGCACCATGTGTGGCAGTCAAAAACATGTAAACTTTCATTTGCATAGAAACTGGGCAATAAAACAATGACTGTGTCTTTGTTACTGACTCACAATAGCTGATAGCTGGGTATTTGCATTCGCAAGATTCAGCAGAGAGACCCACATCATTATAAAGGACATTGTCATAAATGGCACAGCTTCTGTGAAAGCAGGACAGTAGTGTAGCATTCCTTTGTCCATTAAAGGACTTTTATAGGCTTGGCCAGCTCACTCCAGCCAGGACTACTGGCTCAAAATGATACTTATTTTCTGCCCCCTGAGGACTGGTTTAAACCACTGCTTTCAGTCTCAAAGAAACAACAACAAAAGAGCCTGTCAGGGCAATGTTTCCTGACATCCCAGGACAGACAAAAAGAAAAAAAAACAACACCCTAAACACCCAAATGCTGAATGAATATCACAAAGTAGGTGACAATACTTTCAGCTCCAAGCAACTCATGCAGAAAAAACCTACTTGATTGATGAGCAAGGAATGCTATTCAACAGATTTTAGTTATGAGATGTTATTTACATTACAATAATAATTAATATACAGGAAGAATGGTATTTTCATACGATATACTAGTGAAAGAGTATAAATAATGACACCGTAACGCATTCTGTATATATTCTTATATATTCTTAAGTATTTGAACATACAGTAAGTATTTTTTATCTTATAGTATTTACCATAAAGTTTAAATGATGTGAACTTATGGATTCTACTGTTAGACAGCATAATAGTCACATCTCTGCAAATCAACAATGTATTTGGAATGGCAAATTACGTTTCCTTCATCCCACTTGGCTGTGAAAGGCTGTAAAATACAAACTGATTGGGGGTCAAGATAAAAGCCTTAAGTGTCTAAGAAATCAAAACTCACTTAAAATGTCAATAGTGTCATATTGAAAATGCAAACATGGGAAAACAGATCCATATCTGTACAGAACAAACCAGCTAATTGTATTAGAGCCGTCAAAGCAATCTACTGTTGGGACAACACATTCTTTGCAAACTTAACAAAAAGCGACAATATTTAGTAAATTGAGTAAAAACAAGTAAAACTATGAACTTCTGAACATCACCAATAAAAGGTGACAAACACTTTCATAAATCGACCCCAAGGCAACAACAGAATGAGCCATCAAAATGTATTAGTTAAGTTTAATGTTACAGCCATTTGACATTTCACACTATTAAAGAAACCGGTCTTTATTTATTATTATTATTTATAACATTTATGTGTAATCCACCACAGTATGCTGCCTATTCTCTTTCTTAACACTCACTGCTCTCTGGATCTGTTAATGTCCAGAAGGAATGTATCACAATTTAGGATTTCTTTAAGCAGCTGCTAGTGGAAATTGCTTTTTGGGGAGACATTTATGACCCTATTCAAAGGCTGACATCTCAAACACAGGAAGGAAGGAACTGAGAAGTGCCATACAGTATCAAGACGGTCTATTTAAAATCATTGCTATCCTTCTGACAAAGACCTCAGCTAACACAGGGATGTTAATAGAAGATGGACCAGGTATTTAATGTATGGGGAAAAAAAGAAAAAATAATTAAACACACACAATATATAATGTGAATATAATCAAAAGCTTTTGGCATTGGATGACACCTAACAAATGACCATTATTACAATGTTCGATATACCCACTATAGTATATCAATTTTGTAGTTTAAAGCACCAGGAGGGAACACTTATTGTTTATAAGCAGAAGAGAAAGCACTTAACCCGACTATGATGACATGCAGAGGGGGCAGGCTGACCATCCTCTTGCAGAGTGGCTAGGATTACGGCTCTGGAAATCTGTGAGATAATAGATCAAAGGGACGAATCAGCAAGCAGCCATTGCTTTTCCCACATAACGCATAATCTTCACGCGTGAGGGAATCCTACAAGGCTTTCATCATTAGGCTATATTATTCTGGTTATGCAACCATAAGCAACTCCTGATAAGTTGTGTGTAAATATAACAACCTGGTCTGACAGTGCAAACTGATAATTCATCACAATCAGTCAAGTCGAGAATAAGAGTATAGTGTTATTGATGTTTCCCCTGCCCTGTCAAAATGTATCTGACAGTGTTGTTAGACAAGTTCTTAAAGGATGAGACTGTCAAATAGTGTTTGAATGTAGCCTGTTTGAAACCTGAAAAGTGAGATGTCATATCTTTAAGGAACATGGCAAAGGACACATTCTATGTTAAGCCCCCACCCTGTCTGGCAATCTCTAAACTACCCTATTTAGCTACCTTGTAGTGACCAGGTAACACTATTTCAGCTTTACAACCGTGTCATTGTCATAGTCTATACTGACACTAACAGGTAATGAGGGGATATAACAACACAGTAATATTACCCTTCTATAGTTGAAGACTGATCTTAAAAACATTCAAACTTGTCAGATATATAAAACGTTTTCCTCAATTTTAAAAATAAAAATAAATAAGCATTCAACATTGTGATTTTAAATGCAACTCGCAACTAACTTATTTTAATGGACAATTTCTTTTTGGTTACTGAACTGAGTCAGAAAGCAGATTTGGAGCACTCGACACAATCTCCATCTGAAATAGAAAAATCAATAGTCAGCATTCAGTCAATACTTTCATTTAGCAGTAACCTTCAGGTCCTTACACAAATACTAGGAACAACAAGTCTAAAGAGTATAATCATGGTTGGAAAAATTCAATAAATAGATGTTTAAAATGCATTTAACTGAAGAAAAAAATCTATTGAGAATGGTCTTTTAAAACTCATAAAAAATATTATATGGAGTATTTTGTCTGAGTTGTGTGAGCTAGTTTCAGAAAGAGCTTATTTAATTGCAGTAAGGGGCATCTACAGTATTAGTATACTACTTATTAAATAATTGTCAACGTCACAACAGAACCTCACAAGCAGATGCAGCTCTGCTGCCACCTACTGGAATAATAAGATATTTTCACACAAAAAAATTGGTAGAAGAGCAAATAGACAAAAATTGACAAGAACTTTATTGTCTCAAGTCATCAAATCCAGGATTTTTAGTATTGCTTTCCATTGTATGATTTTCACCATCATGATGACAATGCCTCCAAACAAAACATTCACAAAAACAACAATAACCAGCATATTTGTATAGACCAGGGGTGCCCAATTCCGGTCATGGAGGGCCCCTAACCTGCTTGTTTAAGATGTCTCCCTGCTCCAACACACCTGACTCAAATCAATGGGTTTCTGCAGAGACTGATAACGAGCCATTCATTAGAATCAGGTGTGTTGGAGCAGGGAGACATCTAAAACATGCAGGGCGGTAGCTCTCCAGGACCAGGGTGGACCCCATGGTATAGACCTTAAAAACACTTGATGAATGCGCATTCCGCTCATATGCCATGTAACGTTAATAGATGAGAAAAGAAAAAACAATACTATTCAGAACAGAACTAATTTAATACAGTAGTATCTCCTAAAATCTAAGCTAAAACGATTTGATCCAAAACATGATTTAAAGTGGCGCCAGTTCTGTGTGCGAGCATTGCGAAACGAACTGTTCCCATTGGCTTCTGGCCTGCACATGCAACCTCACCTTCACCCCCCCATCCCCCCTGCCCTAAACACCTTATGGGCGATGCAGCTACAAGCATGGTTCACTTGTGGTCACTGCGGGACGGTGTCCATGCCGTGTGTGTCTGAGTAGAGGTGCTCCATGGTGTGAGGCTGTGTGTGTGCAGACGCCATTAGTGGGAGCCCGTGGATCACCATGCCCGGTCCAGCCAGGCTGATGTTGGGCACCACGAAGCCCCCCCCTCCCTGCCCTACTGCACCCGCCTGCTGCTGCTGCTGTTGCTTGGCAATGTCCCCCGACGACGGCGTCGCCGACCCTGCGTCGCCGTCGTCGGTGACCACCGTCACCTCGGTGCCGCCCTCCCGGATCAAGGTGCTGAGACCTTCCAGGTCGGAGCAGGCGGTGATGAAGGTCTGGGAGGCCGTGGCCCCGCAGCGGTCCAGGGAGGAGGGCCCAGAGGTGTGGAGGAGTGTCTGGTGCTCCTCTGGACCCATTTGACCCAGCAGCATGGCCTGGGGCCCCATGAGCACCACCTCCTGGCCGTGTGTGGCAGCAGAGGGTAGCAGCACCACAGACTGGCCATCCGGGCCCACGGGGTGAGGCACCATGATCTTTAGCCGAGCGCTGTCGTACGGGGCCAGGGGCCGGTCGCCGTGGCCACCGGCCGCCTGGAGCTGGGCGTGCCGGTGCTGCTTGCGGTGGCTGCGCAGCGAGTCCTCCCTGACAAAGGACGCCTGGCACAGCGGGCAGCGAAAGGCGCGCGCCGCCTCCAGCTTGGCCCGGTACCGTGAGCCGGGCGGGCGGGGGGAGTCGCCGGCCCCGGCCGCGCCCCCTTTCTCTGCCTTTTCCGAGTGGCACTTCTTCTTGTGGAGGAGCAGGTTGCTGCGCTGCTTGGACGCGAAGCTGCACAGGTCGCACTTGAACGGCCGCTCTTCCGAATGGATCCGCTCATGCACCTTGAGCGCCCCCTTGCTGGCGCAGGAGTAAGTGCACGTGGGACACTGCATTGGCTGGACGGGCTGGTGCTCACGTGCGTGCTGCCGCAGGGCCGTCTTGTTGGCACACCGGAAGTCGCAGTGCGCACAGCGGAAGGTGTTCGTCGTGCCGTGCTTGATGTGCACGTGAGACTTCAGGTTGCCCTTCATGGCACAGCGGTACTCACACAAGTCACATTTGTAGGGCTTCTCACCCGAGTGAATGCGCGCGTGCCGCTTCAGGTCCGAGTTGATCTTGAACTTGGCCTCACACTGCTGACACTGGAAGGGGGCGTCGCCTAAAGCACAGTTTAGAAAAACCACAAATAACAGTAAAACCCAAGCAACATGAGTAATATCATCAATATTAGTGATAACGGGCCCTTCTCAGAGAGGTGTCATGGTAGAGTTGTGTGGTTACAGGTATAATCAGCTATTGCAAGCTAAATGTAAGCTAATACACTTTATTGTCAAATTCAACAAATATCTCCTCATATTCAGTATCTTGAAAAATTGTTTCTTGTGTATGTACAGTTGATAAGTGTGGTAACAACCTATATTGGTTTTATAGCCTTTTCACAGTGGTGTCATAGTATACAAAACCGTTTCATTTAGGTATATCAGTGCACCAATGTACAAACCTAGGTAAGCGACCAATACATTGTCTATACTGGTGAACTGATATACCTAATGAAACAATTAACTTACAATTAGCTTACAATAGATGACTATACCTTTAATGTTATCATCTACACCTCTGTGTAGGGCCCATAGAGACAGACTACATTATAGCACCCACATGTTTTTTTAACAGTGGTGCATGTGGATGTGCCTCTCCATAGGGGCAGTGGTAAAGAGAGAGAAGATGCATGAGTTCCGACTAAGGTGACATTTCCCAAGCACAAGGGCGATACCCTGAGCCACGCTGGGGGTTTCCCTACGCACCAGTGTGTGAGCGCAGGTGCACAGTGAGCTGGCTGGAGTTGCGGCTGGCGTAGGGGCAGATCTGACACTTGAAGGGCCGCTCGTCGTAGTGGATGCGCAGGTGCTTCTTCAAACTGCTGCTGTCCGCCGCCGCGTACGGACAGTGTTTACACTTGTGTGGCTTCTCGCCGGTGTGCAGACGGCTGTGCATGTTGAGCTTGTCTCGCCTGCTAAAGCGCTTGTGGCAAAGCTCGCATTCAAATGGCTTCTCGCCTGGGGGAAACGGAGCACAGTGAAATTATCACATTAATATCTGATTGAAGTGCTAAAAAATAAAAAGGATTTTTTTTTTTATGGAGAAACATACCAGTGTGAGTTTTGAGATGCCGTTCCATGTCTTTTTGGCCATACTGTGTGTTGAAAGTGCAACCTGTAGGTGAGATTTATATTACAAGCTGTGTGTGAAGCCTCGGTGCTTGTGTAAATGCAATGTCTCTAAAATAAATAACGGCTAATGAGTTGTAAGGGACTGACAGGAAGTACAGTTCTTGCTTGGCAGCTAAATGGAAGGAATATGTTACGGTCATAAACAGTCCTGGGGAACCAACCTGAGAAACAGCAACTGTGCCTCTTTGATGTCAGGGCAGGTTTTAACTTTTTTGAAGGCGTTTTCTGTGGTTTGGTCATGAGCTTTTTGACACCTTTCATCACTGATGTTTGGTATGTCTCCTCAAAAAAAAATTCTGTATTGGAATCTGAATAATAAAAGAACAGTATAATTACTGCTAAAATTACACTGGATTCTGGAGAGTTACCTGAACGTATCACATAATAGGCATGCTGTATTAGTTTTTTGGGGGAAATGTTTAGGTTCCATTTTAAAATACTACCTTTGATATTTTTAGTATGGAACAATTGCGAGTACCCTAATGCAGCTAGTCTTAGTTATGGAACATTGTGTTTTAATCACGGGTTTAATCATATAGCTTTGGTTTCACCTCCTTCTTGTCTAATGCTGTGTGGTGTGGTTCTTCTGTGTTAGCAGCAAGAAAGTGGTATACAAAAATAAATATTAGTTGTCATTTACCTGTAAGACTGGATGTCACAGCAGACGTTGAAATGTCTGAAGTATGTATGGAACAGCCATTTTGCTTGTGCGCAAGAAAGACTTCAAAGTTATTGTACTGCTGCTTGCAGAAACCACATATGTGAATATCTGGGCTAACCTCCACCACTACAGAATGCCCTGCACAAAATGAAAAAGAGATACTATGTTAACAAGAAGACAGACAGCTACCGGTACAGAAAGTAAGTTAAATAGTAAAGAAGCCCATATGCCGCTCCTTTGATTTTAAGAAAGTAAATTACTGTACAATTATCATGTACATAAAAAAATGTATAAACCTACTACTATTCAGGGTGAATTAAGAATAACGTATCGCAATGATTATAATAATAAATATAATAATAAAAAGTGATATGTGGCTTTCCTTACCTTGTGCGTTAAATGTTGCCATTTTTGCACGATTGTGTTGGTGGAGATCAACTCATATTCTGACTTCCCAAATAAAAAAATGATATCCTACAATTGTGAATTAAAAGCTTTTCACTTAGGACAACGCGAATATAACCACAACACATAAGTACAGTAACAACGGTTGAAATTACTAAAAGCCATAACATTGTTGTGGTATCATTCAGTGGTTCTTCTCATATTTGTACAAATCGGATTTACGACATGCCTCCCATGCTTTGCGACAGTAGTATACCGTGGCCATGGCTACGAGATTAGAATTTTGTTATTTTAGCGTCACACTTTTGATATGATCCTTAGACAAATATGTTCTCTCTGCCTTATGTAGTAAAATACAATGTTCTACACAATTTTTTGACCAGAATACCCGACCTACGCGTATACCATGACGTAAAGTTGCTGAAGAGAAAGGAGAAGTGTAACTTTATGAGGGTGGTAAGTCTTCTTCACGTTTCAAAGTAGTAATACTTTTTCTCGATCACGATATTGCCACCTATCGTGCAGGATGTACGGTACAGCATAACATGTTGTTTGTTGAAATGTATTCTTTGTCGCTAGGTTTAGCGACTTTATTTCTAAAAAGCAAATTTAGCGACTTATTCAAACCAAGGGAAATGAGAGAAATCTATAATTGTGTAATGTTTTCTCGTGTGCTGCTTAGAGTAATTACAGTACAACAGCGCCGGATTCTCTCCTCTTGTGCCGTGTTCAGGCAGTCAGTATCTTGTACGTGTGTGTGTCGGAGGGGGAGGGCAGGATAATGCCGCAATAACTGTGTTCTGGTACAATACAATAACTTAATGTCTGTTCTAATCAGTTACCATTTTAAACTAAGAGGTAGGCTACCGGTAGCTCCTTGTGAATTAACTATTAGAATGTTATATTGGTTTTAGCATATTTAATCTAAAGACAGTTTAATAGCTGGTTGGGTTGTGGGGTGATTGAGAATGCTTCTGTGCAAGTGTGAATAAGCCATGAAAGTGAGTGACACACAGCTTCATTTTCAGTGGCAGGCCCCTAACAGCCTGATTGCCACTGTGAAGCTCATCAGACATTTCCTTACGCTGACTTTCCTCCAATGCAAAGGCACATGATTCTGCTGAAGCAGCAAATCTTTGCGAGACAGACAGGAGAGTAGGCTAGGCTATGTGCGCGCACGCCTATTTCCACTGTTTATTGTTTTCATAGGCCTACGAAATATACAGTATATAAATATATTAGGAAAAGAAACACCACATTAAATGACACGAGAGAGATGGATCGTCTTGACATATTTTCACATGAAATGTATACATACCTGCCCATTATTTCTTTATTACATTAAATTATGTTGTGGTATTGGTCCTAATAATTTCAATCCTGTATTTTGTAGGCCTGTGTAGGCTATAACGTTTTTCTAATGTAATTATTTATTTCTAGCAACTTCTTGGCACATTTAATAAATTAATTTCCCACTTATTATTGATTGACGCACAGACGTTAAATATCGGGTGGACACCCAACTGTGCCAATTCTAATTTGTAGACGTTCCCCTTTTTTCCAGTCGTCGAGACACCCCAGTATTTTACAGAGTGATGTAATGTCCCTCTTTTCCCCTGTGAGACAAGGGCAACAATAGGGGGGGAAGTGCCTCTGTCACATTATTTTCCCCCACAGAGGCACGCCAGCTGCTTACAGTTGCTTAATGGCTATGAGCTGTCACAAGGCATCACGGCCCGCTGCCACACAGAAGCGGCAGATGCTTTAATTGCACCATGACTTGTAGGCTGTCAACAGCATTTACACCGGATCACCACCTGAGGGCGCCCAAGTAGCACCATTTACTCAGAATACTAGCACAGGACTTTTTATCTCGGAGTACCTGGCATGGAGATACGCACAGCTTTAGCTTTGTGATTTAGCCATGTGCTGAAAATTGCTGGGCTGGTTTGTCACACTGCAGCTCAGCACCCCAAAATCATATTTAGACATACAAGATTTACCTAGGTCTGTCACCTTGGGGGCCTCTGCTCAGTGTGTTGCACTAGGTCCTACAGAGTTTGAGTAATTTTGCACATTATTAATTCATGTAATCTTTTTCTGTTCTTTTGATTCAAGGGTGGTTCATTTGCCTTTGCAGGCCCTAAGATTATTATCTTCAAGAAGAGAAGGCAAAAAATGGTGAGTATTAAATCAAATTACATATAGGCATCATCAGCCTATTTGAGTGTGTGCTGTTTTGTTATACATGCAAATTAAGAAAACGACTGTCTAACATGCGCTCATTATATTGTTAGTATGCACTATTGCCCCACTGGATTAAGATCACGCCTCACAAAAGAAATGCATGTATCAAGGCTAGAATGATGGTGACCTTGGTCTCAAGTCAAACGGTGTCGCCACATTTCAAGACCGTTTTGAGTTACAAGATGAATTATACACACATGTATGAATTCCTCTGGTCAACAGCTGCCAACACCCCAATCAGATAAAAACAACCCAGGTCTGGGAAACATCAGATGCCCCCACCACTGCACTTTATCATACAAAAACAAAAAGACAGTGTAAACACAGGCTGCAGCATGCCGCACATGCACTGCACTGGCACATAACACACACACACACACACACATGCTCACAAGGAGCGCACATAGTCACACACAAAGTGGTGCTGTGTTCTTTGTATCTGCCAACTGATGCAGATGATAGGGGTGTATGAGAACGACCCTACCAGCATTTAACCACAATAGCAGGCCAGCCACAGCCTTAGAGGGAGGCTTTTCAACACCAATAGAACGTGCTGGCATGTAGCCTACTATCAATGAAAGAGTTTGGTGCATATGTATTATCATTTGGTTTGCATGCACTACACAAATAGCATCCACACAGCAGCTTTCACAAATATTGATATTGTAATGAAATGTAGTATGAAATGAGCATAAAGGAGGAAGGGAACTAGTTCTCCTGCCTATTTACTGGAGGAACTGCACATTGCCTTGTTGTTTAGCGTACTATCAGTAGGGGGTGTGCAGAATCAGGTCAGAGGAAAAGACGGTGTTGCCTGTTTGAACTAGCATACTACGCTGCTCCAGTTTGGTGCAGCTGACATTTTGGAACCAGTGGGTCAGCAAAATGGGGAGCCGGTGGAGATGTATCAACGCCAGTAGATCTTTCCCGACCGGTGGACACATGGACGTAATCTGTCTGCTCGCTCAGCGCGGCCGGCCCCTAATTATGAGCCGTAGGAACTGAACGGTAATAATATCAGCCGTGCTCATAACCCGCTATAGCTTGACAAGCTCGGCTAAAGCAGAGTAGAACATGAGGCCTGCACCTAATGACAGCGGTTTAGGTCAGCGCACATGCAGTAAATGTAAACCAGATCTGCGTGTTGGGAAAAATCGTCAGTGATGTCATGATATGGAGAGAATCTCGAGAGTTAGATCACAACAGGGCCTTCATAACACACACACACACGCACACGCACACGCACACACACACACGTGCGGCAGCGCTGTCGTCACAGAGGGAGAAAGGCTCATAATTGGACAGAGGTGTCTGTAGATAATGAAGCCAGACCTCACACCTGCCAAACCATGGGGATTTCACTTGACTGGCCACTTAAATCCTCCTCACTTCACGGCTCTGGAGGGCAAAAGAGTGAGTAAGGAACTAATGGGGGGAAGAGGGACAAAAAATAAAAAACACAGCCCGCGCTACAGGGGTGGAGTCCTGTCAGCACGAGTGTCCCCCCCCCCCGCACACACGCAAGTCATTGCGTACGGCGCCCACTTCTCCTCACTACACTTCACTGTGAATCCTCTCGTGTCAAGGATTTCAGATGGAAATGGGGAAATGCTGTACCAGCTATTTTGTTTCAAACTCTCAAAACACTCGCTCCCGCTCCGAGTTGTCTTTGGTGACAGCGCGGTGTGCGGGAGGCGTATTGTGCCAGCTTTTAGCGAGAGTGTCATTCCAGGTGGTGAAAGGAAACTCTGATAGATGCTACAACTGGGGAAATACTCCCATATAGGAACTTTTACCTGACAGTCATCGCCGAAGTTATGACACAGGGTGTCAGTGGGAGGAAAACGACACAAGTAAGGGATTTGGTATCCCTTTGGCAATTTTTAGGGGTAACAAACTGGAGTTCAATGAGAATTTCACTCATTTTCTCCAGAAATGTACACTGGACCACTGACACATGGTTTGGAGAGCACGTCTGAAAACAAGGCTTAATCCAGGCATTATGGGTATGAAGAAGACCTGGCCTTATATTAATTAGCGGGAATGTTTTATTTTATTGTATTCTATTGATGGTCTCTGCATATTCCTGTTTGTAGAATCATACAAAGCATGTGGAGAATCAAATGCAGATTGATTTCACATCTATTTAATTGTACGATATCTGCTTTTCAAATTATACTTGATATAATGCTACAATATTTGACACTTGGCAAATGTTGAAAGTAGTGAACACAGAGATACTGGAAGTTATTTTAAAATTATGCTCAATTATGTAAATGTATACAGTATATTATAACTTACATCTTTTCAATAATTTGCCTGACAATTAAACAACCTGGAGTAGAAACATTGAGCATCCCCTTATTGAAAATACTTTTAGAATGGATAAATTACATGGTGGCAGGTTTAAAAACTAGTGGGCCTACTGGAGTTTAATATTATTTTGCAAAATCTTCGAAGGTTTTCAAACATCCTTGCATGATTATGGTCATTGTACTTTATGAAAACCCAGGCAAATAGTACTGATATAGCCTGGATCTAGTCCCTGTGAACCACAACCACATATTCGAGTTGGGCAATGAGTCTGGAACTCAGACAGCATTTGTCCGAGAGCCCTGATTAGCCAACAGTCCACTGAAAGTATATTCACAATTAACACATGGATTTTACTGACAACAAGCTAAATATAGTAAATTCGACAGTTTGGTAGAAATGTCACAGCATTGATAATTTAATAGACAAGCAATCAGCCAGTCTAAAAGCTTTTCGTAAAGGTGAGGATGTCTTCTCAGTTTGTTTTGAGTTGCTATGATAATAGATGATAGACATATTTACTGTGATTGGCTAAACAACACTAACCAATCATTTTGTGGAGAGCAGTGAGATGGAGAAATCATCTCGTAGAAGGACAGGGCCAGACCCATGCACCACTCAAACCTGATAGATGGAAAGTGTGATGGAATCCAAGCTAACCCTTGCATGCTTTTTCTTTATTTTCCCATTGTCCTAGCCAGGTGGGGAGGAGAATTAGCCCAGGTGGCTGAGCTAGTCTCTAATACACCAGGGGAAATCTTGCAATCAAAAGCAACCAAAAAACGCCTCGCTCAATGGAGACAGATAACATCACATTTCCAGCGAGTGAGTGCATGCTCTAAGTGCTGTACACTGTGAGGTGATATCTCACCTCATCATTTACTGTGATAGATTATAGATAAGGCAAAAAGCCACCCAAGCCAAGCCAGTTTTGGGAAATGTGCTGTAATCGTAGACCCTAGATCATCATCATCCTCATCTTGTACCAGCTGAAACTGCCACAAAAAGACACTCTTAGCGGCATGGCCAAGGTTTGCTAATGTGTATCTCCTTTCCAAATTGCCACGATAAGCGCACGCCCCGCCTCAACCCCCCCCTGAAATGAAATCACACGGAAGCCGAAAGCTTATCAAGATGAAACTGTGCAATAATACAAGAATTATCCATCACCATCCATCATGTATTTGTTTGCAGGAAAGCGATTACATGAGCCGTAATTGAAATATTATTTTACCTTCATTTGAATTATTTATCGGGTTGCTGACTAGATTCATGCCATAATATGCACGTACAATACGTGCGGATTTGAGAGCGTTGCTCATACATTATTTAAAGTGAAGAGGCTTACGCAGTCCATACGAAGACTATCAGAAGCCCTGTTGTCGCTACAGTAGAATCCTCTAGATAAGCCAAGCTGTCCATTGGCCCTCCATTGCTAATGAGATTGTGTGGAAGGGGGGCTAAAAATGAGAGTGGTGGGCTGGCTGTCACCCGCTAGGTGATGGTTTTAAGACTAAGCAGTGATACTTCATTAATTAACCTTCACATTCTATGTAGATCTGCTCATCAAGATGCAGTTAATTAAAGAAAGGTCATTCCAAGGGCTGCTGGGAAGCAGCATTATTACAATGGAGGGATGGTACTGCTTTGAGCGAGATAACACCAGGGAGGAGAAGGGAGAGAAGGGCCAGAGAGAGAAGATCGCCCCAAAATGGTAGTCGACCTGCCAGATCCGGTTGATGAACTCTTACCTTTGTGCCACTGCAGTATAACAACTTCGACCTAAAAAGAGTAAACTTGCCATGATAACTTATGTTGTTATTTTTGTATGTCGTGCCTCGCCACGAAACTACTCCATCCTATTTTTCCTCCTTATATCAAAATGTGCTGTCAAAAAGCGCTAATGGAGGAAGCCCCAGTAAAATATTCATAGCTCTCAATTGACAGCATCTATCATTTAGCTTCCTGCTATAGTTTTCCACTCTTCTCTGACAATTTCTAGAGTAAAGCCCACTTTCTTTGACCTTGATGCAGTGTCTAGAAAAATACCTTTTTGAGTAAATAAAAGGGCATGTGTCATCATCACATGAAATAGTCATGCTTTATGCACTTTCTGGTTGTGACTTATTGATTTCTTTATATTTTTGGACCATATGTAGCTAGCTGTGCGTCTACGTGCTATCTAAAGTCTTTTACCAGAACCATGGAAATAACTGAGTTGCGCCATCTCCATTCACTCCAATGGATCCTTTATTTCATAGCAACGGAGCTTCAAAATAGCTGCTGGAAGTTTTAGTTTAGTTTAGTTTTAAATCTAAATCAGTGTATTTATTGACTACTAATTACCAAAAA
>JAODLL010000022.1:4429910-4444726 GCA_026546735.1 Forbesichthys agassizii | reverse complement strand
GACGAGCCAAGGGCTCGGGGCGGTTTCACGTTTTCAGTTGTGTTTTCGTTCGTTTGCACTCGCCTCCACCACCACAGTGTTACACAACGCTTTGTACAACACACCAAGACAGCTAAGGAGAAGCCATCTTTGTTGCTTCTAGACAACCATGTATCACATTTGTCTATCAATAGTCTCAATCTTTCCAAGGACAACGGTGTTGTCTTACTCTTATTCCCTCCACATTGTCCACATTGCCTTCAACCACTGGATCCGTCAGTTTATGGGCCATTGAAAAACCAAATAAATACTGTGTGTGAATCCTGGATGCTGAGGAAACCTGGGCAGATAATGACGATGTATGACATTCCAGACTGAGACGATCTCCACAGCATACCCTTTTGCAGCAACACCTCTGAACATTCAGGCAGGGTTTAGGGTCAGTGGAATCCATCCTTTCAATCAGGAGGTTTTTACAGAGTCTGAGTTTGCACCAGCAAGTGTCATTGACCACCCACTGCCTGGCCAGAGCGCTGCCCCATCTACCTGCGTCCTTTCCTGAAAGCTGGACCGCACACAGGTGGAACAAAACTCAAACGCAAATGTAAAAGTGTGATCCAGAGAGATTTTGGTTCAGTGTCTTGTATGTAAACAATGGGCCCACAAAGAATGGACACAAGGGCTCACAACATACAGTACATCTGCAAAAATGTGATTCCTGCTCCTCTGCCAGTCATTGGTTTATATTTGAATATTCACTTCAAGTTCAAGGTTCAAGGTGTTGATGATTGAATTATTAAATGTATACATTTTTCAAATACAAATTTAAAGATTGTGTAAAGCAGACATACATTTGTGTTTTGAGTTTGTCACACCACAGAAAAAGGTAATACCAGCCAAATTTGAATTAATAAAAAAGTCGGGAAGTATATAAAAGTACGTTTCAAAAGTGTGAAAATATAACCATCATTATCTGTTCTCAAGCGCTGGGGGGGCTGTAACCACACGCATTGCGTGTTCTGCGGTAAACTCCATACGGTGGTATTGTGCCAAAAAGCTATCCTCAGCCGAACATTGATTAGAAAATGTAGACGTGCATTTTATGAGTTGTGTTTTCACTTTAAATAGGATTAGATTGGTTATAATATAGGGCTTTGTGTTTTTAACAAACAACTTTTTAGAAGATAACCTTTTTGTCATGACACCTGCAGATGCCGTGATATGCTGTTCTTGTCAAGATAAACTAGCCTACAGCTTGTTAGATTGGATTTTATTTATTTGTGGTTTATATTTTCTTTTGGAAAGAGGATTTGACTCCATAAAGACAGTTGGATTATTTGGATGCTAATTTGAACATGAGAATGCCGACTGGACTTGGCAGCCGGGTGTTAGCAGGTAGGCTAGGCTACTAACCCAGTAGCTTCCAAATAATGCACATTGACTCTCAACCACATTATGTGCTTATTTCTGCAATGAAGGCATAGCTATCATGCTGTAGGCCAGGGGTGGGCAATTATTTTCACTTAGGGGCCACATTGAAAATGTCAGAGAACTTTGCGGGCCACGTTACTTTGATAACAAACATACTAATTCTTTTAAAATACAACACAAAATAGCTAACTTTGTTAACTTGCAAATTTATGCATATAGGCTATTCCTATGCAACACAATTTTCATAATAAAACGTAACAGTTCAATTTAACTATGTATTTTTTTAAGCAGCAGTAAATAAACTAACATTTTGCAGAGCTCGTCGAGTAATTTTATGTTGTATTATTATATTAAAATATTTGATGTACCGGGCGGGCCGGGTAGAACGTCTCAAAATCCAGCCTCCGGGCCTGACTTTGCCCAGGCCTGCTGTAGGCTGTTAAAGGACAGTAAGGTGATGTAGCTATGGAATTGTAGGCTGTTGAAGGATAGTACATTTAGTAGGCTAATAACTTTGGAGCATTGGAACAGGATAAATACTGAGCTGTTTTGAACACTCTCTATGCTTTTATATCCGACGGAGGGGGGAGGGGTATGCAAATTTCTGTGTATCTAGTCCCCCATTTCTGGCCCTCCCAAAAAAT
This sequence comes from Forbesichthys agassizii, assembly GCA_026546735.1. Taxonomy (NCBI): domain Eukaryota; kingdom Metazoa; phylum Chordata; class Actinopteri; order Percopsiformes; family Amblyopsidae; genus Forbesichthys; species Forbesichthys agassizii. The sequence goes on along the minus strand of JAODLL010000022.1, from coordinate 4,442,672 downwards.
CCTGAACAGAGAAATGATTAAATACAGTTTAACGGTCTAATTCTACAATACAATACTACAAAGTTAACAGTGTTTTCATATGTTTAAAGGAATTTATTTCTAACATACAGTATATATAGTATTTCCAAGTAAATCTCTGTATTTGCTTTACACGATCTTTAAGTTATTGTGTGAAATAGCTTACTTGTTGCATAATTATTATGAGTTATGAGCGAATGTTCACAACATAGATTACCTATCCCAGAGATGACACAATTGCTTTTATACATGTTAAAAATAATGTTATGTCTACTTCAAATAACAAAAAAGTAGTTAACATTATATTATAATGTATTTAGAACCAATAAACCCATTCAAGAATACATGGACAACCAACCCAGAGCACACTTAATCACTAATGTAAAAAATGTACTATAAACAACACATCGTTTTTTGTTGTTGTTGTTGTTGTTTTCTCTCACATAACCCAAAGCTTTTCAATAATTGTGACATTATTGTTCTATGATGAGCCAATGCTGAGAAAAATGCACAGGAATTAAAAATGTTACAACCATACCCGGTCTTCTCTACATATTACTACATTTTCTGTTTGAATGGAAAAATGAGGAAATCCTTTAATACATGTCTTACAGCCTATGTCCTGGTAGAGCCGTGTTCTGGCAGCCTTACATGTGGTTTTCCAAAGGCATTTGCCAAGTTTTATTTTCGACAACGACGGGGCCTGCGTCTTGTTTGGAACCTTGGTGTCACTTTTTTTTTCTCTTTCTCTCCAAATGTTGCGATGCTGCAAAATTGCCGCGAGACCTCGTTGTCTCCCACGTGTCGGTTTCGGCCCCGACGGATGTACCCTGAAGTGCCTCGTCGTAGCGTGCTTTCCACCGGCAGGTGTACAGAGAGGGAAAAAAATAAATAAATAAATGACACTAGACACCCCCTCCCCCCACCCGCTGCTACAATACAGTAAATGCTGACCCCGGACACAGTGCCATTATGGCAGACGATGCTGCTCCCCCTCCTCCCCCAACCCCTGGCAGTTGTCGGGGGCTGCCGGTTGCTAGGTGGAGAGACATTACCGCGGGCCTCTGCAATAATTTATCCTAAGAGCGCGGCGAGCCGTCATGTCGGCCCTGACAGAGAGCTGCAGTACTTTATCAGGCTGCCTGTAAATCAGCCATGTGTGGGCGCACAACGGCAACATTGTTTGATCTCTTTCAGACACTCTAATAATCTGCTCCCCTCTGATTGATACCTTCACACAACAAAGCGCATTACACCGGCATACCGCCGCAGCCGCATTTGGCGCACGAGTGTGTGTGTGCGCACGGGTGATACACAAATGGCATGCATTTGGGAGGTGTGTGTATGTGTGTGTTCTCATGGTCATCAGTATTGCCAGCGGCTGGAGACTATGCAGGGGAGGGGGAGTACACAAGACACATAATGCGCAATACAGACAGCTATAGCCATTATTGTTTAGCTAAAATGTTGGGTTCACTCAGCGTACAGGCCTTTTGAAGCAGCATGCTTCATTCCTGCTACACAGAGATGAACACACACACATGACATGTCTTATATACAGTAAAGATAATAGGCATTCAAGCTAAAGTGTAATCATAGGTTTGGCTTAGGGATTGTCTTTGTTGTGCAGTCTGTCCATCAAACAATTCTGCCATTCTTTCCTAAAGCCAGATAGATATTTAACTACGAAACAGGACAAAAATTTCAGTTTGTTCAGTGTATCCACATCCTGGAAATTAACAAGGAGTCCATGTTTTGACAAATAGAACATAAACGTAATGGTTTTGGCGGAGCCCAGTCTTTGCTGTAAAATGCTGATTTCTTTTCTTTCCATTCATGGCCTATCAAATCAAAGCAAAATGCATCCTTCCAAATTGCCTTCCGAGTCCATGTTTGATATGGCTCATATACACAGGAGAGCAATGTCCCATCCAACAATACCCATACCATTTGTGCCGCACAGCTTCAGAATGTCATTGGTTTGAGTGTGACAGTAAAACATAACTCTTACCTTCTCCGTCGGCTACATTGGAACATGGCGCCCAATTATTCAGCTCCAAATTCAATAGCAATTTTCTGCTCAATGAAATAGCGGTTTCAATCTCGAGAGTGATGTCAGTTTGCGGAGATTTTCAAAATGGCACGTCTGTGAGTGAATAGATGGACACCAGAGGATTCATTTTGCTCCGGGAGATGATACTAGGCCTGCTCTAAGCTTTTCATTTATTGATGGAGAGAATGCCTCTTTTAATGTTATAGAATCTGTACCTAGTGGTTTATGGCGTTCGGCTATTCAGGATAAACGTTTTGCTCGATAGATGCCGCCAGTCAAAGAATCTTTATCAAAGGCTTTTTTCAGTTTTATCGAAATCACAAAAGCGACAGCACAACAGAAAAAAGCATATGAGATGCGTTACCGACCAAATGCCTTTTGTACACACCATACACCCTTTTGCACCATCACAGCCCAGTACGGAAAGTATAGCATCGCACAATAAAGAACGCAATTATAAGTGTGTTTGTGTGTAATGTATCAGCAGCCCGTCTATGGCCGTATAATGAATGAACGTGTGCTCACTGAGCCGTGCGCATGCCCCGCTCAGTGCATCTGTGGAAATAAACAGAGCAATAGAAATGGTTCTCATTAGTGTTGTTTTCATATTAAGTCCCTCAGACAAGGTTGACAAACCCAGCTCACTGTACCAGGCTCCTTGGGGACCATCGCTTCAATACAGCTAGGGCAAACAACACAGCCCGATACCAACACCATTACCACCTACTATAGTTACTTATCCGCTCCCTCCTCCCTGCGGAGAGCCATGTCTACACAGACCACAGGAAAATGCATTAAGATCTTCCAGCAGCCCAGAGAAACAAACCAGCTTGCATTCATCACCATTCGCACAGCCCTAAAAGGGACAAATGTCTGCTCTGCATATCTGTGCCATTAGAATTCTATGAGTGTTTGTTGTGCGCGACACGAAACCGAATGTGTGCTCTAGAGAAGAGCCACGTTCAAGAACAGGTGTGCTGAGCTTCTGGCTCATGCCATGTGCTCCAGTTGTTTCATCTGCACCTGTTTCCCAAGTCCTATATGCCATGATCAAAACACTTTATTAACCGGAACATGGAATCAGGCTGTTCAGATATTTAAGTGCTGCAAATGTCAAATTCATCATTTTCCAGTAGTGGGGTCGGTTGTGTTGGCCTTACGGACCTGTAAGGGCATGTCATTTAGCCGTAAATTGCCCTCTTAAAAAAAAAGAAGAAATTGTTTAAAGCAAGCCAGTCAGTTTTGGCGCTAGGTGTGACACCCTTTCTGGATTGTTACCAAGAGTCTCTCTGACTCCCAGTCCAATAGTGAAGCATCAACTGAACAAATTGTTTAGCTCAAAAGCCCCCAAAATGTCAGATGGAATATGAGGCCTTTAAAACATGTGTATGCCCTCAAAGCACTTAAGTACATTACTGAGGTCAGCGTGTCAGAGGTCACTGACAGGGAAAATATCCTTATCATCGTGTCACAAATGTATTCCAGTACAATTTCTTTGTATGAATATGAATGTTCTTGAAAGAGCCTTCTTGTGTCGTTTGACACAGTGAGACAAACTCCAATTTGCGTTCATTTTCCTTTTTCCCGAACACACGGGAGCACCCACCTTAGCCGTGATTTGGCAGGCCACATCACACTGCTGCAGGCTACTGTAAATATCACCTTTCTTATTATCTCCAAGACCCCCCCTTTCCGGTAAATAGGGGAACATGTAATTCAATATACCGTGTCGGCCCATTTGCTTTCAGAGGACGTTGTAGGTGACATGACTTAGTGGCACCAGAAGGAACATAAAGATTAATAAGTAATGGCGATATAAAGATGATATTTTTTCTTCCTTCTTTCCCTCCTTTTTTTAGTGCTTCTGATTGCACTGAATGAATGAATTTTGGTAATTCAAACCGCACATCAGAGAAGGTATTAAATCACAAAGCATTGACGTCTACTGTAGTAAATAGCTTTCGCTATTTTCTGACACGCCTTGCATTGTTATTTGAACACTTGAAAGTTACACGTGTTGCATTTTGTGTTTGTGTGTACTGTGTGTATCAGTACTAAATAACATTTTTTATGTGAACTGGAATTTTGCAACATTGATAAATGGATGTCATATGATACAATTTAAACCATATAGCTACTGGACCTCCACATAATATGCTGACAGAAGTTGTGAGGAGTTTACAACTGGCTTTGCTTGTCGCAGTTTCCAGACAATAACACTAATATTGAAAAGCATGTCCCACTCTAAAATGAAATGCTATTTTGTCCTCCTCCTATAATGCCACTGTAGGTCCCCTGGCATTTTCTTATTTGGCACAGTGTTTGTCTTCTCTCACATACTTTAATATCACGGTATTGCTTCATTTTTTGCAGCAAGATAAAGTTCTATTTCATTTTGTGAGATTAACTTACTGGCTAACGCACGTCTCAAGGTGTTTGTTTTGTTTTATCTATAAATTATTTAGAAGCTTCAAAAATTGAGAATGCGGTAGTGGGCCGCTTGTCCTGTATTTTTCAGCGATCAGATGTTTAATTTGGTCTGCTACCACGGAATAGCATCTATTGCTGTTTGTCTTAGGTGGGTGGTTATAGCATTTCCCTAAAGACAGAATATGTTGTATTGGAGCATGCTTGATGTGCTACTGCTGAGAAACAGAACTAAGAACTGAAAATAAGTAACTTTTACCAAATGTAGGTGGCCAACGCTGTAATAACCAGTTAATTCGTTGTTTTTGGATCATATTTCAGAATATATTGAGCGTGTTAAAGTTCAATAGGTCTACTAATGAAGGAATCCTTGTTTTCTTTTGCACTCCATAACACTTTTTTTAAATGCTAATGGACTCCAGCAAGCACCTGAGCAAGGATAAAAGTGCCCTAATTCCTGCTCAAAAGGTCAGAGAGATGAGTAATAGTGGTATAAGCACCTGAAAGCTATTCCCTTGTTAGATTTGACAAAGGGAGGCTGCCATTTCCCCCTTTAAAAATAGTGTTGGATAATAAATGATCATTTGTGGAATGCAGTTGCTACCGGCAGTGACTTTTCCTCTGACATAACTTTACTGCTGGCTGATTTACATCCTGAAAGTTGTCCCCAAAATGTTTCAAATGAGCATTTTATTCATGATCTGCAGCAGACGGCAGTGACACACACAAGAGCTCTTATTATGCTTCTTATGGGAAACGGCTAATTAGTTGGCCATGAAAAATGCAGGCGTGCTTCTTATTTTTTCCCTCTATTTTTTTTTTTTGCCATCTTCCCTTATTTGACTCAACAACACTCTGGCGTTTGTAACGGATTTGCAGATATAAACCCAGAATCAGCATAATCTTAAAGAGATCTGCACGGCCCACACTCTTTTCCCCGCGCGTCATGGGTGTCAACAGTCAGCCAGGCTAGCGTGGAATCTGCACACAACAGATTGGTCTCTAGGCAGCCCCGCCCGCACAACATATGTGAAAGTCCTCTTCCAGCATCCATGTGTAAGACGGCTGGCCGTACAGCCGGGATCAGGGTGACAGTTTCAGGTGGAGGAGTCTATTAATAGCTTACCTCCCGGCCGCGGGCGGCGTTTCATCATTTTGTTGGTGTCCGAAGGGCTCCCCGCTTCAAAAGGAGCGGGCGACGTTATGCGTCTCAATCCACCTTTTCATATTTCACGCTGTTGAGGATTATAAATAAAAGGACAGACGCTGACCCGGGCTATTAGTTACACAGCATCCTGCGGCAGGATGGTGCTTTGTCTCCTGTCAGGCTTCCAGTGTTTATCCTTCAGCCGAGCAACAGGATTACAATGGGGGGAGTGCGAGGTACAATATGAGATAGGACCTCTAGTGCCCAGATATGAGATATGACCCCTGGTGTCGCCATGTGAAAGGGGAAGAGGGCAGGAACAAAAGCAATCAGTCAGAACGGTACCATACGGGAACATCAGTTGGGAACAAGAAAAGCTATCTGACAGCAGGTCAGCCTAAGGGGTCACTTTTAGAGGGACCCATCCAGAGCTGGCTGTTTTCTCCCTTGTGCCCACTGCCTTTAGCCTCGCGAGATCAGAAGCTTCACTTTAGATTTGCCGTGAGAATCAGTGTGGAAAGCCTCGGGATCATTTTGAATGTGTCCGAGTAGCAACTGAACTTTCCAATCTAGCTATACGGGCGTGGTTTAGGTGTGCCGACAGGGAAAACGACCAGATGGTTCATCCAATCAACTGCCAAGTCTTTTTTTGAAAGTACAGCCATTCACAGTTTCAATGTACGGCTCCCCAGATGGACTTGTGACAACAATTCCTCTGGCATGTCAGTTTACACTGCCTCCGACCACACAAACAACCACATCACTCTGGTGTGAGTTACGAGGGTTAGCTAGCAAAAAGCCCCCCCCTTAGTGTTCTCAGTCTGAACACTGGCCTGGTGCGAAAGGCAGGCCCAACATATGCCCGAGACGACTTGTCAGTGTTTCCTGTTGTTAGACAGACCTTTGATCTTGGACAAATAGAGATAATAGTCTCAGAGCTGCAGCCCCAGGGCACTTGGATATATGGGCATCACAAAGGGTCAAATTCTGGAAGACGCCAGTAAAATTAAAACCTTTATTGCCATTTTTATGACTCCATTCCCTATGGCAATTACAATATTCATGCAAATGGCAGAGCTTTGTTCCTCTCATCAGAGAACTCAGTATTCAGGATGGAGCCGCTATGCTGAACAAGAAAGTGATGCATGTCAGTCTGAATGTGTTACTGTATGAATGGAGCTCTCCACATCACGTCAAAGCGGAAGGTTTTTCAAAGGGGCAACATCTCACAAATTTTATAACCATTTAAATATTTAAATTCAATAAATAACATTAACAACAAAGTTTGGCACTTTACAACCACTTGCGTTGAATCATGCACTTGATACAAATTCAGTCACTAGCCAGCTGAAACCCCACACATCGACTTGGCTCAGGCTTATTGCAATTCATCCATTCTTTCTTTTAATTGTGTTCATTTTTACCTGGGTCCCACTGGGCCTACCACCACGGTGGCCGTTGTCATCCGTCCTGCTCTGACAGGGAGAGAGAGAGAGAGGGAGGGAGGGAGTGCGAGAGAGAGAGTGAGAGAGAGAGAGGGAGAGAGAGCGGTGCCACGCCACTTTCCTGCCCTGAGTTGATGTGTCAGGCTTATCACACAGCTGAGCGATCCCGAGGTGACATCCTCCACTGAATTGGTGACATTTCACGGACGGTGCAAATCTATCCATCTTTGTCAAGCGTCCGCCTCGATTTTAGCATTCGGCGAGTTAGCATATTGATCAGTAGGAAACGCTTGAGTGAGGGCTTCTTGTTTTCCTCCCCCTGTAGAATGACTGTTGGGATTCCACCGGACCGCCCTGTCAACGCTGTGGGCCTTGATCCAGCCTCTGTAAGGTGGCACAGAATACAGGCAAAGGAGGGGGTAGCAGATTATGGGCTCACTAGAGAAGAGGCATTCATGATGCACTTCTTTACAGTTGTACATTGTGAGAGTGGCCCCCGGATACCCACATATGACCGAGAGGAATATGGTATAAGACCAAATCAGTGCTGGCTTCAGTCCGTGTTACTGCAGATACAAATTGAGGAGTGTGCCACTTAAAGACATGATGTTCAGTTGATGAACTGATTTTAAATGCAAAGAAAGGTTTTCGATATTCAGAGTTGCTCCACTTTGTTTCAACAGCTTCATTATAGAATGATCATCTTAGCTACAATTATGCAACCATAGCAAGATATGCTTTACTAGCTTGTCAAGCTGGTGTGGAAGTTTTGGCACATATGTGCTCAATAAACCAAGGAGCCATGCTTCCATGGGTTCCAAACAACAACGGAGGTCTCCTTCCATCAGCTAATTTGCTATAAGGAATGCATTACCAGCAGGCATGTTTAACACCACATAAAAAGAAGCCCTTGTTTATAGATAGAAAATCTTCTACCACCTGGGTCCAGTAATGAGTAAACTAACGCAGCTTCTGTTGTTTGTTTAAGGGCGTGTAATGTAATAATTGATTAATAATGCGAAGCTTTGGGGAAAACTGTAACCCCTAAAATGAGGGCGACTATTGTGCTTGTGCAGAAGCAAATCAACAGCGACAGAGTGGCACCAGGGATTACAACATCTGCAGTCTGTGGTGTCGAGGTTAACTTGTCCTGTGATTACAAAATGCGCTTCCCAGGAGCAGGTGTTGCATTGACACCGTAGCCATCATGTGCAAATGCAAGCGCAAAATCACATCACACACAGACACACACACTGGTGTGTCCAACAGCACAAAGAGGGCAAGAGAGTGGAAAGAAGAGAATGCCTGCCTCCCCTACCATATGCTTTCGGCCCCCATGCCTGCGAGACCCATGTGAAAACATGAATGAGCAGCCTGCAAATCGATAGGGACAAGAGATCTGGTGTCTAGCAAATCCAGTGCATACTGACATGTTCCCCATGTAATCTCCTTGTGCTGCGAGGGGAAAGATTATCCTCCTCTGACTGGCTGGTAAAACTTTGCTTCGCTGTAGTTCATGTCTGCGTGGAAGAGAGGAAGCATATGCCTCTCCGTAAACGATGCACGCTCCCCATAGTCCTGTCAGAGACTGGATTACGGCCGGCATTATCCCCCCGCAATTCACCAATAAAGCGCTTTTTTTCCTGTCCTCTGCTCCTTTCAAACGTCGTCGGATTTATGACAGTGGATTCGGCAAGGTTCTGCGCCAATCCTGATGCCTGCTAAGTATCCCGGGCCGGGCAGGATTAGGCCTCTTGATGTGCGACGTCGCTCCACTGTGCTGAGCAGTGCAATGTGGTCAGGGGCTATCAAATGAGGAAACAGCGGTTGCACAGCGAATAACGATAGGGCTTGTTATTCACAACAAAGCGAGGAAAGCTGAAAGTGACCATGTGTTTTTGTTTAGAATCAATAGGAAACGTTTGATTTCACTCGCTCTCCTTTTCCATCTCTTCGGTTTACATTTGTAAACAGACGATTGGAGGCGATGGCTAGCGCTGCTGTAGGCAGACCATTGCGGCACATGCAAGGGAAATGGTTTAAGACTTGGCCTTCCGCTGCTTGGAAGAAATTACCTTTTACATTGACAGCAAATTGAACTGCTGCACAATTTACAAAGGCATAATAAAAAGCGTCCACCTTCTCAGGATTATCTTGTAAAAAAAGAGCAGTAATGTTGTAAACTGTAATGAAATACAGCAACGACTTTTCTCTGATCTAGAAATAACAAGGAGAAAAAAGTTTCCTGATATTTAACGCAAGATTTATTCTGACTTGCCGCACTCTTGCGCAAGCTTTCTTTGGGTCTAGATGATAGTCACCTTCACAGCCTGCATGCTATCCTTCTAGAAAAGTGTTGCTGCTTTACTGTGTGTGTGTGTGTGTGTGTGTGTGCGCACGCATGCGTTTGGCTGCTGGGTGGTCTCTGTGTGCAGCTGTAAATTGTGAATTGCTGAAGCAGTTCTGACTCGGCGCCCCAACGTCTGACTGCGTGACGGAACGTCTAGCTTTGGGCAGGTGTGAGGGGAGGAGAAGCCAGGTTAGACTCAGTTAATAAAGCCTCAGGTTCTTCAGTTTGCCCTTGGAGATCACTTACATCAAAGCACCAATCAAAAACTGGTGCAGATATAATTTGTCATCAGGGATTTCCTGCTGGAGAATTATAGAGAAGATACAGACCGATCGATACTATGGATTTTCACTGCAGTGGCTGATTGTCCAATTGCTGTGAAACATGTGCCGAGATAAAAGGGCACGCCTGCCATTTTGTAACATACCGCCGAGTCAGCATAGAGCTTGTCAGATACTTAAAGGCTGTCGTGATAGAAAATGATCATGCTGCAGTGTCAAAGTCCTATTTAACACGTTCTTTGTACATGGAACCTGATTCGTCACAAGGCCTTTTGTGATTTCTGGGTGGGTCGGTTCGGTTGGTTGGGAAGAGGGGGGGTCTGTGTCGTTGTTGAGTGCAGCTTTGGCCACACATCCGTTCAGGGGGAGCAGAAGACGCACACGGATGCCAATGCAATACAATCCCTCCCCGAGAAGATGTCAGCTGGAATTAGTGAAGATGTGGGCTGAATCTTTCTAAATCCTTCACTGGCTTCTCTTATCTGACCTCTCACTGCATTTACTGTTGGCTTCTTATAATCCCTGGTGGTTTTAGATTTGCTGCCAAAATCCATTTATTTTTGTAACCAAAGTACTGAACTGCGGAAAGTTTTTTTTTTTTTTCTTTTCACCGGAGGACCTGTTGAAAAAATAAACACAAACCAAAACATTATTGAACATTACATTTTTAACCAATTGATATTATAATTGTACTTCTCTCTACACCTGGCATTAGCTCCTCCCATAAAACCTAGACTTGTCCAATTAATATTAAAGGGAGGGTCTGGGGGACTGGCCTGGCTTCTGACTAGCTCAGCTCAGCTCTCAGATCAGCATCTTTTTAGCTGAGATTATAGTCTGGAAACCATGTTCACTTGATTGCTTAGCTACCCTGCTGGCGGTCAAATCAACATGAGTTAGTGAAATGACGTTGAAGTCAAGTGTGTTTCGAAATGGTGGTAGAGCTAGATGAGGCGACCAAAACAATTGTAGCAACGGAGATTGATTCATCTCTGTCCAATAGTTTCAAAAGAGGTCTAGGTAGGGCTGCACAATTAATCGCATTTCAGTCGAAACCATGAAATGGCCTTGTGCGATTATGTAACCGCAAAAGCCTGCAATTATTCATAAATTATGACTGCGTGTAGACAACCTGCGGATATATCCGTGCTAAGTGCAAGGCAAGGGTAAGACGGTCCAAGACATAAAGGTGACCAATCAGATGCAGTGTTGCCAACTTAGCGACTTTGTCGCTATATTTAGAGACTTTTCAGACCCCTCTAGCGACTCTTTTTCAAAAAAGCGACTAGCGACAAATCTAGCGACTTTTGGAGACTCTGACGTTAAAGCACGTATCGTTCTTACTCTTGTCCTCCAACAGCAGGTGTTGCCGTGGGCCCCTCCCCCGTCCCAACGCACTCACAGGTGGCCCAGTTCTAGCGCAGCAGTCCCTCTCAACGCTGCAGTCAGACCCAGGCATGTTCACCCTCCGCGTTCAGACTGCAAATGAACTGCGCATGTGCCGCAATTATTGCCACTGTCTGATCCCGCCGCCCTTCAAAATGTTCATGTTTTACTGTGACTTTTAGGCTCCGTACCTTAGTAGTGGACCATACGGTTTAAAAAATAAAAAGTGCCATAGTGTCTCTATGGTTAATTTTGCTGGTCCCAAGCCTGGATAAAGGAGGAGGGTTGGAATTGTAATATAAAAAAAACAAACATGAATCGACAGAAGAAAGTAGTTCTATATATTTCAGGTGTTTTTACTCACTTTGTGACTCTCACAACGACATTCCTCTCCCACGTCATTCACAATGACATGCACATCACATGGCAGATTTAGCAAATTAGGCGATGACGTCATTTAGCGACTTCTAGCGACTTTTAGCACAGCCAATACCTACACCTACTTTCCTTACTGAGGAGTTGGCAACACTGATAAGATGTCTGTCAATTCACAGGCTCCCTTGCCGTAAGACAGAGCCCAACATGTTATAGCACTACCTAAAAACAACTCCAACCGGGGAAAAAGTAGCTCATTGACATATGAAGCTGGCTCGTGTGTCTATCTATTTTAATCTCCTTTATATGGCAAGGAGCCATATTTGATCACTTCCCTGAACATTCAAAATCATGTTGCCGCGCTTCTCTGTGAGGTAGTATAAACACATGGATTCCTTCCAGACATTCACAGAAAATCAGGCTACGCCACAGTTAGTTACACTAGGGCATCTGACCAATAAGGAGATGCCCGGTGCATTTCCACTTTAGTGTACCCAAACCGCTCCTACCTACTCCGACATCTATTAACATTATAAAATTGAAACTAATAATGGAAAGTCGGTGAAACTCACACATTAAGGGCTTTTCACACTGGAAGCTAGTGTTCAATTAATTTTCAATGAGAGGCGGGTGGGCTAGGTGGCCGAGGCAGGTGGAAAGGGAGGCGAGTGCAGTCCCGAGAAATTTGTCGTTGGGCGCACGAATCGAGAACACGCCCGCCCTCCTCCAAGATGAAATATTTTTCCTTTTTGAGGTGGCAGCATGGTAGGACAAACATTTTGCCTTCTTGACTTGTAGGCATGTAAGTTAGCAGGCAGCACAGCCGAACCAACTGACAGGATTGTCATGAAATTATCCTTTTTTACTTGCCTTTCACAAGCATCTATGTATCTACACCAGACAGAAAATTTGCGAAATACGTTGACATGTTCATTGGACATAACCTACAGTTCTTTAGTTCATCTACGTGGTTTGTTTACTGTTGTGTTCTCATGGTTACCTCTAAACGAGACGCACTCGTTCGGAAATACCATCAAGTATTCGAAACCTGTAAAATGGTATTCGGGACAGCCCTTACATGATCCTGTGACCCACATCAGACGGAACTTGTCATGTCGTTTGTGATAACAAAGCCAACCTATTTAGAGGGACGATCCATCCATCTTCATCCACTTATCCAGAGTCGGGTCACGGGGGCAGCAACTCCAGCAGGGGACCCCAAACCTCCCTTTCCCGAGCCACATTGGAAAGCTCTGACTGGGGGATCCCGAGGCGTTCCC
>JAODLL010000022.1:4385062-4411117 GCA_026546735.1 Forbesichthys agassizii | reverse complement strand
ATTTGTTTTGGGTTCTACAAGCCAGATAGAGTAAAACACAACAATATGCAAGATATTACATAAATAAATAAATATATACTAAAATACATAATAAACACACCTGAAGCATATATCAGACGTTCAGCACAGTTGCTTATGTGACGTAGTGTTAATGAATGGAAGAGGCTGAGACTACAATACAACACCGCTAGTTATCATCAATCTATAAATCAGTCAGAAAGTTAAAGGTATAGTGATTCTGGAGAAAGATTCTGTATATATACTCAATCAAAACAAAAACACTTCTCCCTTCAATGCCATAGGGTGCTCCCTCAACAGCTCAGCCCCACACATTGGAAATGCATTACAAAAGCTAGGATATTGTTGGGTGATGCGGTCTGCACCACTTTGTTTGTGTTCTTATTCATGGAGCCAGGGCTGTGTAGAAACACCAGATCATTTCCATCTATTTTTCAGGTGAATTTTGACAGAAGTGTATTATTGTAGCTTTCAGCCGCTTTACTACTGTATACCTTTAAACTCTTAAAATAAGCCCATAACTTTTGGTCATCAGGGATGATCTGCTGTATTGTGTCCAGCCTTCATGTTGAAGGTGTTAAAATGAAATATCTGTTAGTATCTGTTTCATTTTAACACCTTCACAACAATGCAGCAGGTACAGTCACCCCTGATGCCTCGAGCAATGCCCAAATACCTTACACTGTACAGAGCAGGGCTGAGGCCCAGAATAGGCAGACTTAGTGCTGTTTAAGTGATTTCACAGAGACAGAATAACCCTTTACCCTGTCTCTGTGTCTCTGTGAGTCTATGAGACCCATGGCCCCGGTGTGCTGAGGGGACGGTAATCCACGCTAGATCCATCCCCCCCTCCCCGACCGACACTGCCGTCACGTGGAGCCTAGCTGACAGCTCTTTGCTAAGGGAGAAGGGAAGAGCCGCTGAGAGGAGAGGGAGACATAAATCCAATGTCCTATATAAAAAGAAATACTATCCATGTCAGGGAAAGGTGGGATGCCCTAAAATGAATGATAACAGACTCATTAAAAATAACGGCCACCTGAATGATTAATGGCTCGCCTGCTGAAAAGAGCAACGGACAATGGCCTCAACAAATTAAGACTGCGGCATTCCGTTAAAAGGCGTTATTGCCTTTTCTCCTTTCTCACCATAATATCAACCGGTAATCTCTCTGTGTCCAGTTCATTTTCAGTGTACTTTTAGTACCGCTGTTCCCCGAACATTATACCCAGCCCTCCATTTCAATGTTAATGGTTGGATATTTTGATTCTAATTATGCTGCGTTGTCTTTAATTCTGCTATAATTTAAATTTGAATATGTAAGACATGTGGAACAATACGGCGTATAAAAGCTATTCAGATGTGAAAAGCCAATAAACAACCTAATTTATTCCACCTCAGCTGGCATTTGCAAATAAGAATGTTACAAGGATGCTTCTGGTGTTGGCACTGCAAACGTATCCATAAAACCTGTTAAATCCAATGTCTCCGATATGGAACCCACAAACTTTCACAACTGTACACATCTTTTTATTTTTTCTTCATTATTTTTCTTCTTGTTTTTTTTACCATACGATTTCAGTTAGGGTATAAATATTTACATCTCTGTCACATAAACAGATTCCATGGTTGTAAATACTGCAGAGCAAAGACAGAGCACAAGCCCATCAGCCGTTGAGAAAATGAGAAATGTCTGTCTCCCGTGAGCCTCCCTGACGTCTGAACTGATAGATGTCCAGTTCAGAGCAAAGCCTGATGGCGAAGACGGGTCCACAAGCACTCCTCCGTGTCTCTTTGGTAAACAGTGTCATACCATAAGCCTGAGAACATCTTCTGGCAGGACCGTAGTCAAGAATTTAAAGACCTGCAATGACAAGAATTATGAAGCTCTCCCAGAATGGTGTGTTTTACTCTTCAAAATGAATCATGCTTTGTTTAGGAAAGTGATACACGTGGCTGCCATCAGAGGGGGCAACAGGGACATATTTCTGGGCCTGGAGTTCAAGGTGGGATGAAAAGGGGGGCAAGTGGGGTACCAGTGGTCAGAGGTTGGTTTAAAGTTGTGTGTCAGGAAATTAACACTTAAGGATCTAGCATATGGTAAGTGAGATACAAACACTACTTCTGCTGTCTGTGTGCAGTTAGGAGATAAAAGCTATACAAGCTAATATTGCTCCCATGGTAGAGGATGCCAGTTTTATTTGTAAAAGCTGTTTTATGAATGGGTTAGTATTAGAAACAACTTAAGATACTATGGTAAGTAGATGTAGTAAGTAGAAGTTAAAGCAATACAAAGCCATATGCATGTATAAAATAATGTATTATATTCACTGGTATATTTCTCAAACAGTCATGTGGAAAAGAAAGTACACCCTCTTTGGATTCTGAATTGGTAAATACAACCTCAGATGAAAAACAGCACATTACATATTACGCCGTGTCATGATTTATTTAACTAACAAAGCCAAAATAAAGAAGCCATGTGTGAAAAAATAAATACACCCTTACTGATTCCATAGGATTTCAAATACAAAGTAGCATACAGATGCTGCTAATCAAATACCCTTGATTCATCGATTATCAGCAAGTGTGACCACCTCTATAAAAACAAGGTTTTAGCAGTTTGCTGGTCTGGAGCATTCAGGGATGTGTTAACACAATGATAGGGAGGAAAGACATCAGCAATGATCTGAGAGAAGCAATTGTTACTGCCCACCAATCTGGGAAGGGTTATAAGGCCATTTCCAAACATTTTGAAGTCCATCATTTTACAGTGAGGTTTATTCAAAAGTAGAAAGCATTTAAGAAAGTTGTCAATCATCCCAGGAGTGGATGTCCCATCAAATTCACCCCAAGGTCAGACTGTGCAATGATCAGAGAATTTGCAAAAAATAGTTATCTCAGACATTACAGGCCTCAGTAAGCATGTTAAAGTGCATGGCAGTACACTTAGGACAGTTATGGATTGTTTGAAAGGGTTGACAGGAGAAAGCCTATTCTCTCTGCATAGAACATTGCAGCACGGCTTAGGTTTGCAAAGTTGCATCTGAAAAAAAAACAATAGTTCTGAATAATATCCTTTGGACAGACGAGACCAAAGTGGAGATGTTTGGCCATAATGCACTGCGCAAAATTTGGCAAAAACCAAAGACAACATATCAGCACAAACACCTCATACCAACTGTCAAACACGGTGGTGGAGGGGTGATGATTTGGGCCTGTTTTGCAGCCACAGGACTTGGGAACCTTGCAGTCATTTAGTCAACCATGAACTCCAGTTAAAGTCTGGTATTGGATCATGCAAAAGGACAGTGAACTCAAGCACACCAGCAAATCTACAACAGAACAACAACAAGAAAATAATCAAGGTGTTGCAATGCCCAGTAGAAGTCCAGACCTCAACCTAATGGAAATTACCTTAAAAGAGCAGTGCATAAACAAATGCCTGCAAACTTCAATGAACGAAGCCTCATTGTAAAGAAGAGGGGCCCAAAATTCCTCCACAATGATGTGAGAGACTGATAAATTCATACATTAATACTTCAAGTTATTGCTGCAAAAGGTGGTTCTACATGCTATTGAATCATAAGGTGTACTTTGTTTTTCACACATGGCTTCTTCATTTTGACTTTGTTAAATAAGCCATTAGACAGTTTAATATGTAATGTAGTGTTGTTCATCTGAGGTTGTATTTACCAAATATTTAGACCTGCTAAAGAACAGATTATTGTTATTATGTCCTGGTGTACTTTCTTTTTCACATGACCTCTGTTCACAAAAGGTGATTTTAACTTGGTTTTTCTTTTGCAAGTAAAGCTATTTCCATTTCCTTTCTTCTGACTGAAGCAAAACTGTATGCACAACTAATATTATGGAGGAAATATACCTTTTCATTAGGAAATGAGTCTAGTATGTCCTTCAGTAAATCTCCTTGCTTTTTATGTCTTGTTTATTGACAGAGGAGAGGGCGACCCTCGATAAAAAAAGTAGGCCATTACGCCTGAGAGCTCTGAACATACAAGTATACATATGTATCTGGGATACATACAGTATGTGTGAACAGAAACTTGTTCTATCGATATACAGTACGTTTACTGTAACAATTCTTGGCTGCTTTTTATGACAGCTCCTTAGTGTACCAGATACTCCTGATAGCTTAAAAGAGATGTTTTCTTTTCTGGGGACATATCTCCAGTAATGCACTGCAGCAGTTAGATTAGTACTGTCAACTTAAAGTTTGAATTATACCACCTACATTGACACTGGGAAGGTTTTTACACCCTGAACTTCAGGTCTTGATATGTGTCAGACGCTATGTATTGTACAGTGTGCACACAACTTGAAATGTGCTTGCTTTGCTAGCAAACAATGGTATTGTAATCTTTGTAATGATTTGAAACAAAGCCATTTAGAGAAAATTGTATTTTTTTTCTAAGGTTGCAAGGGAAGATGATGAGGGCTTCTAGGTAATTCTGGCACTTGTACAGCTTGATTATACGTAGCAACGCCGTGATAAGGCTTCATTGAAATTTACAACAGGCAATCTATACCATATGGACTCACCAAATGGAGATCACAGACTGGCAAAAGCAATCAGCTTTTTAATTAACAGAATTAACAGTGCGATGTTAAACCATAATGGCAGCAATAAAAACAGTTGATGTGACAATCAAAGTGTACAAGAAACATTCATAACCATTATTTTCATTAGTAGAAGAGAGACAATACCGGTGTGGTGTGTGTATGTGTGTGTTTGGTAAGGGGTTATTGGGAGGGGAATCTCAACCCCCAGTACATTCCCCTTCCCTTCCCCCACACCACCATCCGTAATCACATTAGAATTAGCTACAGATAGTGAGATTACAATGGTGGTCTAATACATAGGGTCACCAGTGGGGTTCATTTTGCGGTCAGAAAATGGTGGAGTGTTGCCAGAGCCCAGAGACAATACGTGTGTTTTGGAAAGAGGCAGAATTCAAGCCCCAAACCTACTACTGGTTACCTGATCTACTGTAAAAGTTCCTATCATGCTAAATGCCACTGCTGCACTATTCAACACAAAGACATTGGCAGGAAAGAGCTGTTTGTTGACCATAAATAAAATAAAGGGGGGGGGATAAAAAAAAACTACACAAAAAATACACAGGCACACATGCACACACACACACACACACACACACACACACACACAGATAAAGCACAGTACTATATCCAGGGCCATACCCCCGGCAGCAGCACCAAAAGAAAGTCAAATTATTAGAAATAATGAAAAGCCATCAATAAGAATTCTGCAGAGACTCATTTCATTCTGTTTTCAACAGCGCTTTTCAGCCCATTATTTTCTGTAAATGTTAACATCGCCAAGCCTGCCTATTGATTCTATTATTTTTGACCTTGCATTAGTGTCGGCTAATCTCGCATGCTATAAAATTTCATTTCACAGTGAAAAATACTCCAAGGCCCTACGGGTGAGTTATACACAGGTTGTGGCACCCCTGGGATTCATAAGTGCACATGCGGGTAAACAAAGCGTACATTTAATGTTTCTTCGATGACTGAGCAGGGCTGGGGGTTTCATTTTATCCTAAACCTTAGGGTTTTCCCTCCCCTTTGTGTGGCGACTCATATTGTGGGTTAAGCTAGAGAGGCTCATGTGAAGATGAATGCTAGTGTCTTCCAAACGGATATTGTATTTTCACTCCCATACAGGGAGTTGGGAGGAATGCTGATCCAGTGGCGCCAAATACTTTTGCAAATGCGCGAACAAGGTATCACTGGAGATTATACCATCGCTCAAGCTGCGCTCAGGAATGACCTGAGCCTGACCTGTGTTAAAGAACAATGGAACAGCACTTACACGGAATGGTTATTTTTCATTTGACATACAGTATAGCCAACAGCTGTCAAATGAATAGGAGGAGCACCCTGATTGTTTAAAGCTAAAATGTGTGATTAGTAGTTGAGCCGTAATGCATAAAATAATAAAATACTAAATGTGACTGTTATTACAACACAGTCCTCTGAGGCCTGTCCTCTGTTGTATATTAAAATTAAAATTAAAATACATAAATCCTTTTATTTTACTAATAATTGTGCACCCCTTTTAAGTAACCACAATACAAATTCATGAGACTTAAATTTCTTAGTTTGTCCCTGTAAGTAAAATGTGAAAAATATCAAGGTGTTTTATTTTAGTGGAAACGGCAAGAATAATCTCAGTATATCAGTTATACAGATCTACATGTATAAATCAAATAGCTGTGCCAATCTAATCTTTTGGTTTTTGTCTTCATATGGTTATTCAGTTTTGTTGTTTAGGTGCTGCATATTCCGTGTGCTTTTAATGCACGTTCTACCTTAACACTCGACATGGACATGCTTGAGCACTTTGCTCCAGTTACAGAGTTATAATACAAAGAGTCCCAGTGATTATTTTCCCACTGTGGATGCTTGTGTTCAGCGTGTCACTTTGGTTAATAATCTCCTACCAATCCTTCAACTTGGGTGCACCTACAGGACGCTTCAAACCATGAAAACAGCTGGCTTCGTACAGCCCAACTGTCAGAGTCTCCTTTGCTGTCGATGATAGAAATATCAAGTCAGTGAGCCGTGAGTGGATGTCTCAATCTGAATCTCTTCAGTTCAGCTAACGCACAGCCGGCCTCCTGTGATAATTCATGCAACGTACACCCACATTAGAGCACAGCGGACGGTTTAAAATCCCTTTTATATACGGTCAGAAAGTCTGCGTACATGGCTGACATTGTCTGTATTGCTGCATGTCTCACAATAATATGGCATCCGGGGCAATGCTATGCTTTGTTACTACGTTAAATTTGTAATTACATTTTTTTTTGGCCTTCCTTAGACCTGGCAATCACTTAATAATACAGCCATCTTGTACGGATCAGTTCTATGTCCAAGTCTGCTTTCTTTTGCTGTATCAAACACAATAGTGCAGGAATACAATGGCCAACATTAAAATGGAGGAATGCTGTCCATTCCGGTGATGTGCAGGGGGCACTGATGCCGTCACGTGAATACATCAGCCCTTTTCAACCATTTGCAGATTATCATGCTCTCTGAGTTGCTTGCCAACATGTGCTCAAAACTACTGATGGATTTTAATCATCACAGAGAACAATGTGCACACTATTCGCATAGCAGCCTATCAACAATCATCTATAAATATTTAGTAATAATAACCCACAACTGAGTGTATAATTACACATTGGATTCAAATTATTGAAGCATTTATTTAATTATTTATTTATTTGTGGGAAGGAGGAGTAGATGATTGCCAGCCATTTGGGAAGGGCATGTGATCTCCGAGTTTCAAACCAAATCAGCACGTTTTTGTAAAAGCATAGTTTCAGCTGCATTGCATTCCATTGCTGAGGCAAATCGAGGAGTGTCTCTTTGAAATATTGTACTAGCTGAGGTTACTGTTACTGTGTACAGTAGGAGCTCTTGGTGCAGTGAGGAATGCTGTTGTTTGTTTTGCTCTATCCAGGCCACCACATTGTTCACTCTTTCAAAGTGATGCAAGGCAGAGATAGACTTATCAAAGTCTCTGGGGGATCAACCAAGTTTAACAAAGCACCTCATCAGGACAGACAACCTTAAACCCCCAACCCGCCCCCTATGCTACAACATCTCTCCCACGGAGAATGCGATAAATAAATGAGCAGACGAGTTAGGTCTCTGACAAGTGAGGGACACGGTGTTCCACCAGCACATTTCTGATAGCGATCTAATTCATCTGGCAGGCGTGGATGTTGATTAAATCAGAATGTCAGCCACTTGACAAGACGAGGCACAAGCCGAACGTGGAAACCTGTTTGAACAGTACGAGCGGCACAAGATGGCCAGGGAGATTTAGAAAAAAAAAGAAGAAAACTCCACGCGAACACTGCCCCGTTATCGCCTCCTTCCACAACACGCCCGGAGAGACCGAGAGGAGCGAGGGAAAGGAATCTGCCGCGGCCCGCCTCCTCTGTTCTGTTCTCGGGGTGACATCAGCCCTCTGACACTCTCTGGTAAACAGATGGGTGTGATGGCACAGCCATGTTCCCCTTCACTCAGACGTGCTCGATGCCTCCATCACATTTCCCTGACAACCGTCGAGCTGCAGGCGATAGACCGAGCCGTACGTGTGGGCCTGTAATTACAGGGAACAAAGCCTCTCTGAGCAGAGTCAGTATATGAAAGACCCTCGATCGGGGGAAAACAGCACACACATTCTTCGGGTTAGCCCTTCTGTAGCGACACACAATAGGACTGTGATAGAGGGAGAGTTACACAGACAGAAATCATTGAGGCAGGTTGCTATTCGACTGATGAGTGCCTCTTCAGAACTACGCTGTGTGGAAAACTATTACTTTCCACCAAGGCTCAGTATACAGTGCCCTAACCAAGTGTCAAAATATCACAACAGAGGAATGTAAACATGGTATTAAAATTGATACGCCCTTCCTTTGAGGCTCCTTAGCTACAGCACGAGTGGCCTTTGTTCACACAAAAAGTATTCTGTATATAGACAACCAACATTAACCAACATATTTGTGATACACAGTAACATAATTGTTTCATTTTCAACCAGAATAATACGTTTGTAAGTGTCCAATGTCAAAAATGTACAGTATACACAGTATATATTTGTTGAAGATTATTTCTATTGCCCATCCATTGTCATTGTGAACTAAAGAATGATTGGTTTGCCTTTAATCATCACAAACTGTTTTGAAAAGAACTACCTTCAGGTGGTGTTTTACATTTTACATTACACAATGGACAAGGCACATGCACATACTGTACATGGGAACGCCCCCACTAACTCCCCAAGTATGAGAGAGTGGTTCGGGGGCCTCAATTGGATTGCTCTGCCCCCCAGTGGCCCGATTTCTGCTGAAAGTAATTCCTTTTAAACAAATAACAAGAAGATTTTGAGAAGAAGAAGTTCTTTCCTTTTTTGGTGATTGGCATGACAGATCTGCTCAGGCATTATCCGTGTATGCTTTACATTGAAATACCTGGCACACAATGGGAGCATTTAATGACATTCTTACATACCTACCTTTTAACTCAAACAGGGATTAGTTAAGAATGCTTTATTGACAATACTCAATATATGCAATTCCCTCAGAAGAACGGCACTTTGACACAAAATGAAATGAAACACAGACGACTCCTTCCTTATCCCCTTCTGCCTCCATGTTCACCTTCTGTGTGCACGGCTCCAAGGAGGTCAAAGTTACATGTACAAAGTCACTCCACTAATCTCCTTTGTCACTCATAAAATTTACACTACATCTCCCTATTGGAGTCCTGTCAGTTTGCTCCTGCCTGTGGCTGTCAGAGAACACAGATAACTACTCTGAGGGATCAGCCAGGGCCTCGATTATTTATAGGCTTGGATGTCGGAGAAAAGGAGAATTATTTCACACCATGTTTTAATTAGAACAGAATATGATTGTCCACACAACTTTTTTTGACATATTTTTGAGAGAATCCATCTCAGTGGGCATCAGAAAACATTTATATTGGTCAATCTAGCATCTTGTATCATGTATTCATAATATCAGTTATTGTTTGAGGAGGTAAATCAATAATGGTTCAGTTCGAATGAGTGGTAATCTGATGTCTAGGTGTGACACATTCAGAAAGGTTACATCATCCCAAGCACATTGAACACTTCACCATCTACTGTACTTCATGTATACTGTAGGTGTGAGCAAATCGACCTAAATTAACTAAAGGACTTAAAGTCTAACGTTAGTGGGAAATTACACACTGTAACTCTAGACATTCTTTTTTTTCTGAATCCAACTGAAGACCGTATGATACTTGTTTACCCGTCTGCTCACCACAACATGATGTGCTGTCTGTCTTGTTATACCACAGTATGACATACTGGTGCTGACTTGCAGAGGCCTGCTCCGCCTGCATGATGTAAGCTAACCTTATCAGATGGCTGATGTTTGGATATAACGGGCACTGTTTCCTTGTAAGGGTTGGCACTGTCACCGTGCAGGCTAAGAACCTGGATATAATCCCTGACTCGGGCCTTGTTTGTGTGGGGTTACGCTATGTGTTCATGTAGGGGTCTACCAGATACTCTGGAGACACCTGTATTTGTGAACAGTGTTAATGTGTGTGTGTGTGGTCATCCTGTTGTGAACTGCCATCCATGCAGGGCGTTTCCTGGGCTAACATCCAGCCCTCCTATAACGGCCAACAGGAGTTAGCACGTACAGTGACTGTATGGATGTTTGCTTGTGATTTTGCTCAAATTGTTGTGGTGACCTCACATGCTGATCATGACTAATCCATTCCCATAACAACAGGAAAACACCCACGCACTCTGTGCTGCAAGTTATTTGAGAGACAGGAGAAAGACAAGCATTGTTCGGCAAGAAAGACGATCATGTTAGTGTAGGAGGTCCTTTTGACTCAATCCTCTTAATATTCTGCTCCGATGTATGTACCAATCATTTTTGACACCGATAGTTTCCCGCTTGTGTTATGAATGACACTAATCAAACATCTCAGGGTTCAAACAAAAAAAAGCTTTCTTTTCACAATAAGTGTTGCTATGGGCTTCTTCCATGAGTGAAAGTGAGTCAACTAGACGGTCTATTTGGAGACCAGCGAGTGACGATTCATATTTTCCAGATGCGGCCGCACATTTGAACGTAATACATCTTAAATGCAGGCCTTAATAAGACATGACGGCTCCAAGTCAACTTGACATCGCCATGGAGGGAAAAGAGCACATCGTACGGCGCGAGCCGGGACAAGACCGGGGCAGGGCAGGTGCTCCTCTGGTCCGAATTACAAGACAGCTTAGCAGACAGATATGAATTCACAATTAGTCTCATCCTGGTGACTTCCTCAGGTTTGTGACAGTGTCTGGGGTTCCACTAAAGGCCAAGTGTGTGAAGCCATGAATTTCTTGCGACAGGCTATGATACCAGAGAGGCTATATTTAGGGCGGATAACTAGTACCGCGCAGTATAATCTGACATTCGTACCACAGGGGAGTCATACTGCATTGCTCACAAATGACAGTGTCACTGTTGGTTTGCATCCCCGGTGGAATAGGTTAAAGAGAACAAAACATGTTTTTGCAGTGGAGTGCCGCTCGGCAAGACAGATCTAATAAAAGTGTATTTGATTGTGGGGGTATGATCTGACTGGGCCTGTCACTGGTGAGTGAGCCCCTAGAGCAGGGAGACAGCAGCAGTCTGGTTGTAGAGGAACAAAGACTCCATGTGAGCGGTCTCAGAAGACCCATGAACAGTGGCCCGTATGAGCGGCCTGCTTTTGATAGTTGACTTTAACAGGGCATTTCAACTTCCCCTTGTCTTCTCTGGCCCTTTCAACCAGGGGAACAGGGAGAATAGATTGAGGCCGTTCCGCTGCTGTTGTCGTTAATAACTACAGCTTTGGGTATAGTAATGTCCACTTTCTGCTACTGTGTTGTTTTGTGTATGTGATGCAGTGATTTACCGGTCACTTCACAGCATAAAGGAGGTGTTTTAGTGCTGACATATAAGAATAGGGGAGGATAAATTGACTAACTCAGTAGAAAAGACAAAGATTTTCAGAAAGTCAAATATCACCAACAGAAAATAACATGAATAACAAACAGCTTAATTTCTCCAGGGAGCTTAGCGGTGTTAAAACGGTCTTCAGGGCAAGTCGAGAGTCAACACTGACGCTACCTTTCATCTTATTATGAGAAGATAATTATGTTGGAAGTGTATTGCATTAAGCAACAGTGAAAACAACATACAATATTGAAAATATGCATCATTTTCTTTTTTAGCTATAGTCGCTTTTATTCCATTTACAGCGAGTACAATTACAATTACAGATATACAGAAGCAGATAAGTGTTATTGCTCAAGGATGCAGGTAAGTTATGCCAGTCAAGGATTTGACCCTGACCATTTTTAGCTTCTGTACCCTTTTCCAAATGTTCTGCAAGCCAAGTACTTTGTTGGCCTGGTAAAACCATGCTGATTTGCACATAAAAACTCTCATAATTGTTTCTCTGTTGTTGAGGGCAACATTAATATCTTGTGTTGATCCACACTTGATTGTAATTGGGTGAAGTTCTATCCTCCACTAGCACCTGTATTTGAAATGCATTGTCAACCATTCATTCATTAGCTGAAGGTCAATTGCATGCTAATGATTTGCTTGAAATCTATTGGCACTATAGCCTTGCAAGACCGTCCTGATCTTGTGAGCTCGTTTCATTTTGGAACTCCTCAATGCAAAAGCATGTGAAGACCTTGTGGAGCAGAATCGGCCAGCTCAACATACATACATACATTTTACCAATTTATTACTTTAACAAAGTCAGTACTGTTTTTTTATAAATAGTTATTTCAATTTTCTCTCATGTGCCTTTCAAGCACTCTTAGGCCTTATATTAGACACACGGCACTAGCTTACCTTTCCTCCTGGGCAGGATGTTGGTTAATAAACATGTCGTGACTTCCTGTGGATATTGTCTATTTTATCAATATACAATACATGTGTAGTATGTATTTGCACTACAGTAGTTTAAATGAGAACATCAGGCGACCCATCTGAGTTCCTGTCAAATCCTGTCAAAGAAAACAAGCATGATGTAATTCAATTCAAGCAGGCAATTCATTAGCTCCAGTGAAACACGGGTTTTTTTTGCTCGCAGCTCGCAGCTCCCCGCGGACTCAGAGAATCCACTCAGGCCCAGCATTCACCAAGGTGATCAAACCTGCGTAAGCCTACACCTGCCTCCCCTCTCTGGAGGATGCATGAGAGGTCGCAACAACAAAGCACACATGGGAGGCTCAGCTAACTGCAACTTCAATCACAACATCTCCCAACCACCGCAGGAGTGTGTGTGCTTTAAACAGCAAGGGTATACGGTATACAGGGCTGCCCATCAGAGTTTATTTAGGAGGGATACAGTACCAGTGGATCAATGGGCATGGAACATTATAGACAATGATTGAAAGACAACTCAGCCACAACTGGGTCTATGCAACAAAGTACTGCAATCTCATATTGCATTGATACACAACATACTGTGTAATCTTTAGCAATACCTTGAAGGACAATGAGGTCTTTGCCTCTAACAGGGGAATATTACATTGTTATATATGGAGCTATATAAGATATCTTTACTATGAGACTGTAAAACCATATTAGTGGAAGTTATAGAATATTATACTAGCTAATACTCAGTGGAGGTTTGAGGATCAGCAGTAGGCAGACCCTTTTTTCAATGCTATGTTTGAATTATTTCTCATGGGTGTGCATAATGGCAATATAAATCTTTCTGGGTGTGCAATTACAAAGACTGGCATGGTCTATTCCCTGCTGGGTGATCGCCCGAGAACAATGACATATTACCGGCTGGCCAGCAGTGGTCATTAAGAACTGATATGGGATTTATGGCCAGTCTTTAAACATGAGATGGCATTAAAGAGATTTGAATACAGTCAAAATGGCATAAATAGGCCTGCCTGAGCAAGATGTAGCTAATGAACTGTGGTTGAAAAGCAGGGGGATATAAAGTTATTTTGGGTAAAGCCAATTTCTCATCAAGCAAAGTGAGTCTGATTATAATTGTGGGTTGTCATAGTCCATAACAACCGGAATGTTATCTTCTTTTTGCATTGTTGAGGTTTTGTATTGTTGTAATGAGCAGCATTTAACAACGACCGCATTAAAACCTGTTTAATATGTAATAGTTTTGTTTTAAAAGTGCATTACAAATTCATCATATGAACAATAGGAAATATAACATATAGGCTAATTTATGTGGCGTTAAACATAAACAAACAGCAGAAGATAACATAATGGAGTCTTAACAGGCGATAAACAACAGTACGTCATAGGTTATTGTTCAGCCATAGCATTGTCCTCATCAAGCCAACAGCTGTCTATATGATGTAAGCATCAGACTCATTTCCAGGGCCAATTAAAGATCTCGTATGTGACATGCTACCTGCAGAGCGCCTTAAACATCACGTGTTCATGTTCGTGAGGAAAGTGAGAAATATAGCCGTGGCCTCATCATATTAGTACCAGCCCTTAAAGTGACTGTTTATCATGAGGCACTGCTCAAGGTTTTAATGAGCTCCCTGCCTGTTCTAGTATCATTCCAATTAGTCTCTTCGTCTCATATAATGGCATGATTACCTTGTGAAGCCTCCATTGTTTTCTGTACAAGCCATTAAAGGAACCCTGACTATTTTAATCTGTTTCCCAATGGCAGCACACCTGCCAAGCCAGTTACACCTCCAGTAGACTGATCACAGGTATTCCTTCATTAATACAGAGAATAGCAGTGGATGAACCCCCATTCCGGTTACACCTAGTGAATGAATGAGAAAATGTATGTTAAAGTCTGCTGTTGACTCTCTGTAAAATCATATTAGCATAAGCCTTTCACAATGCAAATGAAGAATGAGTGGGAGGATCCTGTGGAGTGTTTTGTGAGACAATACACACACAATATCGTACAGTTTGACCTCACAACACTTCCTTAGGAGTATAGCATGTATAGCATGTCAGTTTTGGCCACAATGGAGTCATGTAACATGGAACGGGCAGTGCTAACAATAGTTAGACCAATCAGGAGTTTCGGACATGCATTTAGACAAGGAAGTTGTTCGTGTTAGCAAAATCTACTTCCTTTCAGCAGAGGAATTTGATTACTGTACTCAATATATAACATATTGAGTACAGTTTTCAATTTTACATGCCCACTTGTACAAATTGCGCTATGATTTGTGGAGTCTGGACCCCACTTCATGCCTGAGATTCGATGGCATACGTCCGAGATTGGATGGCCGACAAACCTATTAACAGAACAAAATAGCAGGACCAGTAACACATTATTGTACAGACCGTTTAGCAATTTTGGAGATTCAGAAAAATATCACATTATTGAGCAATTTAAAACAACTTCAGTCTGTGCTAGATTCAAGGAACGTGTTTTTTAGATTTAGTGGTGGTGAAAACACCTATGCAACAGCTAGGCCTATATTATTGCATGCATGCAGTTTCAGCTAGCCCTGTGTAAAGTGGCACTGTTCTTATTGACTAGGATAACAAACCTGGCTGTGGAGTGAGGCCCATTACCACAATTCTGGTCACTGCCATTTCAAAACAAAGATGGGAGCTATTTTTGATCAAACCCCCAGCAAGAGGAGCATCAGTCATTAGCAGCAGCCATTCAGGGCTGTCATCTTGTTTGGACAGCATGTGGCTTCCACTTGAAGACATTTCTGCTTCTCAGGGAAATGGACCCACCTCATCTCTCACATCAGCCAACTGTCTCATCTCTATTTACAAAGGCTGATTAACCCACAAACTCGGTGCCCAGTCACAATGATTCATAATGATAGATACTTGTCATACTATACTATAGTATAGTATAACCTCCTACATATTTACTTACCGGTTAATGACATTTGGTTTCAGTATTACCCGCGGTCAACAAGTGGTTTCCAACGTGTGGGCCAGGACCCTCTAAGAGGTCAGTGATTTAAAAAATGGATGTGACGTTTCTAAAATAAAACATATGCAAAATATGCATATATTTATATTAGTTATACTATAGACTGTATCAGTTGTTTACATGTCGCTTCTTGAAAACATCAAAATGGCCATCATACCACCACCACACTAATGACCACATGTGACACTGACCGTTGCCATCTCACACCAGCGCTGTTTTGTGCAAAACATTTTAACAGGCATATCAGCAAGAATGAGCGTAATGGGAGACAATCGCAATAGCCAGAACCTAAAAGTGAATTTAGATTTACTCTCAGATTTGACACTCATGCAGAATAATAGACAGGAGGGAAGAAATGGTAATCTGCAAGAAAGCCCTTTTAAAAGAATCAATTTGGCAAGGTGTCTGAGAATGTGACTTTATCCGGCACTGTGATTCTGACTGTCTCGCGGAAGAGTGGGATGACTGTCTTTCTTCCCCGCTGACAGGCAGACCCAGGCCAAATTGACAGTTCTTTAAAGCGGCTGACAGAAAGCCGCATTAATTAAGTCATTGCTGGACTTTAATTGTGTTAAGAAGTTGGGGGAGGGGGGGTATCTAATACGAGAAAAGGTTACCAAGTCCTCTGTGGTGTCAGATTTTCTACTTTCTATGAATATTAATGTGCCTAATGAAGACAATCTTTGCTTCATCTCCCCATTGTTCCGCATTCAGGTGCCAAGCTTTCAGAGCCATTGATTTGTTGTTAAAGAACAAATATGTCACTGGAGAAAATGACTGCCATGCTTTTTATCTTAAATGTATCAAGAAAAATGCCTCCTTTTCAGATAAAGTTTTTTTCTGTTCTCAAAAAAGATTTTAGCAGGGTGTCACAGAAATGCAGTCAAGGTGTGTTAGAGTGTTAATTAATGTAGCAGGATGGCTTTGCTATTCAGCTGTGAATAGAATACAAGAGAAATTCAGATGTTGCAGGTGCATTATAAACACAGCACTATCTTGACATCACTATCAGCATATTGGTTTTTACGTTGATTAGTCTTTATTTATCTTTGATAAACTTTAGTAGGTTTGATCAAATTCACAAATATTGTACATTTAAATGCAATATAAAGTTCAATTCATCTAATACAAGTAATATACAATCACTGGCTTATATCTCTCTAATAGAATTCATCCCAGTAGTAATGTGAAGAGGTGCTGAATGCTTGTTGTCAGATCGCACCGTGATGTTTTACTACAAGTTATGCAGTTCCTTTGCATGCTGCGGACCCTGGGGGAGGCCGACGCCAAATGCCCCCAAACTTCCATATTAACTGGGCATCACAATTGCCCGGCATATTGAAAAGACAGAAATTCAAATGAAGCCCCATCCCCACGATAAGACGACCTGAGTCCTTGTGAAAGATGAGCTATGGCTATTTCTGGAGAAATGAAGTGCTCTGTCTCGCCACAGGGCAAACCCTGAATAGCCAGGGTTGGAATTACTTGAAAAGGAGGACTGGCTGATGTACTTGGCACTTGTCATTGAAGGAGTGTCTTTTGTTCACATTGCCATAGATCTCCGTCTGAAGACACTGTGTAAAAAGGACTGATGCATCTGTGAGCACTTTCTTGTGAAAGAATTAAGAGAGGCACTACCGTTGAGGCAGAGGGGGATAGTGTCTCAAGATGAATTTTGCATCATCTCATCTGAATTTGATGTTCACATATTTTTTGGAAACTTGGTCTTTGACAGATTGCTTTTGTTTGTTTTTATTTCTCTATCCAGACGGTCTTGTTTTGGATGGTTGATAAAATTGGAATAGTCACCTTAGCTCATTTATGTCCTGGATTGGGTGTACACACAATGAGAGGGATAAGGGAAACTAGTATGTGCATGTGGACGTCCCTTTATTGCGTCTGACAAGACCTGACTTTGTAATGTTGTCCCTCTGCTTGTGCCCATGTGGGAGTCTAGTTCACATAGCGATCCACCAGAGGAGAGATAACGCGCCAGAGAAATCAGTCAGAGCTGACGTGAGAAACAAGTCCCAGACATCATCAATTCAGGGCTTTCTTCGGCCGGGATCTGTGATTTCAACTGTTAAGAGAGCATATGGTAATTCGGGCCAAGATAATCTTGTTCAAGGAACTGTGATAAATTTGAGTATTCAAGTATGAAAAAAACTTTTCATGGTAAAATTCGCTGTTGTGTTTTAAGCATCCCTTCCTCACCCCATTCAGGCAATTTATGGCAGAAAAAATATTCTCAGAAGCATTTTATGCAGGTTTTACTTGCTCTGTACTGTGAAGACCTCCCCTACAATGGGTTTAGTTAGGGAAATACACAGAGCAGTGCTCTTGATCAGAAGTTGTTTGGCTTTTTTTTTCCATTTGTTCAAAGACTTGAGTTTCTGCATTATTTACTACAGCTATTATTATTATTATTATTATTATTATTATTATTACTCTCATGCCTAGACGTGAACATGACCACTCCCAAACAGACAGTGAATGTGATGAGGTGTCTGATTAGAGGAACAAGTTAATGCTTGGTCTCCCTTCCATTGGCTAAGTCTGCAATACCTATTAACACTCCCCCTAAATTATTCATTCTGATGGATAAAACACCTCCACAATTAATTGCATGTGGGCCACCCATCCCCCTGAAATCTATGCAGAGGCTGAAATTCTCTGTGTGTGGTCATTAATTCTGTGATTTCATTGGACTCCTTTCTCTTTACAATACAAGTTTCAACTCAGATACAAGTTCAAACCATCTTATACTGTGGCCGTGGCAGCAAACATTAGTTTAATGGCTCATGGGTAAATTACCTTAAAACAGATACTATATTTTAATCTGGACATCGCAAAACATTCATTTTTAATGAAGACCCCTCTGGCTTGGGGACAGAGAGAAATATTCATTGTTTTGTGCATTATGTTTCATGGACATAACTTCCGAGCAAATGAACGCCACACACGTTTGTCACACTCATATAAATTACATCACAATCCTAACCTAGCACCAAGACATTCCATTCTATATATTAATCATGAACATTCAGTATATGAATTGCCCAACTTCCTTAAGAAGCAACATTAACTATTGTACTGTATGTTAGAGATTTGGGGTTTGAGCTTTAAATGTTAATGTATTGCATGTTTATACTGTACATGTTCAGGTAAAGCAGGAGGTCTGGTTTGATAATTGCTCCACTGGGCGTTGTGTGTATATGACTCAGCTCTGGTTATGGGAAACACGTTTAGCTTAGAGCTTTGCGTTTTGTCTGGCTACATTCAGCAAAGGGCTAGATTCTTCACACCTCTGCTAGATAAGGAAATATTCAAGTGTAACTGTAACCAATCAGCAGGCAATGACACTCAGCAAGGAAGGCATCTCATAGTACAGCAGGACCAGACACATGAATCCTTAAACCAAGATGTGTGTGTGTGTGTTGCGTGCAATGAAACAAGGTAAAGAAAATCCTAATTCTGATCAGGTAAGTATGTCCTATATGCAAATACTAAAATAAACCTTACACTATCTATTGTATATTCATATAGCAATGTCCCAGCTCACTGTCAGGTGTGAAGGGGGAGGAGTAGGGAGGGGTACTGAAGAATGTGGTTCTAACCACCACAGGTCCAACGCTGCTGGATGAAGATCAAGGACAAGGAGTGTGCCAAGTAATAATTGGGGTAAAAACAACTACAACAACTAGGCCTGTAATAGTCTATTCACATGTGGGATGTCTTTTTTAATGGCACCATGGAACGTTGTGATTATTTGACTCATCTGTGGACTATAAATACATTCAGTCAAGACTATGGAAATCTGTTGTTTGGTTAGTAATGCCTTTTACACTATTGTAATTCAGATGTAGCTGTTAATTTGTACCT
This sequence comes from Forbesichthys agassizii, assembly GCA_026546735.1. Lineage (NCBI taxonomy): Eukaryota > Metazoa > Chordata > Actinopteri > Percopsiformes > Amblyopsidae > Forbesichthys > Forbesichthys agassizii. Next base: position 4,391,692 of record JAODLL010000022.1, on the reverse strand, counting down.
GGGACCTCCTCGAGAAGAATTGTTTGGTAGAATATGTATTCTCTATTAACAGGAGCAAATCTCTAGATTAGACACTGGCGTATGGATATGGCATAATATAGGGATATTTAAATGAACACACTGCTAAAATGACTGTCACATATCACTGTAGTAAGGACACTGACAGCCTAATATATTTGAACAGCTGCATTTTAGAATAACAAAACAAGAATAATACAAAATAAAAAAACACTACAGATAGTGCGGTAAGCAAAGACGGAAAATAACAGTTGTGCTTTGCAAAAATCCCATTGTGCAGAAGATCATGCAAGCAGCAGAGACGCTGCCTGGCTATTTATTGCCGTGCTACTGAATGCAACGCCAGCTCAAAAGGCTTCAAATCATCGGGGAGATTGTTAGGCTTCGCTGGAAATTACGGAAATGCAGGGGAAATGGATGAGCAACACTTCATAACAATTAATCAGAGGCTGCTGATTAATAAAGTTCATTTTTTATTCTCGATGATTCAGGGCATTATCAAAAGGACACTGTCCTTGTCATTTTGATTAACAAACCCATCCCCGCTCTGGAAGAGGACGCGCTGAAGGGAGACGCTTTCTCTCGCCCATAAAATAAATATTGAATGAGAATATTAACTCGTTAACCTTGACAAGTATTTGTAATTTTCATAAGGGGGGGGGGGGGTAAACCAGCAGATTCAGCACAAAAATTGCTGTGGGGGTTTGAGGGGGGGAAAGGCACGGCACGAGGAGGGGAGGAGCTGGGGGCGCGAGACGACAACACACAGCAAATTAGAGGAAATGAAGAATGCTACTGCATGAATCCTGTCATTTTTATGGGCTGCAATGATTAATTTGTTTGTTCAAACTCTCAATTAAGCCAGGAGGAACGGGCAGAATTAGCAAAGCGGAGAGGAAGCGGCGTGGTCTCGCCTGTGCACGCGCCCCGGGAAGATGTACCTGAGCCAGGTCCCGGGTCAACCCAGTGGCCCAGGACCCACGTCAGAGGAGAACCAGGGATGTCTCGGAGATTCATTTCAAAAGCATTGCAGCCCAGAGAACATGTAAATCAAAATATTTCCTCAGCAGCCGCCCCGCCTCTTCTTCCCCCTCCCCAACCAACTCCCTCCTCACAATAAATCATCCCGCCTGTTTTATTCATTTGTCCAGCTCTCCTTGTCAAGGGTAATGCCCTTAAAATGTCAATTGTCAGTGTGGGTATGCGTTGCATTAGAAATAAAGTACAGTTCACGACGCACACAAAACAGAAGTCAGTTGTGGCGTCACACAGCAAGGGTAAAAAATAAATATACAAAATAAAACATGGCCTTTTCCCTGGGGTGCACTTATTATTTGTCAGAGTGGCATATGTTTTTCAAATGATTACGTCTCATGTGTGCTGAACTTCCAGTGAAGCCCTACCATGGGACATGGTGGGACGTTCTGCCGTCTGATGGAAGACACTTCAATCAGATGAAGGCGGAGAATGGGAGAGACAGAGGTGATCCCCGCATGGGCATGTCTGACAACAAATGGGGGAGGTTGTCAGGGCTGGACGCTTGTATTGACGACTTGAACTAAACTACAATTAGTACACTAATAGCAGACATTATCTTGGACTTATGCCAGCGGTTCATTTCATTTATTTTATAACTATATGCAGTGTAATTGACCACAATGCTTAATATTGGCTTAATAATTAAAAAGGGAAATGGGTTTTGTGGAAAAAGGTGGGAGAGCTTAATCACAACCATCCGCAAAATATTGGTCCATAGGTCACAAGCTATAAATGCACATTTCGAAAAATACAAAATGAAACAGATGAACAATAATATCAAATGATCATGTGCCCCGCCATGGAAAGCATATTGCTGGTGGCGCCAATAAATACAGCTGTGTAAGCGACTGGTAAGAACTGCTTGTAAACATGCCCTCGTCTGTAGTTAGCAGCAGGATATGCATGTGGCTGTTGAGCGTCTGTGTACTGTAGGATGAATTGTGTACATATCGGCCTCGAAAATCAGCCTGGCTTTTCAACTCAAAGCTGTAGACAAACACACGACACCTATTAGTGACTGAAATGAAAGCATAACAGATCTGTCTAAGTACGTATTCAGTTGTATAAATAACATTTAGCGCTCGTAATGAGTTTGATGTGACAATATATTATATTATGCACAGCGACGCGAAGCACCTCGGGATATAGTGCATGTTCTTTACTTGAGGTTATAATTCTAACAAATATTCCACATTTTATTATCATACGTCTAGCTGCCATCTGGAGTTGTTTGGAACAGAAAATGATAAATCACTACTGATGGATACGTCTGCATGTTTTAACTTGAGCCAGTCATTTTAAAGAGGTATAGCGCTCACAGCAGGCCTTGTTTAATTACTAACTCTTTCATTGTGCAACTAAGATTAACAGAAATAACATGCAAAGCTTTAAAAGAAGAAACGAATGTATCGTGTCTGTCCATTTTTAATAAATACTTTAACACATTTGTTCCTGTTCTGTAAAATTCCAATATGCATTCAGTGGTCAAGAAACATCACGAATGTGTTATTTCTGTTCTCTGTACGTTGCAATCCAAGCAAGAGTGCAACTTAATATGTGTAAGACCATTATATGATTTTTGTAATGAAATCACAGTGTGTTTTCCGGACCAGTGGGCACTTCTAATGGCACATGGGCCACCTCTCTTTCTTTTTTTCAATTCAAGGTGTCCTCTATAAAGTATGTGTGTCCAGGGCGGCTAGAGCTAGCACTGAAGTGAGAATGCTTATTAGTCAAACATTCCCCATCGGAATAATGCCACGGTCAGCCAGTGGTGAGGGATAACTCTATCTGGATGACACTCTGGAGCGTATTCTGCTGGGGCTATGATGTGGTGCGCTGCTCACAAACATGATGCATGGACACACACGGGCACAGCAGTGTCTTGGGACTGTGGAGGAACACAGCAACATGGCTCACATGAATCAGCCGCCTCAAAACATCCACCGTGTTCTCTCTGTGTTCTGCTTAATGACGGCCCAACACACACACACACACATAATCCCAAACTAGATTATAACCTGTATGTCTTGACATCTGTGCAATATGTGACTCAAGCCTGCTGCCATCGTTTTCTGTTTAAATCGACTTTGAGTACCTATTAAGGCTGCATTACATATTGTATAAGGTAGACAATTATTTTCTAATTTATTTTATTATCTGAACTGGTCTTCCCATGCCCCTGTGAAACAACAGCATAACATTACACCCTTCTGCTATGCCGGTATAATCTTTTTACAGTAAAAGGGAAGGGGAGTGATGCAGTTTTACAGGAATAGGTATGCCTTATTAACGATTCTATATATTACATGTTAGCAGCACATTTTCTACATAAACATATTGTGGAATCATGGCACCCTGAGCAGAAAACTTCATCAACATCTGTTCGAGTCGTGTTTGTTTTCGTAGCCAGCCTGGCTCGCCGTGCTTCTGGTGCTCTAGTGTGTCATCTGGTGGCGGAGAGGATCAGAGACCCTTTAAGTGAGTTCTACCACAATAGCAAGCAAACAAAAAAACCATTCGAACAGTCTGCTGAAACTTTAAAGAACAATTGGCAGTATGCAGTTGTATATTCTGACCAGACGGGGCCAACAATTTGCCACCTTACAAAAACGAAATCTTGAAAGTGAGCTTTAGAGCATTGTTATCTAATCATGACTTTCAACATCAGCAGGTTCATGTTTAATACAAAGAGATAAGTCGACGTACACAGTATTTATGGGGTGCATTTGCTGCCTATGGGAATGTGGGGTGGGAAGATGAGGGGGTCAATTTCCTGCACCATTTGATAATTGATTGCTTTATTCAGCATACTCCTGGAGTGAAAGATGACAAGTCAGGGCTGTCATATGTGTGAAGTAGTAGTAAACCTGCCAACGTCCAAATCCCTGAAGGCTTCCGACCTCTCATTCCCTTTGTGATTTCTTTACCTGACTATACCCAGTCACTCATTTATCAAAATTCTTTAGATTCAGGTCAACATTTGAAGTTGGCTCCATGATATTTACAATGCTTATATTAATGGTATGGCAGGCATTTGTGGTACAGTGAGCTTTTATTTATTGTACTTGTGTTTTGTGTTTGGAATAGTTTAGTCTGCATTCATGTTATGGTTGCAGATAGTATATGGTTTTATAATGTACCTTAAAGGTGGAGTCAGCGATTGTATTAATACAGATTGTATCAAATTCAGTGAGTATCTACTCACATTTTGCTAGCTTCCCATTCTGTGTGTGCATTTCTATGCAGTCATGGCTCTGTAAAGAGCAAAACAAGAAAAGAAACAAACAAGTAAAGTGGTGCAGACCGCACCACACAACATTACATGGAAAAGCACGTGCAATGTCGGGGGCGGAGCTTCTGAGGGAGCGCCATACAGTATGGCATTGGTAGTAGAGATTATTTTTGTTTTAATCGAGTTCAAAGGTCAACAAACTTCCGAATCCCTGACTCCATACATAAGGAATACACACAAAACATTTTAATATATAAGGTTTACATACTTAAAAATAAATATTTAAATGTACAAAATATTTTTGGATTTATTATATTGTTGTTGTTCATATTGGATCACTCCTTAACTTATACTACAGGCTACTAAAAATGCAGCCGCGGATAAAAAATAAGAGAACACTATACATTCTTTAAAATGTAATGAAATGTAATGTAGAAATATAATGTTAATGTATAGAATAACATAAATAGAAATACTACATGCAAGTAATATATAAAAATGTATACAGTACATAGTGAGAAACTGCTGCAGTGGTCTCTTCATTTTTTCCATGGCTGTATACAGTATAGTGTTTCAAGAATTTGTTAATTGTTTATGCAAACATCTCAACTAATGTAGCTAAGCTAACAATAGGTGTGTGTAGCATACATACCTGCACAAATCTGTGAACCAAGAAATTCAAGGTTAAGGTCATAATAAATTGGATTGTATAATTAACTTGTCATAATTTGTGTTAAATATGCAACATATATTAACCTTAAAATGTGACCCAAATTCAGATACATATATGCATATAGTACTGTAAACTTAGATTACCTCATTTAAATTAAATTATACAATTATTACGTTATTGGCAGATGGGTCATAATATGAATGTGGGCTTCTAATGGCATATTGGGCATTGTTAAACACTGAAATGATCTGTTTCAGAATATGTGTGTACCTTGGTTATGCAATTATCTAATGTTGGATCTGTTGCAGAATGTACCTTGATTATGCTATTATGCAATGTTCAAGAAAATTAAATGTAACGTGAATCAATGTATTTGAGTTAAAGATGTGTAAGGAATTCAGAATATCATAGAATTTGCAATTACAATTTACAACAAAAATAATATATCTATACCGATATATTAGTTGTATTAAAAAATAAAGACAATAATTAATTTGAATTGTGATATGATATGATTGCACCCTAATACAATTCCATTCAGTTTTTAATTTTTAGATTTTGTAGGCCTATTTTTCATAATCATAGGTTATATAGTCATTCTTAGATCAGCAGAAATATAATTCACCAGCAGAAAATGTATTATTTTTATATTGAATACTACATTTTATGTGCATTCCATGATGTGTATTTGATGATGACGTGTAGTTTGATATGTTTCAGATACAGCTCAAACACAGTTACAGTTTAATGGCCACCTGTAAAAATTATTGGCTTTTACCTATACAGATTATAATTTATTTTCATATTTACACGTAATATAACTTAATATGAAGAATTAACATTAAAGTCTATTTTCTGTGTTTTACTGAAGCACATTACCTTATTGTTCCAACGGTTACTAGAGAGTGAAAAGGTGAAATCAAAGATTTCAGAGATATTAACTAACCTCATCCCATTTATACAGGGTCTAGAATGGGTGTTCTTTGTGATGTTACACACTGTCACATGATTAATCTCATGTGATAATCTTTAAAATGCCTTTTTAACCCTGTTATACTGAATGCCATTTCATTTGACATTTATTCTCTGACATTTATAATTTAAGTTTGAAAATATTATTAAAATACACTACTTCACTAATTTTTCAACACATTGTTGCAAATACTAACACAATTATGATGCCATGGGTGTTTATTTATGTTTGATGATTTGATGATTTTCTACATTACAACAGGTTTGTAACTAACATTGCCCGGACAGTTACACTGAACATTTTGACACTTTATAGCTAAATGACATCTTTAATTAAATAGTTTGCAAAACAAAGATTTCTGGGAATCAGGAAGTGCATTAGATAAGTTATTGTTATGTTATATTCAATTCCCTATTTATTTTCTATTTTGAAATGAATGGCCGCAAATAAAAAGAAAATAAGATAGTATTTACACATTATCAAAAATATATTTGCTAAACTACGGGAGGTGCTACGGGGGTGCTATGGTGATCCCAGGGGTAGCTACAGCACCTGCAAACCCCTCCTTGGCACCGCCTATGGCTCGAATAGGAAAATTATTTCTGCCTGTATGGTGCATGTGTGACGGAGATCGTCCGTCCCCCTCCGGGAATCGAACTCCGATCTCCCAGGCAGAGAGTAGACGCTCTTACA
>JAODLL010000022.1:4352900-4384962 GCA_026546735.1 Forbesichthys agassizii | reverse complement strand
GCTTGTGGATGGTAAAAATACGTGTGGATTATAATTTTGCGCTTGAATAATATTGATAGAAATCTACCCCCATAAAATAGCACTGACAAATGTAAGGCATTTAATTAAAATGTTTCACTGTTGTGCTACAACATAAATGTTGTGTTTTCCATGCTTTTTGTCAGGTATGTGGTGCAAATTATAGCCTTAACCTGGTTGGCTTTTGATAAAACAGAATCAATCAAAAGATTATGATTGATTTGATCACAAACTGCTACTGGCAAAACATCAAATTTAGGATGGAGCTTTTGAGAGAGTACCCTATGGCATTTAAGGGAGAGATGTGTTTTTTTAGGGGTATTTACTTCAAATAGCATACTTTCTTCAGGTTAGTTAACATTTAACTCACCTTTAAAGAAGTGTGTGCCAGTTTAAGATTTGGGTATTTCATTGAGGTGACTATTGCAATCTTCTCAACTCACAATGGGTTATATCCCTGTCTCTCAAACAAGATATTAGGCGGATCAACTTTACAATCTCCGACTGACTGCCTGAGATTGAGATTTGATCGTGACCCAAGTCTTAACGGAGTCTCCGACTGGTTGGCTGCGATTTCTGGCCGTGTTTCAACGATCTTAAGTGTACTCTCTAAATTGCATGGAACAAGTGCATTTAGGGTACAGTTGCCTATGTCCTTACCCTCCCTGGGCGCTGGGAGGAGGCCTCGGGGAAGACCCAGGACTAGGTGGAGAGATTATATCTCCACATTGGCCTGGGAACGCCTCGGGATTCCCCAGTAAGAGTTAGAGCTAATGCAGCTCGGGAAAGGGAAGTTTAGGGTCCCCTGCTGGAGCTGCTACCGCCGCGACCCGACTCTGAATAAGCAGGAGAAGATAAATCAATGGATAGCCTATGTCCAAATCCACTTTTGCTAGTTAATCAGCAGGAAATTAGTTGCAGTGCCAGGATCATGGTTAAGAAATGTTGTACTTATTCTTTTAATTCATTAATTATAGTGGTGTTTGGAGCCTAAAATACAATAAACCAAATGCCAACTCTCATTCGCCTTAAAAGTCAGGTACGCTTGGAACTTTTTGGTTTGCTTCTATAAGCAGATTTGTAGAGAGCGACTATGCAGAGAAAACGGCGCTGCTCGTGAAGTGAAGTGAAAGCGTATGAGCATTGAGATGGAATACACTTTACTTCATCAATGTTTAGTTGATTTTTATTTTTTATTTAGACAGTTTTATTCAAGGATGGATATACAGTAATGACATCATGTTTAAAAATTAACTATTTTAAGTGTTGTTTTTATTCACTTCAAAAATACTTTCTTATTGCACCTGTAGCATTAGCCTAAAGAAATGCTTCAGTGTTTTACATATTTAGTCAAGCTATGTGTAAGGCTACAACATAACACTCAATCTAGGTCTACCTAAGCCATTAACACCTGGCTGGTTATAGGCACATCTTCGTCATGAGCATTAGCTCATCATATTAGCCAACAGTACTAGACCAATTGTTAGCCTAGAAATACTGGACTGTTCATGTTAATGTTTAAATTACTAATAATAATAAAAATTAATTTTATTTGGGAAAATGTCCTGGTAGGTAATATAGAGAATGTTTACAGTAAGAACTGCAGTTATCTTGTAGCATAAAATCTTCAAGGGAAGCTTTGTTGATTTTTATTTAGATTTAGACAGTTTTGCTGTACGACATCATATTTGACTGGCCAAACTCTTTTGGTTATCACTAATTAAGAGTGCCAAAGTTATAAAACGAATACCGACATTTATTCTTTAAGTTACACCAGGATAGTGATAGCATTTATGTAGCTTTTGCGTTGCCACTTTTTTTCCCCTGCATATAATGTTAGCTAAAACTGCTAGGGGCTATTATAGCCTGGCTTCTCCCGACTTTATTGCTCTCAGGTCAATTTCTTTCTAGTCTGGAAACCCTGTTTGCATTAGCAAAATAGTTGTCACAGCCACCCTGCTGGCGGTCCAATCAGGGTGGGTTAGTGAGATGACGCTGAAGTCAAGCGTATTTCAAAAACGTTGCCAGACCATATACACTTTATGAATATGGTCTGGTTAAACCAGGGGCTATGGTTAATAGAGCAAATGACGCACAAAAATTGCAATAGTAATTCATATTGCTTTGTTTCAGGCTTATAGGTATCTATTGTATATACTGTAATGTAATGTAAGCTACAGGAAATGCTTCCACTTCACAGGAATGAGGCATAATAAGTTTTAAAAAGATCAAAAGTAACATACCATATCAGTTCTACTTTTGATCCTGTTGTGTATTATATAGCCTAATTTATTTTAGTTGTTTATGTCTATTTGTACTGTACATCTACGTACGTATGTATGTCTGTATGAATGTATGTATGCACTGTACAGTATGTATGTATTGCTGGCCTTCCTGTGACATTCAGATGTATAAGAGTTTCTAAATGTAAATAAGGACCAACACGTCGCTGATCAAATTTTTATCCACACTTAACATTCTGCCAGAGGCCTTATCATTAACAGCTAAGCCTTCTCAAAATAATTCCAATCGCATAAATCTACCTGTGAAAGATCCTTAGACTTTTAAAAAGTGACAGCCACTGACCTTGAGATTTATTTTTGTCACACTAGAAACTGTCTCCCTCAGCAACGAGAAATGTGCCTGTCCAGATGGGTTTGTGTGCCAGCGTCTTGCTAATTGTCAGTGATGCCATCAAAGGGATGGAACAGACCTGACAACTTAGCTGATGAGCAATGAGAAGGGAAATTACAGCCACAAACATTTGACAGATATTTTGCACCCTACCTATGCTTTAAAGTAAAAATAAATATATAAATAAATACACTTTCCAATGCAACATTTGTTGCAGGAATGTAATATGCTAAAATATAAGGTCTAATAGTTTTTTGTTAACCATAGAATGACAATTATCATTTTTATTACAGTATCTACACATTCTGAAAGGTCAATCTACTGTATACTAACCTAGCATGTTTACGCTACTGTATCACCTGTCGTATAGATGTTGAACACGTCGTAGCACCCTAACTCCTGGTGGATGTCCCTGGTGATTGTACTACAGTACATGCAAGACAAAACATATGACACAGGGGATGATCATGACCCAAGACTGACATGTGCTAAAGTGCATTATAGTCTTTGCCAGGATAAAGGTCACATTGACTGCTGTTATAAATTAGACAGGACAGTTCCGGCATACACAGTGAGTGTCAAGTGAGAGGAAGTCTGAAAGAAAATCCCTTGCTGCTTTAAGACGCAGTCGGCCATATTTAAGTGACCATGTCTTGCTATCTGTCCCCCTGCTTAGCATGCCTCATGAGCAAGTTAAAGAAATCCTATGAATCTTTCTCCTCACCTCTGATTGTCATCAGCCTTACAGTGGTCATACAAATAATTATTTTTTTATTGTATTTTTTGAATATTTTTTTAAAGTATTCATGAGATCAACAGTCATAGTTTGTGGTGGTTATACTGTAAAATAATTATACAGTCATAGATTGTTTATTTTTCTGTTAAAAATAAATACTATTTACATGTTCATTCCAGGCATAATAATCTTGTGACTAAGAATACCCTGCTTGCAGCGATTGCAGACTTTTGCTCTGAGATACAAAGGGAAACGACTTGAAAGAAAAAGCAAATGAATGCAATGCCTCATTAGCTGGGTTTTATTTGACCGTAGCCAATTAGAGAGCATCTGTAATTTAAAACATTCAACCTAAAAAAAGACTCGACTGAGAACACATTTTCCTCATGGGACTCAAATCTTTGCCTCGGTTTGATTCAAATTAACTTTCACCGGTGACATTCTCTATTGATGTAAATATAAAAAAATATACACAGAGGACTGTTAAGTTCAGAAATATGTAGATAGGCTACAGAACCAACTGAGTAGCTTGAGATGAAAGACAGAAGTCTAACCGTGTATGTATACTGGGTCAAGGTTGTGTGCTGAGGCCTGGCCTGCCTTTTGCCGAGTTGTTTTGCCATTGCTCTTTGTGATCAATAACTATCCTTCTGTCTCAATCAATGGACTGCTGAGGTATTTTGTGGTGTTGCCGTAACAACGCAGTGTTGCAGTTGGAAAACAGACCTTCAGTCAGAAAAAGATTGACAGCTAGTTTACCGATGAATCACACCTCAGTGAAGATTAACGTGATTCCGCTTCCATACAGACACACATCTGAAATATTGATAGGGAGAAGCAGAATGCCAGGCGTGGAGGAGTGATCCACATCAAAAGCTAGGACCGAAACAAGATCCTAACCACATGAAAAATAGTAACACCTGTATTGCTTATACTGGTTGTTAAGCATTGGAATAAAATTTTGTGCAATATGCATAACCAAATGCTGGAATAATGAGCCATCTGTATGTGTGGTCCTTTCCTTGGAGATGCCAAGAACGACGCCATCTGTGATGCAGATACCAGCTGTTTTCTTTCTTATTACATGTTTATTAAAAGCTGGAGTTGTCCTCTTCAAGATGAGGTAGTGAGAGCATGGGTGGCAATGTTGGTTAACTGATTGCCTCCATCTCCATTAGAAACAGACTTTTCCTGGTGTGATTAAAAAACAACAACAAAGTGTTGCAGTAAAAACAGAGAAAGTGCTAATTAACTATTCTTCTAACAGTGACTCGGAGGAAATTAGGAAAACAAACTTGAAGCTTGACTGACAGCAAAGGAGCAAAGATGAAACATGGGACGAGTGAGTGTAATCCATGAGGACTGTAAATAAATAAATAAAGTGATGTCACTAACCCACCTTCACTCAGCCGTCTGGGTATGGATATATTTTTTTAAATCCCTCAGCATGGGTGCGCGTCTCTCTTTTATTTGCATTGTTTTCAACTTTCAAAACCTATTAGCAAGATATCGATCGACCGCAATTGAGCATTTATGCACAGCAGGCAACCTACATCCCTCAAGTCAGAATCAGATCGCATCTCCCATAATTGAGGGTGGCAGAACTGCCGACCACCCTCTGCAACTGTCAACAAATTTCAGGAGCTCAAACTAAGATAGGTGGGGGATGCGCCTCCGCTGGAGTGATGGACACTGAGAAGGAGAACTGGAAATGTCCATCAGCGTCCGCTGCCATGCGCTGAACAAGACAGGTCAGGTCTGAATAGACACTGACAAACCCAGGGTGGACACACTGTCGGCACACACTAAAGCAATGCCAAGGGACAAGTGACAGGCTGCGCTGATGCCCTACCTAACTGCAGCACAGGCACGGGGGAGGCCATGAACGTGCACATGGTTTGAACACACACACACACACACACAAGCAGACATATGGACGGTCAGCACCCGCTCCCTACCCCCCCCCCCCTTGAAAGAGCAGAGAGCGATAAAAAACGGAGGCAGTAGTTTAATTTTCAACAGGACAGTGCCAATGCCTGCGCTGCATACCAAATGGACTTTGTGTACCTTAGGAGTGGTTTTATAATAAGTGTGATGAGAATTGCAGGTTCAGAATGCAGTGTCAGATTGATATCTCTGACACTGCATCCATTTCGTAGCTAAGTGCGCTCACTCGGCTCAATGCTCAATAAAACAAAACAAAATGCCCTCCATTTCTGTGTAAACAATTACCTGCCATGGACTGTAACCTTGTTGGATCGAGTGAAATGTTTGAAATAAATCATTAAAGGTGCTGACAGGGCATTTATCTTCACTCTTGCTTTAATGCGCTATGCACAACACTGGACAGAGCCAGTCAAGGGTGTGTGTTTTGTTGTAAGCTACTGTAGGTCCCAGTGTGGCTCAGTGTGTGTGCTTGTAAGAGCATCGTTGCGTGTGCCAATCCTCTTGTGGTGCCCTGTTCCTAAAGCTCTTCGTTTTGAAATCAGGCATGAATAATTAAGTCATTTCATGAGGCTGCTTTAATGATATATCACGAGAGGAAATAGGTCAAGCAGCAATTTTAGAAACATTGTTTGAAGGATATTATTGAGTTATAGTGGTTCCTTCCGGTTAGTGAACAATATTCTCCTTCCCATTGAATGAATACTGTAGATTGACAGCTGCATCTTAAATTATATTTTGACATTTTACATTTTACTAAATCAATATCTGGCCATTTGATATACAATTTGACATTTGACATATGACATTCTAGCTCCCAATTAGATTAGTTTAATATTTGTGTACCACAAGTTCAGCTAAAGTATATACAAACCTGATGGCTAGTATCACTCTCATAATGTAGTGTGGAGTTAATCATTCACTGCAACAAGACCATTTAAAATATAATCGTAAAAATGTTGGTTATAAGTAAATATGTCTGCCAGTGTAATTAGTGAATTTCACTTAACATCTCTTAAAATAAGACAAAGCAAGTGTGCATCATGAAATTAAGTCAATATAGCAATATAGTCATTTTTTCTAGTGGGACCTGACCTGAAGAATTTACGGTTTTATAATAATAATCAATTCTTTTACATTTCAGAATTGCCACGTTACACGTAATTCCCTTTTCCCCGACACAGACATTTAAATTTAGGATTGTAAAATACAATTAGTATATCAATGTACACACTGATATGAATGCAGTTCTGGGGTGGAACATTTTATTTCAACACTGTTAGATGTATTACATTTTTAGATAGTTTGTCTGTTATTTACTGTATACGTTATTGTTCTGCTTTCAAAATAATAAAATTACACTTCAGTTCAGTTAAATGCTGTCCATTAAACAATGTAAACAGGTTTGGATATGATGGAAAGGATTTCCTTTATCATAGTGCATTATAATTAGGGTGTTTCTCAATGTCAAGGAAGGATCCTTAGTGGCTGGATTTCAAGGATGCCACGTCATCAAATCTCGACAAAGTACCGTTCCAATGTCTAGGTTGCTTTAGAATTCTACCAAGGACTCAGTCCTTCTATCAGAGGATTTTGAAGGATGCATGTGTGCATCCTTCATGGTCTAAAAATACCCACAATCCTGTGCGAACGTCAGAAGAGGAGCGATTGTAAAATGGTGCAAAACGAAACTAACAACAATACAACACGATACATTGTTTTTTCAAATGTTATTAAAAAACGAAACGCACGGTTTAATTAAGCATAATGATTTTGAAGGCCGGACTTTTTTTGAATGACGTCATCTTGCACACTAGCTAGGCCGTTCCATTACGTGTTCTTCGAATGTCTTTCCTAGCCTCAGAAGGACCCGATTAGGAAGGCACTTGGAAGTATCCGTCCTACCAAGGAAGCATCCTTGACATTGAGAAACACCGTCTCCATTAGTTGAACCACAAAATGTAAATAAGGTCAATCATGACACTGGAAACAAGGAGATTTTTTACATTTTAGATAAATTGCAATGGTTAAAAATGATACATCTAAAAAAGCATTAATGTTGGCCGCCATTTTCAAATATAATCTCTTCTCATGAACACGGAAAACACAACCCCATTTGAACGCAACAATATATATTAAAATCAAAAAGTGTAAAAAAAAACACAAATTCTGAATTGTAGCCAATTGTCATTCACATATCCTTCCACTCCCAGTCAGATAGCCAATCATGTTAGGGCCTGTACAAAAGTGCAACAACAACTGAAATTGAATGTTCAGCTGAAAGAGAGAACAAGTTACAAAGTCACAAAATGACAGTTGATAAGGGGCCTTTAAACTTCTGCTTTAGTGACAGGCAGCAGGGACGCCAGCTTGTCTAAGCATTTTAGTAAATATAACCATTAGGACTGTTGTATGTTATGAAGATTAAGGTTCGTGTAAAAACATGTAAGATCTTACAAATAGAATTGTGCTAAACAATACACATTTAACTGAATATAAGCTGTTAGTTACATAGTGTCATACCCTGGACCAGTTCCTCAATCAGTTTGAGGAGTACACGTCTGGAGTTATATAAATATAGAAAGAAGAAGGCCACGGTCATATATCAAACTTAAAGGCATCTGTGCGTCAAGAGAGGCCACCATACGTCAGTTGGGCCCTTAATGAAATCTCAGCAGTATTAATAAATGAGATAAATGTACCACATTAGTGGTCATCTTGGTTTTAGCTTGTATGTTAGCTCGTAGCCTAAAGCAATTTTGAGAGATTTTGATTCTGGTGACATTTTGATAAGCTTTACTACTTTAAAGCATTCACATGTTGCCAGAATGTATACAGTAGGTTACATTTTGAATGCACCTTCTGAATCTTTTTGACTAGGCAGATAAGTTACTCATAAATCACTGATGATAATATCTTTACATATTAGTGACTCCCTTATAATTTACAATTTGTCAGTATTCTGATTTCACATAGTTATTCGCCATAAATGTAGGACTCTTGGCAACTGCCTATCTAGGCGAGTTACATGAATAAGTGAAACTTGACCTGAAAACAATATTCTAATATTCTTCCTCAGACTGAACTCTCCAGAATATGAACTCTCACACAGCTAAAACAAAAAGAAGTCAAAACTCTGACTGCCATCAAAAGACACTTCCTGGAACTGCTTGGTTGACAATAAATGGAAGACTTTAGCAGTAGTGCCGTGGCATATTTCCCAGGAATGTGGAGGAACTTTCTGCTTCAGAACTGTTAGCTTATAGGAAAGATAGCTTATAGATGCAAAAGGTAAATCAAAAATGTTCTCAGGCAACAAACCCACACTGATTCAGTCACATACAATTAGATACTGTAATGGAACAAGTTGTAATAAAAAAATAAAAAAATAAAAAACGATGGGAAATCAAATTGATTATTTCACCACAAACATAACGTAATGTGTGTGGACATATGAAAGCTATATTGTTTTGCTAATTTATGTTGAGTTGAAAAAATAAATACTGTGGATAGAAATACAGACCTACATATGAGTCAATCAACATAACTGAAACTAGACTATCATGGCTTCCATCACAAGTGGTTTCTTGTAATTCACTTTTGTTTCACTTTTATGCAGTGACACAAATAGGCATAATCTAACACGATGTTTCTCCCAATTTGTTACAGTGGCAGCTCCCATGTTTAGTGTACGTGAAATCTGTTGATGTGATACACTGGTCCTCACGGAGCCAGGTAAAAGCATCCATGTGAGTGAGGTTGCTAGCAGCTCATCAAGACTTGATGGTTGAGGGATTCCTCCATCTGCGCCCAGATCTGCTGTTGTTGACACCTATGCAAGACTGTACATGTAAGTACGGAATACGCTTGAAATGATCAAAAACTATCCCCCCTTCCCCCACATCCCAGGAACTGATTCAGTGGAAATCACACACACACAGATGCACACACACTTACACACAGGCTTGACTTGGCTTGATTTGAAGATGTGCATGAAGTCAGCCTACAGCAGGTCACATGTAGGCATGCTGCACAGCAGCGGTGGAGCGAGACAGACCATCATGGTAAAAGCTAAGGCGAGGCCTGGCTGGCTAGCTAGCTAGCTAGCTGGCCATGGCTGCTAGATGTGGTGGCGGGCGTTAGTGTAAAGCCTGTCAGTGCTCATGCATACGTGTGTATACACAGGGTGTTAAAAGCTGTCAGAGGGCTACGACATGGGCCGGATCTAAGCTTTGATTGATCACACTAGTTCAGGTGGAGTTCAGGGGAGGTCGCTGGCATTGTGGGCAAAATGACTGACAGGCACAAAATAGGGTGATGGAATATAATCAGGAAGCCATATGCAATGCAGGGCGAGCCTGGCTCTCTAAGGGCTGTTGTCTCTCTGAAATGAAGTCATCCATCACATAAATGTGGCGTATGGTTAGGTCAGAGTTGTTTTTTTACTAAAGGCTATAGGGCACAAAGTAGCATTGCTATCTTAGACACTATGGCAATATGGGATTAGCAAGGAGTACCATTTAACATGTTATAAATATAACAATAAATACTTAACATCTTTTCTATATTGATTCATGTTTTGTTTAATGTGATTTTCTTTACTACCAAGAATGCTCAGAGGAAATACATTACAGTACCCGCATCACTAAAGGTACCCTCACAAAGAATGACAGGATCTTTGAATATACTGTATAATATCAACACGCCCTTGTGCTCTCACAGTGGCAAAAGGTGATATTTGCTAAATACGTACGAGTGTACGCATAGTTCTGTATTTCTGTGTATGTCCGCACCAGGTTTTGACCAGGTCACTCTTATGTGATTTATAACTTTTCATGTGGTGGACATGCTGGACTGGCCAGTTTAGGGAAGTAAGGAAAAGCCTCTCTATTTTTACATGTAATTAATATGTTCATGGTATTAGCAGGCTGGTAACTTGTTCTGTAAATATTCCCAAATATTAGATAATTCATATAAGCACAACTCTATTAGGCTGAAGTAAATCAGGAGATTTTAGGTTTATAGTATTTATTTTAACGGTTGAGTTGGGACACGTTTTAATTGTTGTATAATTAACTTTTTTCCATGGATTAAACTGCAATGACGCAACGCATTAAATTTCATCAACTGGGATAGGCTACTGTACCTGCTTCTGATGAAATACACATTTTCTCCTCATGTTTCCTCTGGCCTCTGTTCCTTTAATAAACTCATGGTTATCTAGTGTAACAAATGTCTGGCTGCCATCATCAAGTCCGGGCGAGGAGGGAGGAGTTTTTAATGTTCAGTTTGTTCTATGGATCGATGTTTGCTGGCATCGCCTCACCCTGCCTGCACTGTGCGTAATACACCATTACCACACGTTTTACGCGCTTCTCGACGCATATTCTACACCTCGCGTCGAAAAAGCTGATTGACAGACGCCGATCCATGGCTTTGATGGACAAAAACGGAAGGTAAAATAAGACGATTCGCCTCCTGCTAAAGGAAAGAAGGTGAAAGAAGCGACCGCTTTGACATTTGCTTTTCCTTGACAAGGTTTCTTGTCACTGGATTTAGTGAGAGACCAACTCTGAGAGCAAAATAAAGACTCGAGACCCTCTCCCTCCTCTCTCAGTATCTCTCTCTATGCGTGGACTATCTAGACCGCATACCGATTTCACCTGGCCACAGAAGTGAACTGCGAGTTCAAAAATGCCACGGAGAAAGCAGCAAGCGCCGAAACGGGCTGCGGGTAAGGACTTTTGTTCCCTTTTTAATCGCGTTGCTCTTTCTTGTTGCGTATTCTTAGACAGCTCGGCTAATATTGCTTTGTATTATGATCTAACCTTTTCCAATAGCATGCGCTAGAACAACGAGGCGAGAAGTTGCAGCATCACACTGCTTTAAACGCGTAGTTTGCGAGGAACACGTTTCGTTTACAATATGCAACCCAAAGTTTATTTATATTTTTTATCAATAGTGTAAAACAAGCATTGTAATTGTTAAGACATGCCGCTTTACAAAAATATCAAATAATTGCATTATTTATGACGAAAAAGTTAAGTTTTTTATTTGATTTTTATTTGCAATGACACGACTCACCTACATGGACACTGCCGATGATTAACTGGGGAAGACGGAACAGCTGAACTCTGTTTGAACTCTTAATATCTTATAGATAAATGGAGAATGGGTTACACTCGCAGACGTACTCCATCCAAGCTGACACTGGAGAAACGCGTGTACTGCACACGCACGCACACACACACGCACGCACGCACACACACACACACACACACACACACACACACACACACACATCTATGAAATTGTGTACATATTATCTACTGCGTTATTGTAAGATGATTGACCCCAAAACACTGTAAACTGTACATTATTTTTCCAAATACATTTTATGGACATTATTTTATTTGAATGGTAAGCATGAGAGGTTTATGAATAATGTATTAACTTTGAAGGTGGGCTTCATAATGCTACAAGAGTGCATGACCTCTAGAGCAAGTTGTAACTAGGAAACTATTTGTGAATTACTCTTTGTGCAGTGTGTGTATATTCAAATATGGACATCAAACAGATTGTTTCTGCTCCAGCAGACAAAATGTCACCCTGTGTGTCAATCCCATACCGTTATCTGTTTAATACCTCATAAAAATCCTTATAAAATGTCTAAATACCCATTTCTTCATCGCTGAGGTAATTGTCTCCTGTTCGACAGGCGTTATCCTTGACCTTATTTTAATAGTGTCAACAGCTAAGTTATTTCATATTAATTCTAATGTTTTCCAAAACAGTGCCTCATTATGATGAAGTTGGTGGATTAGCGACAGATTGATCAAGGGGCATTTTAATGTATGAGGATGCAATTACTTGCTTGTGGAGAGCTGAGAAGTTATCAGTCTTTATTATAGTTGCGGATGTAGCAACCAGATGGCGATTGTTCTCTGCCAATAATGGCGGGTCTTTATTCCCGCTTAAGATAGCAAGACCCTTATCTGCTAGACACACTCTTGGTTTATACACACACGCTAACGCATACACACATATGCACACACACACATGTCCCCCGCACGGTCACACGCAAAATATGTTTCCCATACCTCTCGGCCTCCAAAAGCCTCTTTTCTTTGGAAACAATGTACCCACTATTGTTGAGGGAACTTTTGAGCCGATGCCTAAGTGATCCCTTTACACGCTCTCAGCTGCTTCATCTGTGCTCTGGTAAATGTGTCAGCCCTTTAGAGAAATAAGCCTTCCAGAGGAGTTTCTTCATTGTTGAGGTAATTGTCTCCTCTTTGACAGGCACATTCATCAGTGGCTTAATGGTCAATCAAAAGTTGGCAGGCAGAGTGTTTTCATTCTTTCCTATCCACTACATTAGGAATACTTAATCAAAATGTCTCCCGGTAATGGCTGTGAAGAGTTCATGACTGACTGATCCGTTGTCTGTGCCGATAGAAAATTAACAGCTCGGCACCGGGAGAGATGTGGGCCTGCAGATAAACAAATTGTGCATTAATATTTCATCTTCAAGACCTGGGATGTGCTATCAAGCGGTGGAATATTCCTGGGCTGTGTTGTCATTTTTCTCGCGTTCTTTTTTTTCTCTCTCCTGTATTCTTGAAGGCTCTTTGCAGCTGTAACTCATTTCACTTGATGACTTTACTGGGGTTACAGAGAGTGACGACAAATTGATTACCTGGCAGAGCAAGAATGGAGCGAAGAGACACGGAGGCTGACAGTCATGTTATAATAATATGTTTAATGATGTGTGGAGGGGGAACAAGGCGAGGGGAGTATTGAAATAAGACCATGGAAGATGCAACGGAATAGGTTTCTCTTTTTTTTGTAGGGCTCTTAAAGATGCAGTATCCCTCTCCCATGGAAATGCTATTTTGCTTGGTGCTGTAAAAAATAAAAGAAGATAATTTCCTGCTCAAGCATTAATTCAGCAGACATTCTGTGCAGTGTGCCTCTGTTCTGCCCGGGGAATTGTATTATTAATAGGCGTATTTGTAAACTTGAGACTACTGACATGCACGTAAAGGCCGGTGGTATTTGATTTACTTCCTCTGCATACATTCGGCAAATGGTAATTTAAAGTGCCAATTACTATAAGGAATATGATAGGATGGGCTAAACCTTTTGGTTTATCACTGAGAAAGCATCAATACAACAGGGGCTAAGGCCAGGCATTCCAGTTTTATATATAGAGTAAACCTACTAAGTATAAGTACGTCAAATGCATTTTTGAGTGAAGGAAACCGTATGTTATTTTGTGGCTGTGGAAGTATTTTTTTTATTTGCTATAGCACTGTGCCTCAAACTGTTAGCCCAATTTGCTGTTAACAAGATCAATTGGAGAACAGACAAAGGCATTAAGTGTTGCACTGCCAGCTCCTGACTGACAGCAGCTTGTGGGAATTGGCTAGCTGAAATTCCTCCTAAGTGGTTTGTTCTGGAAACATCCTACGATCAAGGCAGATGTTGTTTATCCAGTTTAGGTAAAAAAGGAAGTCCGTTTGGAATGACAAAAGCCTAAAGGAAAATGACACTCAATTGAAAAGTGTCCCATTTTATTTCCGCCAGGCTTTCTTTCCCTCTTGTTTTCCGTTTTGTTGTTGTATTCTTACCTCGGAAAACATTTTGTTTACACGCTTTGCCACCGTTTTCACACTTCTCAGTTGAATTATGAAAGTTAAATGCTGCTATTTTTCCAATTTAAATAATTTATTAATCAGAATGTTTTATTATAGATATTTAATAGACATTGTATACCTTATTTCTGATTGCCCTTATTCATCATGATTGTAGTTTTCATCTTCTCGTTTTGCAAATGTTTTAACTTTAATTACATTGAATATACAGTAGCTGAACTGGAATAATCCAACCTTCTTAGCTGTGTCCATGTAGACATATGCCGCATACATTTCAGTGTCCACTTTAAATCTCTTTATAAAAACATTATTTCTTTGATCAGCATATTTTGAGAAATATGTGCGTAATAAATGCTCTGATCATCACACATTGTTGACACATTTTTAAGATACAATTACAATATTAGCGCTATTACAACTGCCTTCTTTTGATGTTCAAAATGCTTCCCGTAATATAGTTCATCATGTTATCGAGTAAAGTCATTAGCAGTGATTATTCCATCTCACAACTGTATTCTGTATCCTACTCTGAACGGCTGTTGATCCAAGCCCTTTTGAATATGCTGTATTTGTTGACTTGAGCACACCACACAAAATGTTCATACTTTGTTGCAATGCATGCAATTTTCTGACTTAGAAAACGCTCCCTGTAGATGCCCCTTAATAACTTTCTCCTCATCAGCTAGTTTTCACGCCGCATCTTCCAAGACTTAGAGGGAAAAAAGAGAGGGGGGGAGGCCCAGTAATATCAGTTGGATTTTAGCGTGATCTCATTGCATTTTCCCCTGCATGCCAGTTGGGTGACAGGTGTGTATAACTAATAGTTTGGGAAGGCTTTTGTTTGTGCGTGTGGCAGACAGGGTGGTGGTGCACTGTCTAGGTTATAGGAACCAAGACTCCTGTGCCCTGGAGCACACTGATCTCTCTCCTCTCCCTGCGCCTCGCTCTCCTGCGTGGAGAGAAAAGAAAAAAAAGCGGCTGTTA
This sequence comes from Forbesichthys agassizii, assembly GCA_026546735.1. NCBI lineage: Eukaryota > Metazoa > Chordata > Actinopteri > Percopsiformes > Amblyopsidae > Forbesichthys > Forbesichthys agassizii. The sequence continues at coordinate 4,369,989 of JAODLL010000022.1, read as the reverse complement.
TGATTGGTCTCAAGGCAAGTGCCTGTGCAGTGTTGCACCTCTCCACAGCAACCGCTCCATTCACCTTGCCTTCCCTCAGAGACCTGCACTAGTTTCCAGGCAAATGACACAATTTGATATGCGGCTGGGGTTGATTCATGTGGATAATGTTGCCGTGTGATCATCGCTGCAGAAAAGGGACTATTTCTTGTTATGTGTTTCCTTTTTTTTTTCCTCATTAAGTCTGACAATAACACGAATATTGGGAGAGTTTATTGCAGGCAGGATAAAACACATTATTTCTGCTACACATCCCGAGTACAAAAGAAATGATCTTACACTATTTTGTCCAGGTCCCTACAGATATAATTATTTACAGAGAGAAATGTGGAGGAGACTTCATGGCTTAGGTAGTTGTAGTTCATTTAGACCTTCTTAAAAGGTAAAGACGACGAGAGCTTTGTACTGTACTGAATACAGTAACACTGATGTCTTTTAAGCGATTTCATGGTGTGCGTGTGTGCGTGTATGTTTAGTGCACTGCAGCTCATGTTCAATTCATTGAGTAAAATACAACATTCTATTTTAAAGTTGCCATTTTGTCCTACTGTGTATAAAGGGCTCCTCAAAACACTACTGCAAACTGACTTGCTTTGTGTTAAAACAGGGTGGGCATGGTTTGGGGTATTTCAGGGAGGGAGGGGAAAGTTAAAAATAAATGTTCAAATAATTAAGTGAAATGTATAATATTTTTCACTAACAGAAGGCAGACATGTTAATGTAAAACTATCCCTCAACATGATGGTTCCCAAACAGAGAACGCATTCATTTTAAGTTATCTGTGGTGTACCTGATTTGCTCCTTATCAAGCCCTTAATGAGCTTCAATTAAGATTTATTATGCAAATTAACCCTCAGCTGCTACTGACTGCAGGAGCAGGAGCTATGACAATATTGTGCTAATGGTGTGATCTGTAACAATTACAAAGGTAAACTGCCTTCGCACTGCACACTCCATGAGGCTCAAAGCGGTCAGTCTGCGAAATATGCCTTTTCAATATTATACAAAATGTGTAGGGTTGTTTGTTATTGACTGACTACTGAGTGGGTTTCTTGTTCTTCAGGCAAATGTATCTATGCTATGAAGAGAACTCAAATAGTAAATATGTACTGTATGTGTAATAAAGATATTTTGACATGTGGGCATCAATAAATAATTGTATCTTCTTTAATGCTAGACCAAACCACCTAAATGTCACTGAATAAGATAACAAATCCAATTCTCAAAATGGAGCATTGGAGGGATTCAGGATGAAACATTGACATCAACTATTCAGTGACTGAGTGAAGTGACTTTATTACTAAAGAAAGTGCTTTTGGACACCTCACTCTAACACTGTGTGAAGTTGTGAACCTTGCACTTTGTGTAACTTCATTTAGCATGAGGCTGATGGCTTCCCGACAGCTTTATAGCCCACATGTTTTATGAGTCGTCATGCGGTGCAATTACATAGGACCTAATTTGATGAATCCAGTCAATGTTCTGCCGTCTCAGTTGACCTTATGGCCCCTGCTCTTCCTTCACTTTACATACTATATTCACACTTCGCTGGGACAATGCTATTAAAGACAATCAAGCAATCACTGATATCCAATTTAAAATATGCTTATCGTTAGGCAGAAATATTACATGAATTGGTCTTTTTAATTAGTATTAGTATTAATAAAACACAAAGAGATTATCATTATTGTAGATTATAGATTTTATTAATATATTGTGCATTCATGTTTATAATGTCTTTGACTATTTTAGGTGGCTAAAACCTGTCCATGTGTATTTACTTGAAATGAATAGGCGTGGTACCCAGTGTATTACTTAGTAGTTAGTTTGTGCTTGTCATTTCTACAGCCAACACAATCTGAATATAAAATATTGGAAATTGAACAGAGGATTTGCTTTGTGTCCTTGAGGAACAAAATGTAAGGTGGATGCAGTCAAACATGCCTTGTACTAGACGCATTAAATCTGCATTTGATAAATAATGAATACAGAAATACTCTATACGCTAATAAATAAATAAATGTTCTTTCTTTGAAATGTTCTTTCTGCATTTTTGACACTGAACACTGGGGTGGAGGGCTCAGTATTTTTAGCAAAAATAATTCTGTTGCATTTGTGTTAACATGTTAGCACAATGTAATATAAAGTAAGCAAATGTTATTTGTACTTATCTTAACAAGTAGTGTTCTGCTCCATGTGTACTAATACACAGCAGTTTATCCAAATGCTGTCCCCTAAGGTAGAGTACAGTAGTGAGCTATACTTCCTGTTTCTTATTGCTGTATTTTTTATTACTTGCCTGTTTCTATCTACACTATGTGCTGAGCTAGTCTGTTGAAACATCTTAATTGATACTCATTAAACAGCAATGGCAGACTACAGTATGTGTCCGTGATGAATGTAGAATAATAATATTTAATACACTGCAAATGTGAACATGTTAGAATAATGTGGAAATAAGTAAACTTGTCAAAATTTGAAAAACTTAAAAATCGTTCATTATGTTGACTTTATTTTTTATTTATTCTAAATCTCATCTAAAGGCAGTTTCTAATACAGTCAATGGATGACAGGAAAATGAAAAATGTGCATCCTGTATAATTTTAGTTAGAAATTAGAGGCAATTGGAATTGGTTCAGAATTGACTGTCTTTGTAATGAGTGTATGACGAATGGTGTAATTTAGGGAAAGAAAATGAATGCTGGGAAGCCAAAAATATTATTCAGCTGCATTTTATATGCTATGATATGCCATGAACGTGAACTAATTTCACTTAATACCCCATAATATTCTTACAGTAATTTAAGTATAGTAATTTCTCGTCCTACAGTAGGTATTGTTATAGGCTAGGTAGGTACTGAAATGATTTTGTTATTTTTAAATCTCAAAGAGAAAAAACATAAAATACATATTAATTATCTGATTTTGACCTGCGTTTTACAATCTGATTGTACCCAGTGCCCCACAATACAAAAGAAAGCTATTTTCTTCATTTTGAGGATACATTAAAAACAGGGATTTCCAAAGGAGACTGGTTTACCATCTTATCCTCACATGATTCATATTACACAGGGAGGGCTTTGTACAGGAAGCAGCATGTTTAATTATGGTCCAACTGTATCTGACTAAAAGTAAATGGGATGCCAGAGGCTGCCAGTAGGAAGTGCTTTGACGCATCACATATGGTTTTATGTGGGTGTGCAATGATGTCTATATCGACCTGTTGGACAAGTATGAAAAGTGCTCACTGCAGATTTGGCAAATGCAAATATCAAGACCTTCAAGAAACTCCTAACTGACATGATTTCACTTTCCAAAAGATTGTGGAAAATGTAGGTTTAAGACACCAATAAGGAAATAGTAATGGTACTGATATGGTCCTACTGGTACCTGCATTCATTGGACAAGACAGTACAGGTTTACAGTCAGGCCATATCAGCAGGACCTCATGTATTTCGTCTTGATTCTCTTTTTTTTATGAATCAGAACTGCATTCCTGAAATAAACAGAAGGGATGGGGGGGTGTTTACAGTGTGCATTGCATGTGTGTATGTAGGAACCAGCAATATTCAAATGTAGGCATGTAATGCACCTGAGGGATTCATATTTAATGTAAAGCTGTTGTGTTGGACTTGACTATGGCTTTAATTACGGAGATTATAATACAGCTGTGTGCATGTCAGAGTAAAACTTGTCATGCCAGGTTGCTGTCATAGTCCATCTGTTTATCAGTGATAACAACTATTGTTTTTGTGTGCAGCAAGTTACAAACCATATATGTTATTTGTTTCTGCAACCCCCGAGACTTATTGTTGCACGTGTGTGTGTTTATCGGTCCATGTGTGTCTTCCCGAGCATTCAGAAGTCATTGATCTAGAACTAACTGTCAAAATAAGATGTGTTCATTCGAAAGACGTTTACGTTGTCAAGGGCACATTTTTTCTCCCTCCCATATCCTGACAAACATTGAGTCAGCAATTGTCTGTTGTATTTTCAGTGCCGGTATCTAATGTTCACTCCCAACTGCCCCTCAACTCAGGCCATTTTAAAGATGTAGCAAGTGGTCATTTTCACAGTGTCAGTAGGAGGTCAGGAAAGCCATATAGCTACAGTCTGGTGAAGCAGAATATTGGGAACACCAAAACATTTCAGCTTGCCATCGTCTGTCTTTGTGCCTGTCGCTTCATTCAAATATGGAAGCCTCACACAGAGAAAAAATGAATATAATAATTGCTGCTTTTCCAAACAATTTCTGAGACCAGTACATGTTTGAATACACACTTTACATAGCTGTCAACGCAATACCAATTCACGTATTGTAATATAACTTTCTTCCCCCACTTTGAAACCTACACTGTATTTAGCAAAGCATTTCAAATTCAGTTAAGAATATAAAAAAAAAGTTTGAAAAACGGTCATGCAGCCTTTTTGTCTTCTTGTCAGCCCATTTGTCAAAGCCCCCCCTCCCCCTTCCCCCTTCTGGCTTTCACTTTTGTATAGATATCGGCTTGTCTGTCTACCTAGCTTGGCGTGTCTACAAAGCTGAGTGTAGCTCTGTGAGTGACACGTCCTCTCTCCACTGTATATTTAACGTATCCCTGGCAACTGTCGCCCGAGGGCCGCCCATCCTTACGGTGCGACGCGCGGGTCACACAGACGCAGCTTGCCGAGGGTGCTGACATCAACACTGTGGGGAGCACGACTGGACAGAGGGGCAGCGGCTGTTCTGGAAACAGCGCAACTCTAATCTACTAGATCATCGCGTTTGTATCGAGAGATGTGTCTAAGCCGAATTTCCAAAATGCTTCCCTGCCCTGTAATTTAATATAACCGTGCCCAACCTGGCCCAGATGTTACGAAGGAAGTAGGGAGGGTCTGAAGGAGGATGGCAATAGGATTATTGCCATCCTGTGATGAGGGCACCGCCCACCATGAGCCACAGTCCCAGGCTTCCCAAGTAAACGCTGGTTGTAGATGTGACTGCTAAGCTGTGCCGTCTGACTTTACCTTCGGCATGTAGCCTAGCTTGTTTAGCATCGGATGCTAAGTCAGTGTAACTAAACGTGTTATTGCAGATCTAGCAATAGTCTGATCACGTTTTTATGTGCATAATCAGTGAGTTGGCTTGGTTTTTATTAGGCTGATAATTTATAACCCCGAAACCTCCGCTTCACATTCACATCTCAGCCTCCTATTAGCTACAGACCTGTTTCTGTTGTTGTTCATGTGTATGCATGTGTCAGCCCCTTTATGTTTGCATGTGTTTCATACATGCTCCACGGCCGCCCTCCTTCCCTGGCATGGGCCCAAACTAAAAGTTCCGGCACTGTCCAGACGCATCCTTTAGGGACCTCATCAGCCCCTGAATTTCCTTCCCCCTCGCGCCGGAGGGCATCCATATTCATTTCCTCCTCTGATTTGGGGGAAATGATGAAAGGCTGGCTCTTTTCCCCCCCATCTCTTATTTCCTGCCAAGGTTGCCTGCATTTGAATGCCACGTAAATCTGCAAACAACCTGCGAGCGGGTTCCCTTTTAGACGCGACCAGCTCTCCATTATTAGCATCATGTAAGGTCAGAATGGCAGAGGCCAGGATTACAGCGGATGTAATAATGTAGTAGGCTAAATTAGCAACCGAAATTCAGTCGGGCTCTTCTTAGCATTTTACCTTTAGTTGCCTAGAATTTACCTCTAAATTACAAAAGTTTCGACTTACTGTTTCTCAATTAGAGTGCGTTTCAGTCTCCTATGAGTTCTTCATCTTATCATGAGCGGGGGAATAAATATCTCTCTATACTGTGAAGTTATGAGAACTTCACAGACGTATCACAGCGATAACTCCACGGGTTTGAAATAACCCTGTGATTAAACAGGTGGGCGGATATTTACTCTTACCGGGGACGGAAAATGAATGTTAATGAAAATAACAGCCACACACAGTAATAACCCACCTCTGTAATTATTGGCCTCTTTTGATGATCTTGGTGCAGGCATGTCTCCTTCACTAAACCACAGGTAAGACTATTAGATGTCTTAGTAGTGCCCCTACCCCCACCCCACCCCCATCCACTCAGGGAGGGGGCTGCTGGGCCCGAAGAGGCGGCAGGCAGGCTTTGCGTTGCCGAGGCAACGCTAAACACACAGGAACACAAAAGGGAGGGAGGGCCCTGCCGTGATACGGCAGGATCTCCACCTCTGGTTGGAATAAGGAGGGCTCTCCCCTCACTCACCGGAATTCACTTTCTGCCCTACAGGCTTAGCTGTGTGCATGCGGTTTGTGTAAGCATCCCTCAATAATAACTATTCATGACAGACAATGGTGCTTATTTTGCCTACAGTTGATTTTCTTTGTGTGTGTGTGTGTGTGTGGGTATTTTTCACAAAAGCAGTTTTACCTTGCTGTTTGCTTGAATAAGTGCCATGTTATATTGTTAGCATAGTTAGGCCTGCCAATCAAACAATTCCAATTCCAAACATTTGAGGAATACTTGTTTTTAAGTATTATTAAGTGAATGAGGATTTGTCAATTTCATATGTATTGAATAAGACTGATCTTACCCTAACAGTAACATACTTTATTTATCTTGTTATTGCGAGACCACAGGATAGCTAGGGCTTTCACAACGATGCCTACTTGTCAATTTCAAAGATGTTTTCTTCGTCCTTGTGTGAGATTTGATAACATATGCCTAGCACATTCTGTGTTAGCCCGGCTCTGATATTTCGCATCTCGTGTCAAGCTCAGCCACCTACTGTAGCAGTTGGAATGGGCACCATCTTGTGTCCTAAAGCACGCAGGCAGGCTGCTTCCATAGCAGCAGGCAGGAAGGCCGTATGGCTGCGCTAGAGGGAGGTGCAATAGCCTGGGCCGCCTCAGATTTGACTCCGTGAGTTACGGACCGTCTTTGATAAACCCCTCTGAATGACACTGGTATAATTCAGCCTAAAAGTTTTCACTGTCACCGGGATGAGCTTACTGTCGCCGTCAAATATATGGGTGCAATTTTCGAAATAGGTTTATAGCAATTCTTGGGAGAGGAGGGCGAGATAGCGATATTACGGACTTTATCACTGCAGCTGAACGCCATCTAGCACCTCTCTGTCCTCTGTATCTCTCTATGCCTGCACTGCAGTGAAGGATCACACTTGCCTTAACATATTTCTAGATCTCCGTAAAGGGAAAATGTTAGGGGTCCACTTCCTAATGCAGGACAGGTAGATGATATGTCATCATTACGATAATGTGGGGTGTTATCTGTTCCTGTTATGGAATAAGGGTGTTTCAAACCTTTTCTCTGTCGGTTTTTTTGTTTTTTCTTTGATTGTCACTGTCGCGTGGTTTATGATATAAGGGAGATGTTTCATACCTGGCATGAAAGGACGTCCTTATGATAATATGCCATTTATTCCACTTTTTCCAAGCAGATTTTGCAGTCTTACCTACTGCCCATCTCAAATTAAACACTGGAAGAATGAACTAAACGTGAATAGAGCCACAGTTAATGTTTGTTGTGCAAAAGTGTAAAATGTCATTCAATCTATAAAATGCGACTACTAATCTTGCCTCCTTTTCCTCTTCAATTTTGTCTTTTTATCAGTGTACCGTGAACTGCTCATTGTTCAACTTATTAGATTTTTTTTCTGTTTCTCTCTTTTCCTGTCCATGTGCCAAGACAGAATTGGAACTCATAAGAATCTAATATACAGAGCCGAGTATAGTGCATCCTATAAATTGATTTTGACCCAGCATTCGCAACAAAAGAAACAGTGTTGCGTTGCCATGTACAGCTGATACCACTCCCTCTTTTGGCTACCAGTGAATGCTCTCCTTTAATAGTGTGATGGGTGGTAGCTGGCTGAGAAACTGCTTTATTTACTGGGCTGAAGAGAGGTGGGCTATAAGCAAGGATGGGGCTGCTGTGACTGGCACCGATCAATCACCCTGTGAGGGGAAGCTAATGAAGCAGGCTGTGGTTTATTAAAGGGTTAGCGGGGAAAAGATTACTGCAGGGCTCACGCTTCCCAGAAGCCAAAGAAAAAAGAGGATACACTGCACCCCTGATGGCTAGGCGCTAGCCATAAAGCAATCAAGGTGTTTACTCTGCACTGGCTTCCATTATGGGACCTGGGTGTGACTACATCTATTTTTAAAATCCATCTTTTAGCCAGACACCAAGGCTGAAATAAACACAGTGAGCTCAAAAACAAAAGCACACCGTTTGATGGTGGAGTTGTGTTATATTGTGTTAAAATGTACTCAAATGAATTGCCCTAACGAGTACACAAAGCCTGTGCCATTTACTGCAGTATGCGCTAAGCAATGATTGGTTTTGGCATTTTGAAAATTCACAGTACAAGACTGTACCATTTGTAGGCAGAGACTTGTACCTTCCCATTCCCAAGGCCAGGGCACACTCTCAGATAGTATTAAAGACAAATGAGTAGCGAAGGAGTGAAAAATGCAAAGCAGATGTTTTTCTCACCGTTTTCTAATGGCAGCAAGACATTACTGATGCCATTACAGAGACCTTTTATGGCTTCTTTTAATCCCCTGGTCTGCCTCGGGAAAGAAGCTCCTTGTGGTGCAAAGTAGCCTCTTTAGTTCAGAACGACAATTTGAACCCATTTCCAATTCACTTCCCTAATCTGCCACAGGGTTATACATGCCTTCCTCTGTAATTATTCTGTGCTGAAATCAAAGGTGAAATGCACCTCTTTTTAGGTAAACAGATGCAGGTCATCACACAGCTTAACTGAAAGTTCCTTTTGTAATAAACAGACACCCAAACGAAATAGCAGCAACTAAGCCTGCTTTGGTTAATTAGTTCACACTGTCAAATAAATAAATAATAAGAATAAATAGAATTAAAAGTGATATTTTATGTAATTACTACAACGCAGCTCTGGTTTCCCTGGCGAAACCATGTTCAAAAAACTTGATTTACATGCAACACAGTGTTAAGTGTCTGCTTCCCACATCAGATCCAACCTGCAAAGCTCAGAGGAGCACTTACAGGGGTCTTGGTTAGGGGCTAAAAATGAGGAGGAGATGAACTATATGGCTCCATCCCACAGTCCAGCCGACAGTATATCAGTGGAATCACAGCCGCATGGGCGTGTGTGTGTGTGTGTGTGAGCGCTCTGCTCATAAATATCCCCGCCCCCCTCCTTCCCACCACCATAAGGGCCCCTCTGATGGTGATGGCGAAAGGATGTCGCTGTCTGGGTGATTGAGTGTAGCTGGTCCGGGCCTTGGGCACATCCCAGCCCGAGTGGGAGGCCCACTGCAGAGCACTGGCCCAAAGGAGCTGGCCTATAGGGCCGCAGCCACACAGCAGCATCTCTAGCAGCAGGATGGGCCTCCCCTGTACATGAGCGTGGCGCAGCCTGACACAGGAGCAGAAACTTCTAGATGACACCCAACATCATATCGCCCCACAAATATAGATCAAATTCCATGTTATAGAAGCCATGTGTGTGTGTGTGTGTGTGCGTGTGTGTGTGTGTCTTTACGAGAAACGATGGCCCTGTATTTGAGAATTACGGCATGTTTTTACAGCGAAGGAATAGAAGGTACGAGGGCTTAAGGTCTTACAGTACACACAAATAATTTTCTTGTCCGATCTGAACCATAAATTCCTACTGTGTGAGTGCTTTTTCCTACACACTGCTATTATTTGCATACCACTGTCTTGTCATCAGCACGTCCAACCTTCGAGAGAGGGACGAGTTGAGTTTATAAAACCCACCGTCTATTCCCTTTTTGGGTTTTGGCGCCGTCAGACTTCCCACTGCCTCCACCATGAGAACCTTGACACTGTCCAGGTCCGTCCTACTTGGCATGAGGGAGAGCCACAGAGAAAGGCAGAGTTTATTTCCTGTTCTTGTGAATCATATATCAGTACAATTCCCCTCTGTGCTGTTTGGCAACGGCAGAATGACGGGTGTCATTTATCATAGGGGCTGAAAGAGGCTGTGGGAAAAGGGATTTGAATTCTTCTGGAAGAGTGTGGACTCTCCTTAGTGGTGGATCATTAAACGGAGGAGTTTTTTCAACAGGGATATGACTAACTCCTTGAGCTGGTACTTTGCTCCCCTATCGCATGGACTGGCTCAATCATTAAGTGTCTCAGAAATCTGATTTACCGGCTTCATAGACATAGACGAAGGATTGTGTCGTTTTATTTGTCAGTTGGGGATATTCTTCTGCTGAAGCAATTTGGTTATGTTTCTGGCTTCCGCTTACATGATTTCAGCTTGTTTTGTTTCTCTTAAAGATACGTTCTCGATTGTGTTAATGCGCCCTCAGAACTCCAAAAAACAATGTTTTTGTAACACTGGTTTCACCTATGAGGGCAATTGTGTGTATATAAATGAGCGTTTTAAAACATTTGAAATTACAAAACTAGCAGTTTATTTCAGATTATATTCAGATGTATTAAAACACATCTTTGATACGCTATCACATAGTTTTCAGTTGCAAAGATACAATCACTATATGAAGGTGTTTTTCCTTAAATAAAGACCCTTGCGGCTGTTTGCGGCTCTTTGTGGCTCTTTGCGGCTTGTGTGTTAAGACCAGGAAGCTGTGAACACACATGAACACACGTGAACACTGAGTTAATTGTGAATACACCCCTGTCCCCACCATAGTCTCCCTAAAGAAACAACCATCTATGAGGATGTTCTCATACGCATATCAATGCAGCTCTTTGTTTTTATTTTATTTTATTAATATTTCCTATTCAGAGAAATGTAGTTCATCAAATGAATAGTGTCAATAGGTATTGTATAGGGAAATGGGGTTCACTGGGTTTCAGCTGTCAGCAAATGTTAGCTGTCTCTCATGTTCAGATCACAAAGTTAAATGTGCTGTCAGCAAGTCCTCAGCTAGAAATAGATGTGTTGAGGTTAGCTTCTGAAACATCCCCACCCCCCTGCTGCCCAGTAGAATGTAAATCCATCACACATTGTGAACACATCACATGTGTGCATAGAGGTGTAATGGAGTACATTATCGGGTTGCGGCGTTCTTGGACTATGAAACGAAACAAGGCAGGCCTTCCTTTGATCCAGCTGTGTCTGGGGTCTGATTCATTGTCACCTCTGATGTGTGCTGCACTGGGCTATATTCACAGCCTGACCTGCATCGCAACGCGTTGCCAACATCTAGGGCCACTCCACCTGTGTTTCCTTTTACTCTCCTGGAGGTTTATATCTGGCTGTTTTGTGAACTCCGGCAGCTCTGAGAGCGCAACCTCTCCCAGAGGCCCCCAGAGTCCCGGGCCGGTATCTTGACATGTTGGGCTGCCACCACCGCCTGCTAAAGGAGAGTGTAGATGCCCCTGAGGTAAATGAAAACATTTGGTTCTTGCCAGACCTGTTCACATCTCAGCTGGGCCACATGAGCTGGCAGGTGACATGTGCACAGAGACTGGGAGACCTCAGCAGTGACCTACTTCTTTTCTTCTGCTCAGGCCGTGCAGGCCACAACCCAGAAACACGGATGAATACATTTCTTGGCTCAGAATGCCGCCCCGGTGAAACTCACAATGAATGACCTGCATTGAGGTGAAATTCAGGCTTCCTCTTAGCTTATTGAGCGAGCCACGTAAGCCTTGTATCAGAGATCTGTGTCACGCTTGGAAATTATTCTTCTGAGTAGTTTTTTATTTGTATTTTTTTTTTCTAGTTTTAGAGTGAAGCACAGATTACTTTTCATTGGATGAGCATAGCTAATCATCCTGCCACTATTTAATTATTATTATTTTTTTTTTTTTTGCTTCTTTAAATTCAACATTAGACTTGACACTTTGTCACCACCTCAAATCAGCATCTGCAATTACTAGACCATCCCTGTCTGAGTCACGCGTGAAAATATGATTGCAATTAAAAGCACGGGGCAAATGTTAATTAAGTAAACTACTTAAAACTGGAAACAATGGATGTTGGGAATTCCATGATCTGTAACCTTGCACTTCAATTTAACCCCCATTTGTGACTCACTGAAAATTAGAATAGCATTATAGAGATACAATCAGAGCTTTCTGGTTTTCTTCTTTTTTTGTGTTATTGTCAAATATTTTGGACGATTTGCAATGAATTATATTCAATATATATTTTACAGTCACATAGATCACAGATGAATTAAACTATAATCATCTTTGTATTCTTTTTAGATAATGTTGGGATTCTCTGCAGTTGAAGCCTTGTGGTGGAGAACACTGCAGTTCATCGGGTTATTAAATCAGAGGGAATAACAGGCCAACTTCTGGCCATTCCTGTGATTGATGAGCCAAGCCTTATTTGCTGAGGCGGTGCGTTTGTTCCTGTGTAATTGTCTACCAGATGGCTAAGCTAACTGTTCTTAAATGCCTTTAGACCTGCAGGGGTCCCGGGTCTTAACATTTTCACTGCTAATGACATTGTGGCTCTAAACATCTCATAGATGTTGTTTTTTTTGTTGTTGTTGTTGTTGTTTTTGATATAAAACTCTTTGATCTTTAATCTTTAAGATCAAAAAGGCTCCGGAAGGCTTTTAGCTTAAATAGTTCTTTCTGTGAATTTCTGTTGTTCGTTCATTCAAAGACAATGTTTTCAAAGTTCGCTTTGCTAAAAATACGAACGCGCAAATCTCATAGGAAAAGAGGGAACGGGAGCGAGAGAAGGGGGAAGGAGGAGAGAGAGAGAGAGAGAGAGAGAGAGACAGAGAGAGAGAGAGAGGGAGAATCAGGACTAGTCGGTATCCACTCTACCTGTGAGGAGTCAGATTGGAGGAGAAAATGGATCTAGGTGGCAACGCGAGTCATCAATCACGGCCCCTCAAGGGAAGCCACAGCTAAAGCTGCTCTGAAGTGCTATCTGTCAGCTGCTCCCATCCAGCCGGGGGACCAGAGAGGCCCTATATCGCCACCCATCAGCTCATACCCAACATACAACTGCCATGTAAACATGTGCAGGTGCTCCTGTCAAAATAATACCCCCCCCCCCCCCATTATCCCCATCCTCCCCCTGCCCTACGTCCCAGTGCAAGAGGTCATACTTTCGCCCATTCTGCGGTAGGACGCATCTTTCTGCGCGACGTCAAGCCGCTCTACTAAGCTAGCCCGCTTGGATAATAATATCTTACGGATTGCTAACAATGCGGGGCGGCTCCAGAGGTGTAATATTTGCAATTTTATCCATGAGTGTGCTGTGTGTTCTCTACGCCCACACTCCCATCGCAGCTCCTGAATAAAGCCACCAAGTGCTCCTCCAGTGATGTCGAGGCACGCCTGTCGATACCTCTCAAGATGGATAGTTGTTCTGCATGCTTATTGATTCGGCACAGGCCAGAGATATAAGTATCATTTGTCATTTCTGGAATTATTTGGAGTCCTAGTTAAAACTCAGAGATGGGGTGTTGGGTGGGTGGGTGGGTTTGCTTTGCCTAGGGGAGGGGGGGGTGGGGATGGGGGAGCAGCGAGATGTCTGGGCTTTGATGAATGACTGCACGGGTTTTTGGTTTTTACTGCGAGCGCCCGGGCCCTTTAGCTGCTATTTGCTTTCACCGTGGTCCAAGAAAAACAATGCGATGGCTCCAAGGACTGAGCTGAGTCCTCCCGTCATGCCGTAGCACAGCGAGCAGGGTGGTCCGGGCTGAAGAGCCCCAGCAAGGGTGGACCTCGGACATTACGCACTGCCTTTCCACAGGCCCCCTTTAACCCACCAGAACCTTTAAGGCTTCCGGCTGGTTAGCAGGCATTGATGACACCGTCATAGCACAAGCTATGAAATATCACATTTAGAATTGAGAATGTCTAATGTCACTCCTATGCACATTTTCCTTTTGCATTGAGAAAATATAATATTGGGGGTTGTTTTGTAGTAAGAGCTTCTAAGGATTCCCTTGTGGCTTTGATTGTGTTCCAGTTTGGGCTCCAGGCCAGAGCTAGACCTGGCTTCATTACGGTATGGATCATCTTTTAGGACCATTTAGGATCATAGGCGACTACAGTCCACTAATGACTGAGCCTTCCTGAAGTTCATTACACTCGGGCCCTTTGATTCATTCAAGCTTAATAGTCACTCACCCACAAGGAATATTGCTTGCTTTTATACCACATTAAAAACAACAGAAACCTGAAATAAATGGCAAACAGAAAATAGTTTGAATTGAATTGTGTCATTTCTGTTTTCTTATTTAAGCGAAATATTTGCTGTCACTTGAAAGTTGTGTCAGAGCTCTTTGAGTTTTCAAAAAAAGTGAAGAACATGTTTAACCACAATAAAAGAGGCGAAGGGAGAAAACACCGGCAGATGAATGACAAGTAATTATTTCACTTGTCCATCAAACTGTGTTTTGATACTTGGATGCGATCAAACATGATATGTACAACTTTGAGTCTTCAAACGGAAAATGACTTTGAGGAGAAAAAACGCAAAGCCTGAACGCCAGCTCGCGTGTTTTACTGCAGCGTGAATCGTCACTGGGCTGGAATTCATGTCTTTCTGCCCGACCAGTATCATTGCTACAGCTTTTCAGAGCTGGACGACCATTGTGCAGTCATTTCCATTTTAGCTTGCCAAAACGTCTTCTCACAGCAGGAGCAGGATAGCGAGAGAAAGAGAGCTTTTTGTGTCCCTGGGCTCCATCTGTGAATATCCCCATATCCCCATATCCCCAATATGTTGACCGACTACCCCAGTGTCTCTCCATAAGCATCAAATAGGACAGACTTGTCCTTTCTCACATGAGCAGAACTATATGCCCCAAAGGGCCCAGGAATATATATATTATAAATAATTAAAATAGTTAGCTTACAATGTCTGAAAATATGGTCAATTAGCATATTAATTTTAACCGTAGCCATCATAATGCTATACAGTATGTGTATTTTATTTGTTCTATTCAAGACAATCACACATGTTTAGCATGCATCCCTCAACATTGCTGTCAAGGATGTATCAAGTATATTTGTGGAAAGAGAATACTGTATATTATACGTCTATTGGACAATAGAATGTGCCCTTCTATATATCAGTCAGGCTCTAATATTAACACTTGCTATTTTTTATAAAGCATGTGTCAACATACAGTATGTTGATTATGCAGAAGGCTACTATTTGCCTTCGTAGGGCAGCCATGTTTATTTTGTTAGTCCAGGCGGCGCGAGAACAAAAAAACCCAACTCGTGCATGAATTGATACTGATTCTCTCTCTCTCACTCTCTCTCTCACTCTCTCTTTCTCTCTCTCTCTCTCCCCCATTGTGCTAATGTCTCTTCTCTAGGACTTGAACAAACAGCCTGTGTGCGTGTAAGACACATGAGACAGATGTTTAGGATTACTTTCACCTCATTGCTCCATTGTGTGCACTTTAAGAGAGCTCAGCTGATGTGGAATGCCACTCATTCAGGCTCCTTCAGGACTCCTCCTGTTTATCAAAGTGCCATCTGTAGTCAAGACAGAGCAACCCCAGTCCTCGCTGGAGTGGTATTCTGGGAAGATGTGTTCAATTTAACCCATTATTCTTCCTTCCTGGAAGAAATAATCTGCCCCTTTGTGTTTAAGGCAGGTTTTCATGCCTGGTATAATCGACAAGCTTACATGCTAAGCTAACATGTGCGACGGAAGGCGATTATACAGTATCAGTGCATCTCTTCCTGGTTATTTACACCTGTGCCGAGCATTCCGGTACGCTTGGCACTGCTTTATGAACAAAAGCCGCCCCTTACCATTTCTTTCTATTGATTCTCACGTTTCATATGCTTTTATTTACACTTTCTGCCTCTATATTTTGTGTGTGTTTGTGCGTGTGTGCGTAGAAACAAATGGGCCGGGGCCCACATTGATAGTGTTGAGGAGTGACATTATCTTTTAGCGACAGCACTTATCTAATCTGTGCTGCTGTGTGGGAAGTTACTATGGGGCGGGGGCCCGCGGATACTGCATCTTTAATTACCATTGATATCGCTGCATGGAGAGGAGGGGGGGTAGTCTAGGCTTGGGGGGGGGGGGGGACGAGGGATGAGGGGGGGCGTGCTAGGAGACAGGGAGAAGACCCGTGTTCACTTTTTAATTAAGGCTCCGTAGTGTAACTCGTCAATGTACATTATTGGAAGAATGAGCGTCAACGCCACTGCTTTCTCTCCCCCTCCTTTATCTCTGTCAATGATTCAAAGACATGATTTATGGTTCGTCTCCGTCTTTCAGGATCATCCATCAAGCGCCGGCTCTGCCGCAGCGCCACCCGTTGTAAATCATTCTGAAAGCCTGTCACTCATTTCCATTAACCGTTCCCTCTGTCGCTCGGGTCTCCGCCTCCCTCAAACCCCCTCCTTCCCCCCAACCTACAGCCACCCTGGGTATCAGTTCCGTGCCACTGCCTCGTACGCCTACCTTCTTTTCGATAAATTAACCACTTTCTGCCTCGCGATGAATAAGAGAGGGCTCTGCGTCTTCAACACTCTCCTGCTCTGTTGCAGGGGAACGTATTGTCTCTCACGGCCAGGCTAAATGAGGATGTTGCAGAGAGGAAACAAACTGTAGTGTATACTTAATACGCCATATGCGTATATTTTTAACCGCAAAAACAAAGACATTATTAAATGAATTGAATGTGATGCCCAAGTTATGCACGCCAACGCTGTCACAACATTTAAGCTATCACTGTATTCCCGTACAGCTACATTGCCAAACAGTTTAGGGCCAAAGTATCACAGTCAAGACACTAGCAGAGGCGCACGGCACAAGTGCACGGCTAAATTGTCAATCTTCATGGCTCAAGTCAATCTAAGCTGTGGCCGATGCTCTTTTGCAAATTGTGGGATATGTGGCTGTGGCGATAATCCTGTGCAATGGGTGGTGCAGTTGTAAAAAGGTTAGTTTAAAATGAATAAATTAGTAGAAGTTGTGGGGGCTGTCTTCAATTACAGCCAATCAAATCAACTCCTCTTTTTGCCTTTAATACAGTGCAGTTTCTTTCAAGGCAAACTGTGACGCTGCGGTTATGGAGGCGAGTGCAAACGAACTAAAAAACACAACGGTGAAACGTAAAACAGCCACGAGCC